>JBAMCJ010000852.1:0-304750 GCA_037075205.1 Drosophila prostipennis
GACAAATATTGTCATACTACAAAATACTGGTGAATTTACATATGTCGAGTTTGTTTTGGTTATGCAATTTTTGTAATAAATCTAAATTTTAGATGTATGTAGTTGAATGCCTATTATAACGAATTCTGAACAGAAACATATTTGTAAAAAATGTGAACTTTAACTTTTTTTTTTTTTTTTTTAAGCATTTTTTAAAGAATATGATTCATGAATCACAAGTTAATATCAATTGATGACTCCTTGAAAGGCAAATCGAAGTGTATTTGACTTTAGGGTATGTTAACCGAATTAATTTCCAAGTGAGAGAGCGCAAAAACAAAATAAAATCAAAGAGCGCTGAGGGAAGTAAAGGAAAAGCAACCCACTGTGTCCAAAAGAGAGTAAGCGACAGCGAGAGCGCAACTAAGAGGGAGGCGCGGACCAAGAGCACAAGTGGGTGGCAAGCACTGGCGAAAAGAGAGCACCTTGTGGAAGAGAGAGTGGTCGATGACGTCGCATCGCAGCTGATGCAGCAACACAAAAACTGTGGCAGCAACAATTTGCAGCCGGCTGACCTGTTATAGATAACACATTAACACCGATGCACTAACACCCGCAACGTCGTGAACGATGTCAATGTGTCAGTTAAGGCACTTGGCCAACATGGGGTTAAGGGGGAGGAATGGGCCTAGGGGTGTGTCCAATGTCCTGTTTCCTTTGTCCTATGAGGCCATTTCCCGTGACATTTCCGGCAGCAAACCGATTGTTAGCGGTTGATTCATATATAGGTCTTAAATTCACATAAATTGCAACAGCGCTGTTAGATGTTCTTTTGGTCCAATGGTTAGTAGAGCATTATTTAATTATTAACAACAAAAAAACCTACAAAGAAGTAACTTTTTAAGTTGATATATCAACAAATGACTCACACTTTGCTCATTGGTTCCATAAGCTGGTCATTTCTATTTCTTTCTAGGTCTTTATAACAGTTCTAAAATGTGTTTCATGTGAACTAATAGCTTATTTGATATCTATAGGACTTGCGACAAAATAAACTTTCCTTTACTTCTTACAAATTTAACACTAGGCTCACTCGATTATCCTAAATCAAGATTAAGTATTAAGGATACAGATAAGGTCAAATGGTCCCTCGACTTTATTGCGACTTATCTAGGAGCTTAAGGTAGAAACTGCATGCTGGGAATGAAAGCCAAGGCCTTGGATGTGGCGCTTTTGGGATTCCCCAGATCTTTGACGATTCCCTGGACGCGGGCCACCACGTCACTACGTTGGATATCGCCGCGGTCCAGCATCCTTTGGAAGAGGGTATGCAATTGCCTGGCCGAAGAGGCCTGGGACAACTCGTGCAGCTGCTGCAGCAGGTCCTCGGAGTATCCCTCGTACTTGCTGAGATTTGCCGCCTTGGCATCGCGCTTCAGGAGATCGTAGACCAGCAGGAAATCCACATAGGGCTTGGTGGGCGGAACCCTCTTTTTGCCAGCTATCGAAGCGCTACTCCACCGATCCATGGCGGACTCAAAGTCAAAGGCTGCCCTTCCGTAATTATCGTCGTACAGACGCAAAAAGTTATCTAGCGATTCCACATCATTGGTAAAGTCGTCGCGTTCGCTCTGAATATCGCGGATTAAAGACAGAGGCAGCTTGTCGAAGTCTACACCATCTCCGATTTCTTCGAAGAGAGTATGGCCCTCGAGCGCCTTTTCCGTTTGCGAAGGTGGTGAGAAAATCCCTGGGCGATGCGGCAAAGTGGGTGGCAATGTGGGTCTCTCGGTAGTGGAGGTACTCTGGGGCGCCTCCCACCAGCTTGGCGGTTGCCACCAGACCGACCCCAATCCTCCAATTCCACTCGGTCTCCTCGTGGGGTGGTGGTCCTCGTCCTCGTGGGCAACGGAGTGGATGGTCGAGCACTGGCTGTTGTGGACTCCACTCCGTCATCCGCACTGAACGGCGGTTCCACTGTCGTGCTGGAGAGAGGTTCGTACTGCAGCAGGTCTATGTAGTAGGCCAAGGCCTGCATGGAGGCAGGCAGATAGCTGGTCAGTAGGTTAGCCGGTGCCACGGGAGCCACTTGGTGACCCACTAGGAGCACCACCAGCAGTGGACAAAGCGGTAACCCACTGCGCATTTCTTGCTTTTCTTACTTTCTTCCGGCGGGAACGGTTTGCTCTGGGGGAATGGAGGCACGCAACTGAAGCTACTCTTCCCAGCAGCCAGCGAGCATCTGTAGTTGGCTCTGTATCTGTATCTGTCTTTGTCCCCGTATCTGTATCTGGTTTCCAAAATGGATGACAGCGGGTTCGGTTGTAGTTTATACTCTATCCGTGGGTATTGCCAATTGAGGAAGTTTCGAATGGATGTAAGAACAATAAGTTCCTAACTTGACTAACTTTGAATAGGGCCTATATGAACACGATACGATTGAACATATTGATAATATCTATTAGATATAGAACATAGATTATAAGCTGTTCTAAGCTAAATACCTATTTCTTTAATCATTGTACATCGTAGAAAGTCAAAATCAATAATTTCAAGAGTATTAAAAGCTTCGGGGTTCGATTTCATCTTTTCACCTTCTGTTTTTTCTGGGGGTTTTGGCAAACTTGTTGAGTGAAGAGGCCAGCGACCGCGATCGGCGGCTTGTTGCGTAAATTTTGTAACCATCGGCGATCGGAGGAGAGAATGTTGTTCTTGGAAAGAGTGAAAGATGTTCCGTTGCCAAAAAGAATAACCAGTTTGCTCATAAATATGCAAAGAGTACACAAGCACAGGCAGTAAACCGACGAGCCGCAAATAAACCTGAATTCGTTTGCTTTATTTATTTGGCCAGAAAACAAAGGAACTTTACATCAAATGAAATGCAAGTTTTGATGCAGTTTGAAATGCACTCGACTGCGAAACATTTTGAAAGCCACTGATGATCGAAACGGAGCGAGAGAAATTCCTCTCTTTACTCCGAAAAACAGCTGTTTAAAAATGATGTACTCAATTAATTTGTTCTACCTGCGTGAGAAGCATTAACCTGTTGTTTTTGTTGTTATTGTGTTTACTGGCTAGATGAGTTTTCGCTTTTTTCGAGCAAATTGGAGCAAGGCAAACGGGTCAGCGTAACGGGTTTCCTACGCAAATTGTGCCACTAGTTTTTTAGCACAGACATAACGGTGTCCCACACGCACACCTGAACTTTTTGCATTTACATTTCCGCCTGGGCAACAACAACAAACAGCGGTTGCCAATTAGCACTTAACACTGTCATTTGTATTTGTTGACGCGTCAGAACCATTACACACTCATACACAGGTACCAATTTTCAGTGGCGCACTCCCACACCCAAAAACGGCCCCATGCAAATGCTAGCTTTTTTATCAATCCGTGCGAGTTTTCAGGCCCAACTCACCGTTTCACTTGGTGCACGGACGAGTTTACACTTTAAATCACACACTTCACATGATTATTGCTTTTATTTTAAATGAAAAATTGCATTTTTCACGGATTTTCAATGCGCTGCGATATGTGTTGGTGTAGGCTAGCTCGATGACTTGGTCGATAGCGATAGTCGAGTCGATAAGCAGACGTTGCGCTGCGAATGGCAAACAGCTGTTTGCTGACTGCACGTGTAGCCGAGTTTTTATTTTGTTTATATAAAAACGCTCCTTATTTTTTTAGCTTTCTAATTTACTGAGAAATACAGGGAACATGGCCAGGAGACCAGAGCATGCAGCACCTCCAGAAATTGTTAGTATGTGGTTGGTTAAATGAAGGCTCTATCTAAATTTGTACTCTTTCAGTTCTACAACGATGATGAGGCCAAGAAATATTCCACAAAGTGAGTAATTGGTTTTACAAAAAGAAACACTCAGTAATAGTATGGAATTTTAGCACCCGCATCATTGAGATCCAAGTGGAAATGGCCGAGCGAGCCTTAGAACTGCTGGCCCTCCCAGATGACGATGAATCCCGCTTGATTTTGGATATTGGCTGTGGCTCTGGCCTCTCCGGAAGCGTCCTCGAGGACAGCGAACATATTTGGATCGGCATAGACATATCCAAGTCTATGCTGGACATCGCGGTGGAACGGGAAGTGGCCGGGGACGTGATCCTGGCTGACATGGGCGAGGGTATGCCCTTCAAGCCGGGCACCTTCGATGGCGCCATCTCGATCTCTGCGCTCCAGTGGCTCTGCAACGCGGACAAGTCGTATCACAATCCCCACAAGCGCCTGCTGAAGTTCTTCACCACCTTGTTTTCCTGTCTAACGCGTACCGCCCGCGCTGTCTTTCAATTTTATCCGGAGAACTCGGATCAAATTGAGATGGTCACCTCGCAGGCCATGAAGGCGGGTTTCTATGGAGGATTGGTCGTTGACTATCCCAACTCCGCCAAGGCAAAGAAGTACTATCTGGTGCTGATGACTGGAGGATCGGCAGAGCTGCCAAAGGCGTTGGGTGGGTCTCTAATTAATTTCCTAAAATAACTATTCTTTATCCACCTTTCCCCCTCTTTTCAGGTTCTCCTGAGGAGGAGCGTCGTGTTAATTATATCAAGAAACGTGATGCCTGCCGTGAAGCACGTGGAAAGGCTCCGAAGAAATCCCGAGATTGGATTCTGGCCAAGAAGGAACGCCGACGTCGGCAGGGATTGGAAACGCGTCCTGATACGAAGTACACTGCGCGCAAGCGCCCCGCTAAATTTTGATTAAAGTTTTCATAGTTAATCTCAAAAAGGCCTGTCTTTTCATTCACTTGTTAAATTTAAAGTGGATTTTAAGCTCGGAATTCCTACACGGTTTCAAGGATTTTATACCTTCTTTAAATCCTATCCCTACAAATGTGACTTAAGGAAACATTTATCACAAAAACAAAACCGACCAGATTTCTTAATCACAAAAATAGCCTTTCGATTTAATTGATTAAACTTAACTCTATTTACACTGCGGACTAGTGAACTCTAAGACTTCTTCCCGGTCACTTGTTGCTCTCGCTCTTCCCGATCCCGTCTATGCCGCTCCTCTGCCCTCTGCTTGGGCGTATCGTAGGAGCTCTCGGCGAGGAACATGAGGTATATGGCCACTCCAAAGAACAGAAAGGCCAGCAGGACCATGTCCGTTTGTCCAGACATTTTGTTGGTCTCCTTTTGCACCCTAATTCTGTCGTATTTGGCCTGGGCAGCCTGTCGCCGATCAAAATTTTTGCCGTAGTGATTCCGCGACCACTCGTCGAAATCGTATATGGGTTGGCGCCCCTCCGCGTCGGCGACACGGGATTTCTGGAAACGCGACTTGTAGAATTTCGTTTCCGGATCGTCCTCCACCACGGGCTCCGCCACATCGTGGACATCCTGTGCATATTGGGAGCCAGCTGTGTGCACGATTCCCTTGTCGTAGAGACGTCGCAGGCGGTAGTTTCCGAGGATCTCGTACGCCTGGTTGATCTCCCGGAACTTCTTGGCGGCGGTCTCGCTTCCCTGATTCCTGTCCGGATGGTAAAGCATCGAGAGTTTGTAGTAGGCTGCCTTAATCTCGTTCTGCGTGCATCGCCGTCCGATTCCCAGGGCATCGTAGTGGCTCATCTGCTGGCACTGACCCAGGTGCATGTTGCGCAGGACAAGCAGTGGTCGCCACAGCATTGGGCCGTGCTGGAACATCCTGGATGAGTCCTTTGGCCCGTTTTAATTGTTTTTTTCGCTTCGTTATATCACATGAAAATCCAAAACAAATCGGATCAGCTGTTTGAACTTGAACTTGTTCACCCTCGCCTGCGTTGTTATCGATAGACCAATAAGAGTCGGAACTAAAAAATTTTGTATAATTTGTTTTATTATTATAATTTTTTTAATTAGCATATTATACAGATTGAGGTAGTTTTATTTTATAATCACATTTTTTATGTGTGTCTGACTATTAGCTATCTTCAAAATACTAGGCTATAGCTTATTCTGGCTTTAAACTAGCCAAAAGCTCCACCACTGCTTCGAACAGCTGTGAGGCCGCTTCGCTGCGAATGGCAACTGTTGCAACTATTTTGGTTTTCTTCTCCGATCTTATTTATATATAGAACAGCGCAGCAGCCGGTCAAATTTTCTCACACAGCGTGCTTGATTTTCCCGCTATCCATCTGTATCTGTATCTGTGCGCACTCAAGAGCGATCGAGAAGTTTCTGGCAATATAAATTTAGGCCAGAAGGCACACATCCGAACCGAATAGTGAGTCATCTGTGATCAATAGGAAGTTGCAGCTAAAGTTTGTGTATTTTCACACAGAGAATTGTGTAACCATGACGAATACCATCAGCAGCGACGAAGTCTCCGATGCGGGGAGCTACAAAGATAAGGGCAACGAGGCCTTCAAGGCCTCCCGCTGGGAGGAGGCGGTGCAGCACTACGGCACCGCCATTAAATTGGGCTCCAAGCACAAGGAGCTGCCGGTTTTCTACAAGAATCGTGCTGCTGCCTATCTGAAGCTGGAGAAGTATGAGAGCGCCGTGGAGGACTGCACGGAATCCTTGAAAGTGGGTCCGGCCGACCCCAAGGCTCTGTTCCGCCGGGCGCAGGCCTACGAGGCTCTGGAGAAGTTCGAGGAGGCCTACAAAGATGCCACCGCCTTGTTCAAGGCGGATCCCAGCAACAAAAGCGTACAGCCCATGCTCCAGAGGCTGCATGTCATCGTGGAGGAGCGGAAGGCCCGCAATTCTAAGACCTCCTCGAAAGTACAGCAGATGATGGACCTCACCTTTGATTTGGCCACTCCCATCGATAAGCGTCGCGCCGCCGCCAATAACCTGGTAGTTCTGGCCAAGGAGCAGACTGGCGCCGAACTCCTCTACAAGGAGCACTGCGTCACCAAGGTGGCTTCGCTTACCAAGGTGGAAAAGGACCAGGACATCTATGTGAACATGGTGCGAGTGGTGGCAGCTCTCTGTGAAAATAGCGTGGATCGCACAAAGGGCGTGCTCACGGAACTGGGCGTGCCCTGGTTCATGAGAGTTCTCGACCAGAAACACGAGGACTGTGTGTCCACCGCCCAGTTTTGCTTGCAAACAATCATAAACGCTTTGTCTGGGCTGAAGAACAAAATGGATTCCAAGCCGGACAAGGAGCTGTGCTCGAGGAACAACCGCGAGATAGACACGCTGCTCACCTGCCTGGTTTATAGTATCACGGATCGCACGATTTCCGGAGCGGCTAGGGATGCCGTCATGGAGCTGATCACCAGGAATGTTCACTACACGGCTCTGGAGTGGGCCGAGCGCCTGGTGGAAATCAGGGGTCTGTGCCGCCTGCTGGACGTTTGTTCCGAACTCGAGGACTACAAGTACGAGAGTGCCATGAACATCACCGGCTCGTCGGCCACAATTGCTTCCGTTTGTCTGGCCCGCATCTATGAGAACATGTACTACGATGCGGCCAAGCTAAAATTCGTGGAACAGATCGATGAGTACATTAAGGACAAGCTTTTGGCGCCCGACATGGAGTCCAAAGTGCGGGTCACAGTTGCGATTACTGCTCTGCTCAACGGTCCATTGGATGTGGGCAATCAGGTCGTGGCCAGAGATGGTGAGTCTTATTTTCTTAGAATGATCAGATCGGTCATAATGGAATATACAAATATAAATAATACTTTCCCATCCTTAACAGGCATCCTACAGATGATTCTAGCCATGGCCACCACCGACGATGAGTTGCAACAGCGAGTGGCCTGCGAGTGCCTGATCGCCGCCTCGTCTAAAAAGGACAAGGCCAAGGCTCTTGTCGAGCAGGGTGTGGACATTCTGAAGCGGCTCTACCACTCCAAGAACGATGGGGTTCGAGTGCGCGCTCTCGTGGGTCTTTGCAAGCTGGGCAGCTATGGTGGTCAGGATGCGGCCATCCGTCCGTTTGGCGATGGAGCCGCTCTCAAGTTGGCCGAGGCATGCCGTCGGTTCCTGATCAAGCCAGGCAAGGACAGGGATATCCGCCGATGGGCGGCCGATGGTCTGGCCTATCTAACCCTCGACGCTGAGTGCAAGGAAAAGCTTATTGAGGATAAGGCTTCCATACACGCTCTCATGGACTTGGCCCGCGCTGGAAATCAGTCCTGCCTTTATGGTGTGGTCACCACTTTTGTGA
The DNA here is from genome assembly GCA_037075205.1 of Drosophila prostipennis. Lineage (NCBI taxonomy): Eukaryota > Metazoa > Arthropoda > Insecta > Diptera > Drosophilidae > Drosophila > Drosophila prostipennis. The sequence continues at coordinate 8,105 of JBAMCJ010000852.1, forward strand.
ACCTGTGCAATGCTTATGAGAAGCAGGAGCTGTTGCCCGAGATGGTGGAACTGGCCAAGTTTGCCAAGCAACACATACCCGAGGAGCACGAGCTGGACGATGTGGATTTCATCAACAAGCGTATTACCGTGCTGGCGAACGAGGGCATTACAACTGCCCTTTGTGCTCTGTCCAAAACGGAGAGCCACAATTCGCAGGAGCTAATTGCCAGGGTCTTGAATTCAGTCTGTGGATTGAAGGAGTTGCGTGGAAAAGTGGTCCAAGAAGGAGGCGTTAAGGCACTGCTTCGCATGGCTCTCGAAGGCACTGACAAGGGGAAACGGCATGCCACTCAGGCGTTGGCCAGGATTGGCATAACCATCAACCCGGAAGTGGCTTTCAGCGGTCAGCGATCGCTTGATGTAATCCGTCCCTTGCTGAACCTACTGCTGCAGGACTGCACGGCGCTGGAGAACTTCGAATCCCTAATGGCGCTCACCAATCTGGCCAGCATGAACGAAAGCGTGCGCCAGAGGATCATTAAGGAGCAGGGCCTGTCAAAGATTGAGTTTTATCTGATGGAGGATCATCTTTACCTCACCCGCGCGGCTGCCCAATGCCTGTGTAATCTGGTAATGAGTGAGGATGTAGTGAAAATGTTCGAGGGCAATAACGACCGAGTGAAGTTTTTGGCCCTGCTCTGCGAGGATGAGGACGAGGAGACGGCCACGGCCTGTGCCGGAGCTCTGGCCATGCTAACTTCGGTGTCCGCCAAGTGCTGCGAAAAGATCCTGGACATCGCCAGCTGCCTGGACATCCTGCACACGCTGATCGCCAATCCCAGTCCGGCAGTCCAGCACCGCGGCATTGTGGTAATCCTAAATATGATCAACGCTGGCGAGGAGATTGCCAAGAAGTTGTTTGAGACGGACATCATGGAGTTGCTGAGCGGTCTGGGTCAGTTGCCGGATGACACGCGTGCCAAGGCCCGAGAGGTGGCCATCCAGTGCCTGGCGGCGGCGGAGCGGTATCAGATCATCGAGCGCTCCGACGAAGCGGAGATCCCCGACGTTTTCGCCGAGAGTGCCAAGATAACCGAGATTATCGATGATTGAACGAACTTCGTTAGCAGTCTGACCCTTTTGTGCCTTTCGTTCCCCCCTCATTTCATATTCTTTGCTATACTCACCGTGTCATCCCGAAACTTAATTTATTTTCAGCAAAATATCAAGTGTACTCAAAATGTTTTATAAATACTGTACGAATTTATTATTAAATTCACTAGAAACTGTTTCGTTTTTTGAAAATAATTAGTTTTACTCCTCAGTGGTTGGGCTAATTTGTTCTTGATTCCTAAATTAAATGTGAATTAAACTTTTTTTAACAAAAAGAAAAAATATAAAAAATTAATTCCTACTAGAAATAGTCATTGAATTTTTTTTTAATTATTATTATAATATATTTTTTGTTTAAAATTTGTTTTTATTAAGCGGTTTTTGAATTTATTATTTAAGAGGTTTTATTTATATGAAACAGTTTTAAATAATTATTAAATTTTTATGTTTTATTATGTTAATACACCGTTCTATATGTGGATTGAAAATATTTTATCTCTTTTTTTTTAATTCTCCTTTTATTGTTACTGTACTTTTATTACTTCAGTTTTTATTGGCGAAGCTCAGTCAGAGGAAAGACTAATTGATGGCCATGTGGGTCAGACTCCAGTTTATTAATAAAACTTCATAGCTGCGTTTAAATGTGAATTTATTATGGATTGCCAAAAGCGATCCGTTTTCCGCCGAATGCACTTATGGTCACTGAGCAAGTGCAACGCTACTGCGTGGGCTGCCATTTTTGGGGCAATCAACTGAATTAATTCGATTTGGCAGCGCAATTCGTATAGCGGATGCATTTAAGGACTTGCCGCACATTTCAGGCATTCTTAATGCGAATATTATTTCAGGCCCAACAACCAGGTTGCAGGTTGCAGCCAGATGCAACTGCTCGAGTATTTTCCCACCGACTGGCTTTTCCCCGGTGCACTTCCTCGGTATGTTTTCTATTCATTGCCACACTTAAACTGACATTAGCCGACAGCTCGAGGTAGCTGGCTTCCTCTAATGCACAAATAATTGCAGAAGATGCTTCTGATGTGCAGTGTCAGGTAGCCGAGAATTCTGAGCTGAGCTTCTCTTCCAGCTGATTGCTCAATCTCAATGAAATATGATTAAATAAATAATTGTTGCTTTAATTCAGTTTTGCTCGGTGCAATGAGAAATGGCTGAGGGTTGGCAGCTAATGGAGCCGCCATGCTCTTAACGGCATTTTTCTGTAATCCATCCTAACTTTTGGGCTGTAGACATTTGACATTCTTACCTCGGAATGTAATAAAAAGATTTCTGTTTTTGATTTTTTTAAAAATATATTATATACTTTCGATCGATACCTTACCGTCTGAACTTTGGGTGTTTATTATTTTCTTGCAATATTTTGCAACCTCTGTTTTTGAGATATAAAATAGAATTTTAAAATATATTCTACTGCTATTTTTAGTTGCAGTTCATCGTATTAATGCTTAGAGAGAAATCGAATTCGAAAATTAATCCCAAGTTTAATCCCCAAGAAGCGGAAACTTTCAGTTTCGGTTCAAGTGAAACTGAATTTCCCAAAGAAAAATCAAAAAACCTCATCCCATCTTTGTTTACATTCCGAAGTGCGACATCTTCGGTCGAAGTGATGGAAGAACTTTCCCAGTCGGGGTAAAAGTGGCTCCCAGATTGATCGGCTTAGAGCCGCTTCGACTAAATGGCCAACAAGCACAAACACCGACCGCTAAATGATCATTAAGGTGCGTAAAACGAAACCAAACTGGACCGAGTTGTATTTACTTTTTCGGCATTGGTCAACATTAGATATTTTGTCCTAATTACACAGACGACAGGCCGAGCGGCTAAGAGTTGGCCAAGACTGCGGTGGACAGGGGCTCAGAGCTTCATCGGCTTGATTGGCGACGCATGTGCAACTTCACTTTCCATTTAATCTCGTTTCGGCGGTGCGGTGTGGTTCAGTGTGGTGCAACTGTGCCGCACAATTTGTCCCGTGGAAATCGAAAGCCGATTTTCATGTCAATATTTTTGTTTAATAAACTGGCCGACTCGAGTCGTCTGCGCATGCGGAAAATATGCAAATTACCATCGGCGGGCATCATAAGGTGGCCCCCGAGGCGATGCAACGCAACAAATGTACACTGAAAGAAATATGTTAAATTATAGATTATTTAATATAAGTTTTAATATTCTGGAATTTCTTAAAATTATAACCTAGTACATAAGAATATTTATTTCGTACGATTCCCCGTCAAACCATTTCTAATCAAAATTTATAATTTAAAATGTAGTAGTATTTTTTTTGAGTGTACAGATGCCGGGGCACAAAAACACAGATTCAGATACACCGGCAACCGAGTTGCGTTGACCGATTGAACGAAAGTGCAGCAGAAAAAGATACGGGATGAAAGATGAAAGTTGTCCGCGAGTAGAATGACGATGCTGAAAGTGCAAGTGGCTCGTCGGATCGATCGAATCGATGTAAGACGGTTACGGTTATGGAGACATCGGACTCTATGCAGGTGTCAACTCAGGTTGCAAGAGTGGTTTCACTTTTCTAAGACCAGACCTACATATGTACTAAGCTTGAGGAACGAAAAGAGCTAAATTATGTTGTAAGATCATGGTGTAAATTAAATTTTGCTATTTTGTACAATATTCATGGAATGAAGAAAAACTAAAATTACAGTGATATCTTTTTAATTAGCAGCTGGACTTTGTATGTGTTAGAGGTAAAACTCAATTATAGACGGAATATAATTTAAAATAAATGGTTATAATAATAATAATTTCGATACGAGCAAAAATGATATTTAAGCAATTTAATAACATATTAAATTACTTACAGAGATATCTTAAAATCATGACACCAAAGTATTGATATATATTTACTTTATCCGACAGGCACTCAAGGGTTAATCAAAGCAAGCAAGTCCTGACAAATTTTTAAATTCCTGCCCCACAACCGGTAAACTTTCCCAATTTAAAGCTTTGCATTTTAACGGACAGCAAATTAGTCGAGCCTTTTCCCATCCCCTTTCCCCAGCCAGACATTTGTCAATAGTTTTTCCTTTTGGACGGAACTTGTGGACAATTTGCCAAAGCCCCGCTGAACGAAACTCGTACAGCGATTTTCCTTTGCATTGGCCATGGTAATTAATCAAACAACTGCCATCCGCCGAAAAACGTTGGAAACGATGGATAAACGCGAAAAATTCGCCATAAGCCGAAAATATGCCACGGACTCTGCTTGAAACAGGCGTCAACTCAACCGGCCAGTTACAATGGCCAGGGGAAATTGTGATAGTCAGAAATTTTGCTGAAATTTATATCAATCTAACGTCGTTGGTCGGGACAGTTAAGATACTCGCTCGATCGACGTCCTCCAATAGCTAAATATGCATCTCCAGAGGAAGAATAAAAGCGAAACAAACAAAATCAACAGATGCCATTAGCAACTTGGTCGGAAACTTGCAACAAAGTTGTCGAAGAGCCATGCAATTACACTAGAAGAAAATGTATTTTTTATTAAATGTGTAAGACCGATATATTTACAGAGAATAATAATAATTGAATAATTGTAAACTAAATATTATTATAATAATGAATACAGACATGTAAATAATAACAGCTAAAAGTATTTTAAATTTAAAATTATAATCATCCCAATATTAAGATATATCAATTACATACCCAATCTTAAAATAACCATAAATAATACAATAATTATATTTTAATTTTAGGTAAGTTATAAGTTATAAACTAAAAGATCTTAACCAAACCTTTTCCAAAGTCCAGCAATATTTTTTAAGCAGTGTACTTACATGTGCCTCGGTCTCCCGTAGGTGATAAGAAATAATTGAAAAGATTGTCGGGCATTTGAATCGATTGAATGGGCCAACGGAGCTGGAAGAAGAAGAGCCGCAAAGGGCCATAATTAGGCGATTTGCGATTGCGTGTGCTTGTGGCCAAATGCCCGAGTGCAAATGTTTATGTTATGTCAATTGACGACCACACAAGAAAAGGGGCTGGGACCTGAAGATCCCCAGATGGGGGATGGGGATGGCGGGGGCCCAGTGCCCGCCAAACTGTGCACTGCCCACTGTCATTAAGGTTGCTTTCTATCGCTGAGCTTGCAGTTTTGACTCAGTTTCCCACCCATCCGCCCCACTGTCCTTTCACCTTGCCTTAATTGTTTTACTGCATTCGGCGGGCGACTGAGGAAAACTTTCTATTTGCACATTTTCACAGGGAAAAAATATTTAATTTTCCTTTTTTTTGTGAACTGAAAAGCGGTGGAAAAATGCCGCGCTATAAATGTTTGCTTTTTACTGAAGATGCGACTAGAGCTACAGCAGGCAAAAATAATATCTCTCTTCCGCCTGATTTCAATTTTGAAATTTTGATGTGTCATAGCTGCCGGCTTTATTAATATTCACATGGCGAAGCAACTAACTCGAGTTAAGTAGTTGTTTAGATTGTTTAATTGATATGTATATACCTAGATTATAATACTCAATAAAGAAGATTAACAAGCGCTATATTTCGATTCTTTGATTTGATGACGCTCTTCATAAAAATAAAACTAATTTTAACTCAATTAAGTTCGATTTCCCAAATCATCCTAACTTTTAAAAACCAGAAAGGGATACGTCCTTTCCTCAGTGAAACCGATTCTTTGTTAATAATTTGGCTATTAAAAATGCATTTTTAAACATCGTTAGAGTGATCCCCTTGTTTAATGGCTGTCTGCAGTTGAGCGAGTTTCGCAGCCTTAATTATGCGTTTCATATGAGACCTCGCCAATGCTCAACGACGACCCTTTTTATGTGCAAACTTTAGCGCGTTTTATGAGCCGCTCATTAGATCCCGAACAGGGCCAACAAACGGACACAAATGCGTAGGCCAGGAATTGGTAGAAGGGGGGCTTGCCGGTCCTTTATGACGTTGAGATTGAGATGTCGACAACGATGGCTGCATAAGGATGGTAAGGGAATACACTGAGATATTTTATAATGTTATCTAAAATAGAGATATGATTTATAAAATGTTTCAGCAACTAAAAAATTAAAAATATTCAAAAGTAGATTTCTAAAAAATAATTATAATGAGAAATTGTGAAGTAAGACCGCAGACAAAAGCTGGGTTTTGATTTTTATTCCAGTGTATCCGGCAGGCAGTGAAGAAGCTAAAGACGCGGACTGGGACGCTGTGCTCTCCGCTCATTATAATGGGCGGCACTTTATTTAAATGCGCGCACGGCACATCATTAACAAGGCAAATGCTATGCGATGCTCAGATCAGTTCAGTTCAGTTCACTTCCCCCAGCTCGGGTCCGTTGAGCTCAGCGCGAGGTCCAGAAGGATGTGCAATATACATATGTGTGTATGGATGCGTCTCTATTAGCGAACGCGGACCGCACGCACTCGCAGGTGGAAAACGGGGAGTGCAGCGGATTTCATAATATCTCAATTGATGTGCGGGGTCCATCAAGTTCCCTTTGCACAGTGGGTTACTAAGATCTTTGAAATGCAAAAAAATAAAGAATAAAAATTGGTTAAAAAAAATATTAGCTTTTAAAAAACTTGTCGTTTTTGCATAAAAGTGGCTAAACAATTGGAATTGATCAAAGATAAATAAAGACAAAAATGAAATTTAATTTCCTATTTCACTCCGTTAAATAAAGTTTATACTTATGAAATATTGTTCATACTGCCTCGGCAAAAGTGCCCACATATAAAAATTATTTTGATTAAGAAAATATGCGTACATTTTTAATGGGAACAGCAAGGGAATAAAAATAACTCAAGCAATCAAACAAAAAGTCGTCTAGTATCATTTTGCTGATAACGAAATCTTTCAATTCGATTTAAAATAGAGTGTAAAAAACATCCATGGTTACTGATAGCTTCGAATTCAGTGGCGTATGGGATATTCCAAAACTACGTATAAAAGCTAATCTTTGGTTTTTTTTTATAAATTTATTTAAATTAAAATTTTTAAAATAAATGTAATTAAATTATGAAGTACAACCTATAAGTATTTCATGAAAAATAATAATAAAATTTGTAAACCCCCATTTACACACTTTTGTTGCTGAAGCAATGAATTTTTTTATTTAAGTTGCATTGCAGAATCAATAAATCAGACTTATACATGAAAGTAAAGTCATTTTAAAATCACATTTGCAATGAAGTTGTTGGTGAGTGGCATGCAAAACATTGCAGCGAAAATATTTTTCTTATTTTTAAATCGATTCGTAGAAAGGCTTAATTTTTGTACTGTGGGGAATCCAACTATGCAATACACTTCCCACCTTTTTTAATGGATCTCAAGGGGTTAACCTGGACCCACTTTTCCGATTTATCGGTATCGTCGTCAATGAAGGAATAAAGCTTCACCGGGGTCATGGACAGCAAAGTGATAATGGTAATTATGGTGGCGAAACCTACGTTAGCGGTCAATATGGCGAAGGAAAAAATGATGGCAGGCCAACTGTTGGGGAATCAAAATATGAAATCATAGACTTAAAGATAAGACCAACAATTTAAAAAGTAAAAGGCTTTTCCACATCGGGATGAGCGATTACGTAACCACAGGTTTTATAAAACGAACTACCAAACAGCAATGAGCACATATATTTCCATGAATGATTGCCCAATAAAACAAATTTATAAAATTTCAAAGAATCCATATTTTTACTATTAATACTTAAAAACGAAACGTTTATTTGTAAATGATTATTCTCTGTCAAAAATTCTAAGTATTCTATGTAATTGAGTCACATGAATTGGCCTATAAATACGAATCTGTTTCCAAAATCAGTTCATTCTACAGAGCCATTCAGTCGTAATGAAGTATTTGGTGAGTAAAAATTGAAAATGTGTAAATAATTTCAGGAGTAATATAAATTATTTTGGCAGTTCGTATTGGTGACTGTCTTGGTGGGCATCCATCTAGGGGCATGTGTTCCTGTTAAAATGGTTAACGGGGGCCAAGTTAACGATTCCCCAACGAATTTGTTCATAAAAGTTTTACAAATTGTGAAAAACATTTTCAAAAGCGAAGAAAATACACCAGAGCCTTACATTAACATACACCACGGAGTTCTACCATTCGATGCAACATATTAAGAGTTTTATGCGCACATTTATTTAAAAATATTTATAACCATCATGCTAATATATTTTGCAATAATCGACCCGTAAATTAAATTATAGGAATATAAACCTAGAGGGCTGCCCAAAGTTTTCGGTTTTCACTAATTTTTCCTTAACAGTATTTTCGATTACATTTTTTTATTTTAACGTTTACCGTTGATCTCAAACCAATGTGACTTCGAGTGGCGCATTAATTGGTTTCCTAGAATTCGCGGTGCGCCCTTCTACTCGATGAACGCTTCACTTACCCCACCGCACACCTGCCAAGCTCCTATGTGCGTTTTGCCTATTACTTGGTCTGTTGTTCTTGGCTTTGATTCCTCTTCGGCTGTCTTCTGCCCGCTAATTAAGGTCGTCATTGCTGACCAGCGTCTTGGGCTTGGACTGCGGTGCGTTTGCAAATTACCCCGCAATTCCACTAGCCAATAGAGGAGAGGGGAGGGATAGGTGATGGGGTTGGGGTAAGCGAAAGGTTCCACGTGGTAATTGCTCCCAGGCCTGGTTTGCCACAGTCTCCAATGAGTCCTAAACTGGGGATCTATTTCTCAGTTTCTATTTACATCACTTTTTTAATAGGGAAAAATTAAAACCAACTCAGCAAAATTATATTATCAACATAGGTAACAAGGAATTTTAAATTATTTTTCAAATTATTAAAATTATCTTTTTGATCCTTTTAAAAATATTCCAAATTTTTTGGTAAATCTAATTTATTTCTTATTTCTTAAATCAACACAAGTTTTCCATCAACAACTATTACTGCTTTAATTTGTAGTATTCATCAAACTTGTATGATATTATTAGCTTCCCATTAACGTAATCTTTGCTTCATCAAAAATATTTCTTTAAGATATGAAATATATCTGTTCGTTCTCTTCGCTTTTAAAGACCAATCTCGGTTGGTGGCCCTCCATCACATCAAAGAGATGCACACGAATCAAAAGACAAATTAAACGCCCATTAAGACATCATATTTCTTTCGCATCTTGTCTTTTTTTTGGCCCCGTGTAGACGGATCAATCAATCAATCAAAGCGCATCCACCAAAAACCCCATTATATGGCAGTGGTTCCGCTTATCCTTGACACAAAACAGATACCGAGAAAGAAATCACATGAAATATTTATGCGTAATTATCATAGGCAGCTAAATGGACATATCCCCTCCGACGAATCAAGCAGCCCACAATTATTTACAAAATCATAAACAAACAATTTGATTTTGCTTTGGTTTAATTGCTGTTCGGTCTTGTTAGCTGATTTATTTTGGCCAACCTTCGTCCCACGAACGAACGGAGGGTGGGAGGCAATTTGGCAGTAGGTTTTTTTTATTGTTTATGTATTCAAACTTAATTACGCGCGTGTATCTGTCAGATGCCCAAACCAATCTCTTTACAATGGTAAAAGCTTTAGGCCACAAAAAAAGAAAAACCATAACATATATATACCAAAATTTCGAGTAAATTTGGCAAACAATTTGCGTTTGGCCGAAGAGAAAGAAATAAATGCAAATTGCTTCAATTTAAGACCCAACATCTTTTACAGGATAAATGTTTTTCCATTTCGAAATAATAAAAAATTGTAGCAGACAAAGTTTGATAATAAAGTTGTTGGTGAGTAATTTTAAACTTATTATACCCGTTACTCGTAGAGTAAAAGGGTATGATATATTGTATTCGTGCAAAAGTATGTAACAGCTAGAAGGAAGCATTTCCGACCCTATAAAGTATATATATTCTTGATCAGGGTCACTAGCCGAGTCGATATAGCCATGTCCGTCTGTCCGTCTGTCCGTCTGTCTGTCTGTCTGTATGAACGCTGAGATCTCGGAAACTATAGAAGCTAGAGGATTGGTATTTGGCATGAAGATTCTTGGAGTTCCTACGCAGCGCAAGTTTGTTTCCAGAAGGTGCCACGCCCCCTCTAACGCCCACAATAGCTTATATAGGATTTTAATAATTTAAATATTTCGGAAAAGTAAAAATGCAGTTTTGTTGTGCTTATCAATACCTATCGAAATGTAGAAGAAATTTTTTAAATCGGACCACCCGTTAAAAAGTTATAGCTGATCAAAGTTTATATCTCCATCTCCCTCGCACTCCCTTTAGCCGAGTGACGGGTATTAGATAGTCGGGACACCAACCCGACTATAGCGTTCTCTCTTGTTTTTAATTTAAAAATTCCTCAATTGAAATGCAAAAATTCTTAAAGAGTAAAAACCGTTTTTATAGACCTAAGATCAGATTGCTTTTCTTGTTTGTTTATGCTTTGGCTCTGCTTTCGGCTAGCGAACTAAGCTGTGCCCAGGGGATCGTTTATGTCGGGGCCACATAATTTTGCACAGAAATTATTAGCACTTTATTATTTTTTCGGTTGTAACGCCTCTTTCTTGTACGCATTAGCACTAAATTCAAAAACACACAAACTCACCGAAGCAAACTAGCCAGATTTTTCACCTCTCGTTTTGAGGTCGAATTTTAAATGAACATGTGGTGTGAAAGATGCGAAATTTAATTTAATTTTAATATTGGATTTTCGTAGAACATTTTAAAATTTATAAAATCTTTAATCAATTTATAATTTAAAAAATTTTTAAAAATAAAAATTATATATTTAAGAAACATAAATCTTAATTCATGCATCAACTTTCGATTCAAGGAAGTATTCGTGGCCGAATGACATAGCTGGTTTCCTCAAACATTTGTCGCCTCTTCCTGCTCATCAGCGTCATCAACATTAACGTCACATAACGATCGTTTCCAACTCTTCCACACTCGTTGACCGTTCAAATTATTCGGTTGACCCCAAGGCACCAAGCAACAGGCACCTCCTGTAGAAATGCGGTAAAACTGAAAAACTGAAAAACAGCACCAGCTGACCGATTGTGAACCCTGTGGTAGTTGGGCAGACATCTTCACCTCTTGTCGACTTTCCACGCTTCCCATTTCCATTTCCATTTCACTTTCTTTTGCACGACGAGAGATGCCGCAGAGATGCTTCCTCGCAGCATCGCGCAATTAACATTCAACTCTGCTGGTGAAATCCCCAGCTATACGAGCTATACAAGCTATACGAGTAATGAGGAAACAAATGTTGTCAAATGCGTTGGCGGTTGGGCGCTCGATAAGCGAAGCCGCAGAAGGCAAAACTGCAGCTGTGCGGTGCAGGAAGTCATTGCACTCGGCACTCGCTCTTAAATGCGGTTCCCAGAGTCACCTCATCACCGTCATTTAATGAAGTTCAAGCCCCAAGACTGATGGGGCTTAATGTCAAGGCATGCTGCTGGCTCTCACCATAAAACCACCAGTTCTTTCAATACAATTTATTAGCACATGAAAATGAAAGCTATCAGTAATGTAAGTTTACGTGTATTTTTCCGAAGTTCAACTCATTTTATAGCATGATAATAATGCAAAAAGTACATTAATACTCAAATTACCTAAACCAATATTTTAAATTAAGGCAAATGTTTTGACTCACCAAATTTACAAAAATATAAATTTACAATTCAGTAATTTATGAGAAAGTATTTTAATATTAATGTATTATTTTAATATTTGTGTAAGTATTAATTCTATGTACTACATCATATTTAATTGCTGCAATTTTATTAAAAATAAATCTACTTTGATTGAAATTATTTTTGAGAAATATTGCCTTCAAAATTCTGACTAAAATTTTAACACCCTTTGCAAGATTAAAAAATTACCCGAAAGTTTAGTCACAGAAGTCACAGTATCAGTTGGAATTTCCCTCGAATAAAATCGAAAGAATATTTTATGTCTAATCTGAACAAGTGGGGCCAGTAATAAAACCTTACTAGAAATCATTTACAAATATTTTATTTAGAAACTAAAAAAACTTCTTTCCGTGAATCAGATGTCTGGTGAGAATTTCGCCGTTTTTAGAATGATCTGATCATTTTTATAGCAATTGTCAATTGCCTTAGATCATTCAACTAAATGGCAGCTACGTGCCGCAATTTGTGGCATGTGTGTGGCTTTGAGAACCGCCTGTTCCCATAGCGGAGATTATAGCTGATGCTGAAAAAAAACACAGAAAAACAGAAATTCAGACAGAGTCTCCAGCGAGGTTTAAAACAGAGCAGACGCCGATGTAGATTAGAAAAGAAAAGCGCAGCATAATAAGCAATAAATGCAAGTCTTAGACTCATTTCGAACGTGTTAAAATGATACTGCGAATGGCCCCGGAAGCCAGGGCTAAACAATGGAAGTAACTAAAAAAGAAACATTGTTAACACGCCATATGAGAGTTTTCCGACTTGAAGATACCCGGTACTATCATGCCTTGTACAATGTACATGCTGCCTTAGATTTAAAGAAGATAAATAATATTTAAACTAAATTATTTGCTTTGTAAAATTATATTTCTTAAAATATCCAAATGTATTACTCAAATCAACATTTTATTGGGAATAAATTGAAATTATTGAACTAGAGTTTTTAACAGTAAGAAAACTAAATAAATATATTAAGATGTATGTTTAACCTTAAGTGGATATCTAACATAACCTTGATAAATATTTACATTCCCTATAAATACCCTATACGTTTAGGCAATCATAAGACCAAGGTAAATTCTATTGTTAATATAAACCTTGGAGGTAGGAGGTGGGGAATCTCACTCTTGCTCTCTGGCTAATTTCTTGGTTTTCTTGGAAAGCGCTAATCAAAAGTGTAATGCCCAGCGAAGGGAACGAAGCTAAAAGGCAAACAACGACTAAAAATCGACAGGCAGCAAACCGAAAAATAGGAATCTGCAAACCAAACGGCAAACTGCAAACTACAAACGGCAACTTGCAACTTGCAACCGGCAACCGGCAGTCTGCTACATTCAACCTGCAACATTCAGGCATCGCGCGATGAGGCGAGCTCAACAATTATTATGCAGCAGCAAAAATCCACTCGAGGCGTTGCCCGCAGCCAAGTCGCTGCCAAGTGATTCTAATGATGCTTCTAATGATATAGTCAAAAGCGAAGCGCGACTTGCAGCAGTTGCAGGTTGCAACTTCCCAGTTGCCGCATGTGGCCCGCGTCTGATTCGCTGGCATGGCGCTTCCACCGGCGAGGGGCATGGAATCGGTAGCAATTGCATTCGGTTAGCCATTTGGGGGAACCGAAGTCCGCCTTTAACCCTTGGGCTCCGCATGGGGAGTTTTTCCCTGTCTGAAGAGTGCAAGGATTAACGGGAACTTTGGCCATCAAGATTATTTAGGGATTGCAACGAGTTTAGAAAAAGTTATTAAAATAAAATTAAATGGTTTTATGAGGAAGCCTTTTAATAATTTTAGGTATTTTCAGAAATCTAATAAATTTATTTTATTAAAAATATTTTATTTCAGCATAATAAGCACATAAATAAATATCAAGAACTTTATAAATTAAAGTTCCTCAAGTTTATGGTAATTATTATTTAGGGTAATACTTATAGTTATCCAAAATATCTGAACACAATCAGTTCTCGCTTAACATTTTTTTAGGCTTTAACATTTTATATCGAAATATCGATGCATTTATAATTAAATCCGAATTTATGTTTTAAAACTGAGGCAATTTTACCATTACGTATTTATTTGCTTAATAATATATTTTTATACCCCTGTATCGGCTGTTGGGTTAACTAAAATGTTCTAATGCTCCTTCCCCTTTTTGGCTGCCCCTTGCATCCTCGACGCGCGTCAGACTTTTCCGCTTTGATTTTGCGTTAATCTTGGCTTGCACCTGTTGGATGGTCGGCTCTACGTCCGCTCCTCGGTGGGATGGACCCTCTTCCTCGTCCTCCTCCTGGGGAATCCCCTCACCCTCCAGATCCCCGCACTTTTCACTGGCAGCAATGACGATGCCGTTGTTCAATTTTGCGTGCCGTTGCCGCCTCTGTTATTTTAACAATCTGCCATTTAAGCGTAAAAAATGTTGCCTCGTTTCGTGCCGCAAAGTTTTTCCTTTTGGTTCTCTTTTTGTTTCTGCGGCTCTAGCTTGGGCTTAGTTTTTTTTCGGGCTATTTGATTTGGCAATCATGGACCGATGGCGCTGCGTTCTCCATTCTGCATTCTGCGTTTGCTTTTCGGATTCAAGCCTTTTTTTTGGTTTTTTTGGGCGGCGGCATTGCGTTAGTTGAACCTTTTTCGGGCAAAACACATTTGAGAGTTGGCTAAAAGGAGTTGGTTAGGGGGAGGGGGGCAGACAGGTTGGACGGCATATATGTGGATTAGTTAAGACTTTGATTGGGAAATTCTTTGGGTCCGTAGTGGTTTGTCAAATGGATAGAAGAGGAAGTCGTTCGCTGCCTTAATTTACTTTCACTCGAGCACACAGTTAATTGGATTTTTCTTGCGTCTCCTCGTAGGCTCGAATTAAAGGATTTTCATTTTTAATATATTTTTGAATGAAGGCCATCCACTTTTGACAGCCACATCGTGATCGTTCATCACTTGTTCATGGCCAATGGCAAGGTAATCCAGGATTTTGCCTCAATGCCAAGCCAATCACAACTTGTCAGGCCGGTTGATTCTCTGGGCTTTAAGTAATTCTCTGCTATTATGTTGATTTCCTTGTATATCACAGCATGAATATCATAATAGTTGCTTACGTACAAAAATAAGTTACCAGAAACATAATCACAAAAAGTAATAAAAGATATTTATATCTAAATTTTACATATTTTTCTTTCATTTCATACTCTATTTAAAAATTTCTCTTAGAAATATGGTTGTTTTTAATATTTATATAATAAATAAATAAATTTATTTTCATTTGAATTGTAATTAGTTTTAAGTTGTATTGTATTTTATAAACTGTGTATAAAAACGATTTAGAGTTAAATCTTAAAAAAGGTCTATGATATTAAAATCGCACACTATTAAACTAAAGAAGTTAGTCAGAAGATTCAGCAAAGACAGAAACAAGAACTTACATTTGAATTTTTATGGGTTAGATGACAATTTTAGGCCTTAACGCACCATCAACAACATTGAAAATAAAATCGAGAGCCCCACGAGCAACAATAACAGCAGCCAAAGATCCACTGCAAAGCCAAGCAACAACATCAGCTACTAGTAGCAACAACCACAAACTGTGGCAATTGCGTAAATGATGTTCTAATACAACATCAATTACAATGGCAAGCGGCCCATGGCCAAAACGGTAATGATGTAGTCAGCCTCCGAGTTGCGTTTCAGCCGGGCCTACTGCTCGCTGGTACCCCTGTTGCTGCCACTTGTGGCTTGTGCTCCCCAATAAGCTTTGCTTGCGGCATTCACGCCTTGTTGTAGCCAGCCTCATCCTCATCCTCATTCACCTCCTCGTCCAAATCCTCATCCTCATCCTCACCGCCTGTTGTTCTGCAGTTGTGTAGCTGTTATCGTTGTCGCTGAACCGGCTGGTCATGGCGGACTCAACATCTCCGGTGCAGTTGTTTGGTAGAGATACACTGAAAAAAAACACCTGACTATGTTATTTTATTTACTGATATTCTTAAATTTTTTAAACGTTAAAAGTTTTAAGAATCCCTTATTCAAGTCTTTCAAAAAAATGTACTATTTTTTATTTTAAATAGTATAATATAATATATTTGCATAGTATCAGTTGTTTTTCCTGTGTTTCAGTGTTATTTGATTTAACTTGATACAGATTAATCATTATTTTATATTAATTTTTGAGCTTTTTGTGTATTCCTATCCCAGATATCTTAGGATACACCAAATATTATCAGACAATCCCATTGCTATAGTATTTTTTATCAACTGGGTATTTTGCAGTCTAAATCTTATACTATTCACAATTTCTTCGTGGGTTCCAGAAAAATGTCATGCATGTTGTTGCCGTTGTCGGAGCAGGAGCAGCAGCAACAACAGCAACAACCGTTTTACGCATGCGTGTGGCTACTGGGCCTGTTGCACCTGCTCAGCCCCCTGCCCCGCCCCCTGATCAGCCAGCAACAACAACAACACAACAACAGCAACAGCTGACTGCGGCACAGCTTCAATTTATGTTTTAATTGTGGAAATTATGTGACATATGTTGCTGTTGTTGTTGCCTCTCTGAGGATCGGAAAGACTGGGGATCCGACGTCTGTCATAACTGGTAAAGTTGTAATTAAACTGGTGCTGAGCCCACCACCCCCTCACAGCCCCTCCGAAGCCATCCAAGCTCCACCGGGAAACTCTTCTTGAATCGCCTTCGTGGACGCCCATCAGATGAAATTGTCTGGAATGGGGAGACAGCGTTTTGTGGGTTTTTCTCGGGCTGGTTGTAAACATTTTACGGTTGTTTATTGCCGCCAATTGATGTATGGGTGGATGGATCTTGGATGGTCGATAGTACGGTCGTAGAAATGTGAGCAGATGATAGAGGAGTCATTCGAATGGGGCACTGGATCGATATGGGGTCTACAATGGGTGGGCTTCGATTTGGCGTAGTGGAAAATTGAATTTGAGCAGTTAGAAATTAGATGGGCCTACAAATTAAAAAACTTAGAGTCTCCCCAAAAGTGAATTTTAGTTGCAGAAACTAATGTTATTTCATGAGATCATACATTGATTAAAATTAGACATATAAACATTTAAATGATGATATGATATTTTCTTCAAATACTATAACGTTTATTCAGGAAATAAATAGTTTTTAAGGCCTGAAAAAGTGGCATGAATTTGAATTTGCATAACAAATAAATTAGCCTTGTGGGAAATCTATATTTAACACACTAAAAATAATGTTTGCGTAAAGGAGCATTAAAAGTCAACAACTTCTTGACCAAATTTAGTGTGAGCTAACTTCCGCGTGATAATAAAACTATTTTAAATTGTTATGGTTACTACTTTCGTTGTTGCTTTATGCCCGAGAACAACTCTAACTGCACTTTGATTGATTGATTGCCCCCAAGACCGGGGAGTTGTTGACTTTACAGCGTGTTTATGGCTGCGCTTGAGTCTTGAACCCAAATGAACCCAACACAAGCCAACCGCAAACACTACCGCCAAATCCTCCCGCTCCACCCACCGTATTATATGAGCGTAAGCTGAGCATTATGGAGTGTTTGGGAATCGGGGCTCGTTGCCTAACCATAACGGTAATGGTGGACCAACAACCGGAGCGGCCCAAAACTTTGGGTCACCTCCGAGTGGCAGTCGGGGATCTCTAATAATAAAAATCAAAATACCGTCACGTAAACCGATAACAAGGCACAAGACCCGGCGTCTGTGGAGGAATCGGAGCTGCTGCCAAAACGCAATTAAGACCGACATTTTTATGGTGTTCAAACTATAAAATTCATATAATTAAATTGCAGTTATAACTATAACAGCGGCAACAAAAGCCGCACCAGCAACACCAACAGCAGCAACACCAGCGACAGCGCAGCAGCAACATGCAACAGCAACATCTAGCGAAACTATCATAAAGCTGGGATCATATCTTGGCCGAGAGTGAATAATTTTCTAAATGAGAGCATAAAGTGAAAAGCGAAAATCAATGGAATGACGCCGAGAAGAACAACAAAAATTACGATCGTTGAGTATTATCGAAATTTTCAAAGAAAAGCAAGAGCAAGATCACGAAGTAGCTAAATCTGGTGTCTATAAATTAGATAGCCATTGCGGAAGATTCTGTGGCACCCTGGTATTTTTAGTTTTGTGAATTTACGATGCACTTGATTTTTAGAACTAATTAAATTAGTTCCTTTAGAAAAAGTATAAAGATTGCTAAAACAGTTGCTTTTAATTATCATTTTGCACCGTTAACTATAAGGTAAAAAGGGTAAGATGAATTATAGCAACGGTATTTATCTAACAGGATGCATTACCATTTATGTTTGCTTAAGATATTAAGATGTAAGGAAATCAATTTATAATATAAAGATAGATAGAAAGATATTTAATATGAAAGATCGTGACTTAAGGTCCTTTTGAGCAAACCTCATTATAAATTTATAAATTGGTGATTCGTAGTGCCATATTTTGTAATTTAATCTAGTGGTTTTATAAACATTTTGTAAGCTACATTTTTTTTTAAATATAAATTAGCCAGAATTTGGTAAAATTGCTCTCATCGTTTAAAACTCGCCCATAATTCAATTCAATTTTAAATTCAATTCAATTTTTCAAGTGTTAATTAAATTATTAAAAGAATCCGGAGCGTCAAAAGCAACAAATATATAAAATTAGCAGTCTCCCACTCCACCGCCCACCCTCTCTGGCTCACTCACCTTTTGTTGCAGTTGTGCAGCAGGTGTCGAAAGCTCCTCGCTCTTTTGCTCTCATCGAGCTTTTCGAACCGTTGTTTTGTTTTGTGCCGGGTATTGTTGTTGCTGTTGCTTTGGAGTTGGTATTTTCATTGATGAAAATCACACGAGTGAGGTGTAGGAGAGCATTACAGAGAGAGAGAGAGAGAGGTTTGAAAGAGCAAGCCGTGAGATTGAAATTCAAATTACAGTCGCTGTTAAAAATAGTTGGCATGGTGCACATAAATATAATAACTGATGCTTTTAAATTTTATTATTATGGAGCATTATTTCTTATACGAATAGCTTATAAATCAAAATAAAGACATACCCTTTTAAAATTTCAAGTTGGTTGTAAAAATTTTACAAAGTATTTATCATCCGCCATGGTGGTTGCTAATATAATGTATACGCCCAGTTATCTATAGTATAACTGCACAGGTAGAGTAAATGCCAATCAGAAGTTAATCCGGCAATGTTTTACATTGGCTATATAACGCGAAATTGGTTATACAGGAACTATTTTTATTTGGAGCACTTAAAATATTGAGTTTCGGTTTGAGTTAAGTGAATGGAATTTTGTAAAGTCATCAAAAACAGCTGTTAACCAGTTAAACTTTATATATGTAAAGTTCAAAAATTCCTAAGTATAGGACATCAGCTTATTGTTTACATTTCAGTGAAGATAAAATGTCAACAGAAAAAAAAACAGGAAGATATTGAGCAGATGTCAAGGCTTTTCTTGGTTGATCTGTTCCTGTTTCGTTTCACCTTTACTCTCTCTCTCTCTCCGATGATCATTCTCTCTCGGAAATTTCGCGAATAACTTTTGGCAAACAGCTGAGCGGTCTCTCTGGCACTCTCTAAAGGTAACAGCAGGTGCAGCGCAACAAGTGTTGATCGCAGCTCTTCCTCTCTCTCTCTCTCTGTTGGTAACTGCTATGTTAGGCCACTTAACATGGCCATAACAGACGCTGCGGGTGAAGCGAACCAAGTCTGTGTAGTTTCCGACTCGCACTCCACAGTTGAAAAAAAACTTTCGTGCGAGACAGACGTGTGTGACGGACCTGCGATTTTTTATTCGAGCCAAAATCAAAATCAAAACCAAAACCCACTGCTAACTGCAACTTTGGCGCGACTTTTCGCGAAGTGAACGAGCTGAAAGCCAAGCGAAATTAGATGTGAAAAACGAGTGTGCATGGCAGGCAGAGGAGAAAGAGAGAAATAAGGTGCATATGTGCAGCAAGTGTAACGATACCCAATACCCGGGCTAAAGCCGAAGAAAAAAAAAAAATAAAATAAAATAAAAACAGAAAAAACAAAAACAAATAATACCCCTTAGTGGCCAGCAGCCATGTCTACGAAACTGGAGCAGCAGCACTCGAAGCCTATTCTGAGTCCAACTCGATCCCTGGACGAAGGTTTCGAAAGTGATCCGGATCGGGTTTCCACCGATTCGGAGCATCAGACAAGTGGAACCACTAGCACCAGTACCAGCAACAACAATAACATCGCAGTCAACAATAACAATGCCAGCAAGTTGGCCCAGCTCAGTTCGGCGGCCACTGGAGGCGCCTCCAAGACGACGTCTGGAGCCACTGCATCCAACGGTGGTCCAATGGTGAACTCCGGAAATATCAGGGGCGCACTCACTTTGGCCGCCCCCCAGCTGCAGAGGCGGGAGTTCTTCGCCAAGGATCAGGCATCGAAGCTGAGGCATCAGGCTCCGCCCCCGCAACAGCCACGCCTCCAGTACCAAAAGCAACGACAACCCCTGGTGCCCAGCGCCGCCTCCAGTGTCCACAATCACCGGTTGACTGCCTCCATTCAGCAGGGCTCCTCGGCTTCGGGAAATAATCTGGGTACCGGAACCGGAACGGCCAACTATCGGCGCGGACGCCGACTCCACATGAATCCCACCCGCAACGGCATTCGCTCCCATTCGGTGGACGCCATTTCGCGGCACAATCGCCACGGCTACGATCCCAGCAGCCTGATCCTGAAGCACGACGGAAACGGAAACATAAGCAGCAGCAGTGCCGGCGGGCCCACCACCCGCATGCTGAACTACAAGACCACGGGCGGAGGCAGTGCAGCCGGAGCACCGGCAGCCGGACAGGCTCTGCTCGTCCAACCGATTTCCAGTGCCACCCTATCGCCGCTGGTGGCCGCTGGCGTGGTCGATGTGGTCGAGGGCGGCGGTGGCTCCTCGCCGGTGATCGCCTCGGCCACCCACAGCCTGTACACCTTCTATCCGGCGGAGGGGAATCTCCAGGTGTGGCAGACGGAGTGCGGCGACCTCACCTACAAGTCGTCCCGGAATATGCATCAACTCCACAAGGCGCCCGTGTGCTGGACGCAGTCCATTCCCAGGCAGGCCAGAAGGTGAGTGATGAAACATTTGTACAAAATGTGGGGAAAACTAAAAAACTTAGCCCATCTTGGTTCTTAAAAGGGTTCAATAGTTTATAATAATATTTTCAATCATTATAATAAAATCAATAATTTCGTATATCTAAAATAATTTTCCAAATGAAAGAAAGTGAATACTTCTAAAAAGCTGGTATTTGTTCATGTAGAGAATTTTACATTTATTGTTTTTAATATTTGTTTCCTTAAATATCATCCAGAACAAACGCGGAAATTATTAAGCGTGGTTCAAATATAATCTAGGAAGGTCATTATACCAATTAGCTAACAAATCTCACCCGTTCTGGGGGAAATACATATTTTTCTGAATTCTTGTTTTGAAACTTGCCTAGCAAGATCTATATTTATTAATCAGCCATTCAAAAATTTACTAACCATTCAATATGTAAATTGTATTGATCGTATAACAGAATTATACAGAAGTCAAGAAATCGCATTTATAAATACGAGTATTGTTATTCTTAAATAATGATTTATGATGCATTGGATTACTTTCGTGAAAAACGATTGATGGAAACTAAAACATTTTTGTGCCCTCCTTTTAAGAAAACGACTGCTCAATCTTTTCATGTTCTCTAATTTAAAGACGACCATTTGAGTAGTATTTTTAGCTAGACGCGCTACGCTTAAATGTAGAGCTCAATAAATCGCTCAAAATGTAAGCTAATTAGTTAATGGTTCAGTTTTATTTTGGCCAAAAACGACGTCAATAGCCATTTCATCTTTAGCGCTCGGCCAGAGTGAAAGTCTTTTTAACAGCATCGGCAGCAGCAACAACAAGCGGGCCAAGAAACAGAGAGGGAAAGAGAGAAAATGTTGGCGGGAATGAGAAAGAGAAAGAGGG
The DNA here is from genome assembly GCA_037075205.1 of Drosophila prostipennis. Classification (NCBI taxonomy): domain Eukaryota; kingdom Metazoa; phylum Arthropoda; class Insecta; order Diptera; family Drosophilidae; genus Drosophila; species Drosophila prostipennis. The sequence goes on from JBAMCJ010000852.1 coordinate 29,858, forward strand.
TCGGGGCAGGCACATGTGTCATTTAACTTGGCCGCGGGGCAGGTTGCAGTGTTGCAAGTTGCGCTGTGGCAATTAAAATGCCTTCGGAAACTGCTTCACATTGATTACCCTCAGCTCCGTCCCTTAAATTCGCCTTTACATAACTTAACATTGCCCGGGGTTCGCCCGAAATGTGTGTGACCCCAAATTAAACGCAAATTGCACACCGAAATTCAGGCACATAAAGTTTGCCAATTTCGCGCTCAACATTTCCAAAAGACATTTTAAGTTTTGCCTAAATTTGGGTTGGGTTTGGGTTTATTTTGTTCACTTGGAGACTGTTACAATTTTTGTCTGCGAAATGTGTCTGAAATATTTAATAGCTCTGGCAATCGTTTAACTTTTATGACTTTGCACAGATGTAGAAACGTCGGGGTGAAGGGGCGTGTCGTTGGTTAGAAATGGCCAAAGAAAAATGGTAAGACTTACCGGGAAAAGCAAAAGTTTAGTAAAAGTGCCTACATTTATTTGCTTATTTAAACGGCAAGAATCAAATGCGGTAATCCCTATTAAATAAATATATTATTTGAATGTCCCATTTTTTGGAAAAGAAAGTAAAATATTTTATATTAATTTTGAACTATTACATTCAATAATATTTTTTGAAACTTTAAAAATATAAAAATATTCAAAGTTACTAAGCAAATTTATGAATTATTTAATTGGACTACTACATATTTGGTTATTTATTAAATTATTCAGAAAGCGAAATCAAGCACGATCTAATTAAGGAAATTATATTGTTTACTCTCTTTAAAAGCTTTAACAAAATAGAACTGTCTTTTAAGTTAAAAAACTAAAAACTTGATTAATAAATACAAACCAAATAAGGCACGCATTAAGCCATAAGCAAAAGGTCCATTCTAATGGGCTCTTAAGTTCAAACTCTCACTGAATTTATTTACCTATGAATAAGAAATGACTTGTGATATCAACACATAATTTGGATTAAAATACTGGTAATATAAGTATTATGCAAATGGGAAATATTTTGAATTTTACTTTCAAATTTCGTGTAATGCTTAAATGACTTTTGATGTACAAATATCAGTCTCAGTTTCATTAGGAGTTTTTATTGCATAAGCACACGCAAATATGTTTATTAAAAGCCTTTTACTTTGACTAAACACCGCCCACTCCAGTGGCGCAACTATCTGCCCCAGTGGGTGGTGGAGCAGGGGGCCGCAAAAAATGGCAAACATTTCAATCAGCAGGAACAGACATGCAAAGTGAATCAAAAGCGAGAGAAAGAAAAAGTGGCAGCGGACTGCAGCAGAAATGTTGATAAGGCTACCAAGGGGCATTCAACGGAAATGTGTACAATCAATCAAAAGACTTAGGCAACGAACTTGATTAGTTCAACGCACTGGTAGTTTTCTTTATCGGTGGGGATTTTTGTGTTTGCAAATGTAATGCTTTCGGAATTTTCTCTATTACGACTGTTGTCGTTGGCGGCTCTTGAGGTTCGATTGATATCGCACTCGAAAACACAACTCACAACTCTGTTGCAAATCAAATTGCATGATGCGCAGATATTGTTGCTTCGACAGCGACTTTAACACCACTAGCAACAATAAAAGTAAAAGTTTTTTATTTCGCTTTGGCAAATTTATTTACATAGTTTTGGGTAAATTTTTTCGCTCACCTCTTGGACTTTTTTACAATGTGTCATACCTTTGCACACTTTTGCTTTTCATGAGACATTAGTTGGTGCTTGTTTTTTCCTCTTTCTCGGATGCTGTGTGGGGATGGACGATGTGTAGGTGTCCGAGATGCCAGCGTTTGAAAGTGTTTTTTATGTATATGATGGTTTTTTTTCTCGGTTTTAACTCTTGGATGGGGTGTTGCTGGAGAGATGATTTTTTGCTTTTGGCGTGCGAAAGTTTTTTTGGCCTGATGAACATGGAGGAGCGTTGTTTGATGTCTGCCCGATAGTGCCAAACTTCCGCTTTATGCATATTATGGGAATTTGCCTAAATATATTCGCAATTTAATTTGAAATTTAGCAGTTGGCCAAAACAAATGACTTTTGCATGCGTGGAGGAGGTTACAAATTGAGCTGCAGTTTTGATGGGAAATCGCCTTGGAAAATAAGGAAATCTAATAAAAGATTTGTCAAAAACATTTTTGTATTAAATTTTAAAAATATATCTATCTAACTAGATTTGTTACCCTAAGAAAAACCACTTACATATAAACCACAAGTATTTTTATTAACTTAGGATCATTTTCTTATGATCATATTAAATGTTCCCTTTAAACCTTGTTTCTCATTCCCAACTAATGCATACCCATCAATATCACGGCCATAACCAATGATATAACAGCCCTTGGCAAGGCTGCGTTTTGCATGGCAAACGTCAATGACGCCATCAAGAAGCCCATAAATTTGTCACTTAACCACCGATGTTTGCCACTTGCGACTGGATTCGATAAACAAATGCCGCTAATTGCTCCTCATCAGCCAATCGGGAGAGATCCATCCAACCATAATTGCTGACTATTTGCCGTGCCGGAGGTGAGGGCTAAAGTTTCCTTCTGATTGCTGTTTGCCAATCACTTTGCCTTGCTGCTAGATGATAAACTTGTTGCTCGGCATTCACTTTGATTGCTCATCATTGAGCTCATCAACAGCACCAGCGCCGAAATCATCGGCAAATATGGTGCCTAATTAAAAGAAATAAAAGCTTAAATAGAACCAAAGGCGATCTTCCGTATTTGAGTTATGAGTTAGCTGCTTCTTCTTTTCGCTTGGTGATTTTTTGGCAAAGTAAATACAAACAAGAAATTCGTCTGTCAATATTTGTGGCGCAGATCGGAGGTCTCAGTGAGCTCGGGTTCCAAAAATAGATCAAGTATTGTAGGAAGAGGCTCGAGGGGCAAGCAAACTGTTGTTATTTTTACATAACGCTCAAACGGGGATTGTAAAGCCGTCTGCTAAACTGTTTTGTTGACTTTAAGCCAAACGTTGTCATACAAACACGAATGACTTAAGCGACGAACTTGTCATTTATGCAATAGGATAATTCAGAGTGATTCATTTTCTTGACTCAAATCTTAAAGACTTTTCAAGCATTTTCAATGTCAAATTGTTTTGGGTAATTGCTTTTTTTAAATACACATTTTTTTCGGCACCCACACTTGACGGCGCTGAAACACTTTCAATTTCGAAGCTTTGACGTCTCTTTTAGCACCATTTTTGGACGAGTCATCAAGACAAAAGAACTATTAAATGGAGATCACAATTCTGTGGAAACTTTAGCTCGAGTGCCCGCTTCTTTACCCCCGCTGGTCGCTGTCAATGACATCAGACACCGCTGAAAATGAATAACTGAATCAAAAAAACTGAAACTAAAGCAGCCGGAAATGCAGCGCAAAAAACTTCCCAAGCCAGTAGCCTCTATAGGGTTTCCCGCTCAACTTCTGTTACATTTTTGCCATTTAGCATTTGCCACTTTTGTAATTATGCGAAAATGAAAACAATACGACTCGGTGAGTCACCGCCAGCGCCAGTTGTCGACACCTGCGACCGCTTTGGGTCACGGGCCAACCATGTGAACCCACATGTGAAGAGTCGGCGAGAGTCGGGTTCAGTTCAGACAGTTCAGTTCGGCGGGGTCGCTGGCGAGCCAAATTGTAAAATGCAATAAAATTCGTGTGCTTTATGGCAGCGGCTTTTGTTCGAGTGCGAGTCATGGTAATTATCCCTGGCATATGGACAAATGAATTTGCCTACTGTCCCGCCGGGGGTGTGTGTGTTGTGCTATGCAAAACTAAATAGTTTTAGTTGCAATATTTTAGAGGCTTAGTTGGCCAACTGTGACTCGGGGGTTGTAGCGGATTCATGGGAATTTGGAAATGTAATCTAAATAGTCGGTGAATCATTTTATTTTCTGAGAGCCGATATAGCGATATATATTACTAATTTTCATTGCGGATGTTTTACGCATAGATGAGTTTCTAAAAAATATTTAAAAGAATGACATTTTCGTTACAAATACCTAAATAAGATCTCCTCTTGAATCGTATAATTTGTTACACGTTCGAAACAAGTAAATTTAACAGAAAGATGCTCTCTAGATATACAAAGTCACAGCTATCAACTAAAGCCAGCCCAAGAAAACCGCAGAAACCTCACTTTTAATTTGAAAAGCAAAATGCAATTTAAGCGAGGCGAACGATTTTGATGAACCGCTTAGATGTTGGGCCCGAAGAAAAGCCACAACGTCGAGATCGGGGCGAAAACTAGAGAACTTGGCAAATAAATACAATTTTAACACCTTTTGCTCCACATTCCACTCGGCCAGTTCCGTTAGTCGGTTCGGGCATCAATTGTTATTATTATTAATTAGAAAAATATTTTGCTGCCAAGCCATCGCCGAATCCCAGGCCTAACCGTACCAGAACCCAGCCCAGACCAGCCCAAGTCCAGGTCCAAGCATCGCCTGACTGCAGTTATCGGAGCAGAGGCATCAGACCACTGGGAGCTGCCAGTTGCAGCCCGGCGGAGAGTTATTTGGTCCAGAGTTTTGATTGGAACTCCCCGTGGCCGTGACATGCGAGCTCCAGCTCCAGCTCCAGCTCCACGGCTTCGTGTCAGCAAATTAGAGAAATATTTTGTTTGCTCAGTAATTGGCAATTGATCCAGAGATCCCCCGGAACGCTCTGAATGGAAACCAGAAACGAAGCCTTACAAATTGCCGCGAAGCTCGTGGAGCACACGCCCCAAAAAATTCGTATGTGAAATCAATAAACGTCTCATAAATAATGACCATCGATTCCGGTTTCTGGCTTTCGGCGTTTTAAGCAAAGAATCTCCATAGGAAATTTGCATTTTCGAATTTCATAATTAGCATGACAAAGACTTGATCAACACGAAAAACATTTGGCTATAAAATTATATTTAGAAAATTATGGTCAGCGATTCTTGCGCACCCAACATTTTCGCTTTCAGTGAAGAAGAATTAAGCGGTTTGTATGAAACTTTGGAAACAATAAAATTATGCAAGCTGCTGTTAGGCAATAACTCATAAAGTCTATAAAATTAGCGAATAAAATCTTGATATTATTATCGAGAATGATATGGAGACACATTTTCTAAATCTTAAAAAATTTAAATGCATTCCTGTCTCAAAGCTTAAAGCTGTTTTTGTGAGCATTTTTAAGAAATTAACGAAAACTTTCGTTTCCCTAAATTTCTGCGTGATTTATGTTTTGTCGCTGGCTTAGCGAATTCTTATACCTATTTTTCAAGCTTGGGATTTAATTAGTAAAATTCACGAAATATGTTAATTAGAGGCTAGCGAGCGGCAAACAAATTTAAGTTTGGTCGAAAGAAATTTTTAGTTTTTTATTTATCATTTTATGTGGGCAGTAAAAAGTAAAAGCACAAAGATCAGAAAAATACATTGGGACTACGCAAATAATGTTAAAGATATGGGAAGTCAATTAAGACGGTTGAAGAAGACATCTTAAAGCTTATTTTATCAACGTAGGTCTCATCCACTTAGCTAAACAGCCCATAAAACTTTGAGATAGGATCGAAAACGATTTAGGGTTCTTTTTATGGCGATCGCAACTATTTGAGAGCTTTGCAATTTCAGTAGAAATAATTACAGGCAACGGGCCACTTCATTGAGCAAAGTAAATTAACGAAGCGAAAGAACAAAGAAAAAGCTAAGCAAAATGGAAAGAAAGAAAAATAATCGTAAAAGAACGAACGAGCAACAAATTAAATTAAATTGCTATACAAATTTAGCTTTATATTTTATTGATTTTGAGTGCGTGACAAAAATAATAAAAAAGCAGGCAAAGGCGAACAAAAGAGATATAAGAGTTGAAAATGATAAATTAGAGAGGAAACAATCTCCAAGTTCTGGACACTATTTTATGGTTCGTGCGGATTACGCAATGGGAATTAGTGGAGAGAATGAAAGATGGGAAATTTCATCTTACAACTAATTTATGTAAACGGAAATACCAAAACAGAATCTGGGATTTGAAAGTAGAAGCAAGTTCCTTGACTCCCTGACTGCCTGATCGGCTTAATTGTTTACCGGCACTCAAAACTCCAATTCGTTTTTGTTCCCTTTTGTTTTTTTCACACGCTTGCGCTTCTCAAGAAGTTCTTTATGAAGTTGTTTGCCTAAAATTAATTTAAACAATTCTAATTCCATTTCTTTGGCTCGGTCTTTGTTTACTTGGCTTTTGATGGATACATATTTGGGTCTTTTGGCCGGTAAGTAGCAAGAAGTTGTACCTTGTCGCGCTTTTTTTGTTGTCATGCAAATGAGCCAAGTGACAGGCCAAATGAGTCTGTTTGCTTTCGAGTGGGTGTAATGTTCAGACAGCAGTTAGCGTTCTGTTTTCATTTCGTTTTGACTTGGTGGTCTGTTGCCTAATTGATTTGGCAATTTAAATTGGATACACGTTTTAGCAAAGGTTGTTTTCTGATGATTAATAGGAAATTGAAGTAGGTTTTATTTATATTTAGAGAATTAAAAGTATAAATAAATTGTTTTTATTTGTTAGCTAATATTTAAAATAGCTTTGCTTATCTTTTACAGACTATCAAAGTACTCTTAAAATATTCCTTCCTATCAAGTAATCTTCATCAATGTTTAGATACCATTAAAACCTTATATAGAGTCGCAGTCAGCGATAAGGCAATTCCAGCCAAGTAACCCATTTGCCTCATTTGTCTTGGAAGCTGTTGTTGTTGCTGTGGATGTTGCTGCCGGAGATGTTGCTCCTAGTGATGTTGCATACACCCTCACAAAAATGCACTGACAACGGCGACGGCATATTTTCAACACCTGCCTTGCCTCGACTTTGCCCGTCAACCTTTGTGCCACTTTGCCAGTTCCCAAAACTCACTTTTGTGTCATTGCAGCAGTTGCTGATGCTGCTGCTGCTGTTGTTCCTCTGGGAGATAAGCGCAAAAACTATTTGCCAGCAAATGTTGTCGTTGCCTCAGCTGCCGGGGAAATGGTCTTGGGGCCTCGGAAGAGGTCGGTGGGAAGGTCTCGGGAGGGGGAGGGGAAGTCGGGGAAGTCTGTCTGCATGCATTAGAGCAAGTTGCAGGCAGTCAACAAATTAACTTGGCGAAGGAGAAGCCGCCAGGCAGCCAAAGGTAGACGCATCACTGGCTTTTCAGTTCCCGGGAGCCGTGCCACCCCTTGAAACCCCCTGCCACCCCTTGTTGTGACTGCAAATATGCGAACTGCGCATCTTATTAAGAAAGAAAGTACTTTCAGTCAGGCAGCTGTTGTTTGTTGGCCCGTTGTTGTTGCCGCTGTCTATTTTCTACCATATATACTGCCTAGATATCTTTGTATGTAGTAGTTATACACTTTCTTAGGGTTGGAGGTTTTTGAAATTATTAAACATTTTTATATATTTTGCTATTTTTCTATTTTATGTTAAAATATTAACAAGGATAGGTATATTTAATTTCGTAATTTTAACAATTTTCAAAATCTGAAATTTGAACTTACTCTTATATGTTATTTGGTTATTATAATAATAGTTATTCCACCTAATTAAATTAAACAAAAAATTATTAATTCGATGAAAGTGTATTTAAAAATGATCATTAGGCATTTTTCGGTCCTTCTATTATCATCCATACAATATACAGTTTTTTTTTCGTTCAGTTTGCATTTTCAAGTGCCGTGCGAACTTCAACTTGATGTCTCGTTATTGTCGAGCCACACAAGATGACTTGCCCCGGCAAAAATCCCCCCAGCTTCCCACCCCTTTGGGGAGGCAGGGAGGGCGAGAGAGATCGGGTCCAAGTCGGAGTTGCAGTCTTATTATGATTACAAATACCTAGAGCCCAACTGGTTGGACTTGTTTACCGGGGGGGTTTCCATTCGGAGTTTTTCTATCATAATTCCAAATGCATTTAAAAATGGCCCAAAAAACGCAAAGAAACCACCAAGTTGCCCAACAAGATTTATTTGTACTTTTTCGCCGGTTGACTTAATTGCCGCTAATGCAATTAAAGACAAATATTTTTCATTTCGTTGAATTTAATTTGTCGCAGAGCGTAAATATTTGTTTGTCTAGAGAAGGTTTTACGCTTAGCTTATTTATCAAATTAAATTAATTGCAAATAGTTGTGAAGCTATGTTAAACATGTGAATGAAATTTACAGAAATAAATAGCTTCAAAAGCCCGAAATTAGGGAATGGAATGCCAGAAATATTATCATGCTTATCAAATTTAATTGGATATTTTAACAACATTTTTAACTAAAAAACCCGGAAAAAGTTCTTACAAAATTATGATCCGGCTTTTATGCTTGCCTCAGCTCGTTATAGGGTTATATAACCCAATGGCAATCATAATGGTTAGCCAAGCACTGACCACACTCAATCCCTGAGCTCCGTTCCAGCCCCTGAACAAGATGATCGGGTAGAAGAAAATAGTGTAAGAGTTCACTTTCCTATCCACGAATCCAGACTTGATGTTAATGATGGCCGGGTGATGATGTAATTGGGCCTGGTCCTAATTAAGTCACGCAAAATTTAAGCTAATTTGCAGTTTTAGTTCTTCTTTGGACACTGCCCACTTCTAATTGGGCCCAGAGTCGAAATGATTATGTAAACAAGGAAGTAAACGACCTGAATGCGTAAACAGAAACTTTTACTTGGCTTGGGGCGCTATTCGTTGGCTTCCTTTCGACATAAAACGACGGAAACTGCCCAGAAGGCAGAGCCAAATTAAAAGTGGGAGGGAGTGGGGAGTGGGGACTGCAACTGGGCCTAAACATAAATTTTAAATCAGGTTTTTGATCACTTGCCAGCCAGCTAATTGAAAACGAAAGCGCAAATAGGTAGCTGGAAAATAGAAAAGTGCAAATGGGGGAAAAGTACGTGAAATGAAAATGCCTTCGACAGCCATCGATAATCGAATGACAACAATGAAAGACCTTTTCCCCGGCTCTTGGCTCTTTTCCTTCTTGTTTTCCTCGGCCCGAACACACTCTTGATTTCCGCATCGTCGCTCAGTCCGTTTTTCCGTCCGATTTTTCCCTGTTCACTGGAGCGCCGCCGAGGTGAAGGGAAACTTTTTCGAATGGAAATGCCGAGACTGATTTTGTGTCGGAGTGTTGACCACGTTCAATTAACAAGGAGAGTGCTGAAAATGAAACCGAAATTAAGTCAACTGAAATGATCTCTCGAATTAATTTAACAGACCAAATTAATTTAACAGCGGCATTAATTTGTTCACAAGTATTGTGTGAATCTTAAAAGTTGTGATTTAACTTATGTATGTATGCATTTTTATTTGCTGGCTTTGTAGTAAATAATTCAATTAAAAAAGCATTTTCTTGCAAAATTTGAATTTTTTTTAGAAATTGAATGGTAAGAAAAGTAGAATTTTATATCATGTAAAATTCGTTATTGCAAATTATAAGCTAAAGTGATGAAAAAATCGAAAACTATTATTTAAACTATAATGTCCATTCTTCCATGAACACTTTTAATTTCAAAGAGATTTGTTTTACTTTCATTTGATGTAATGCGAGAAGAAAATACCTCATAATATATCCGCTCGATACTCTCTCTTTCTTTGGCGATCTTGGCAATCGGCGCGGCAATAACGATAATTTCCTGTTGGAGAAAAATTGCAACTCTGCTAATTTGCTGTAAATAAACGACGCGAAAATAATATACAATTAATTGCTATTCCAGCTCGGACTTGAAGTTGCAGCTCGGATTCAAGTTGGCGGTCAGATTCAGATGCAGTGGCCGGCGGAGCCAATAATGCACTGCTATCCCATGGTATCCCATGATCCGGCAACCAACTCAGCTCCCCGCTGTCTTTAGCTGGCAGATCGAACCCTCCGGAGGGGCGATGGGCGATGGGCAACGCCCACACGCAACGATTCTTCGAGGGCAATTTGGAGTTTGGGGCGCTCTGATCGGCAAATTATGAAGTGCCAAGGAAGCCATTTAAACGATTTAATGGCACCCTGCGTTTCCACCGCGTTTCCCAATGATCGTAAATAAACAGAACGTAGAGGCACAGAAAAGCGAGCAGAAGTAGTAGAAGCTGGCCCCGCTCTCCTTTTGCCCTTGGCCCCCGATGACGATGCCCTCCTGGTGGTCCCTTGGACTTATTCCACATTGGTCTTGGACTGGTTGTTTTCCATGGCAAATGAATTGATTACTGCTGGGCGAAATGCGAATGGGTGAATTGAATTCATTGGCTTGCGATGTCAGTGTAACATTCGGGGAAGGTGGTATAGACCACAGCTGGAGTCTGACCTGAAGATTCCATTCATGCGGTCTCCACTACTGATCCATGGTAAATTATCGTTTATTCATGGATCTTCCTGCAGTTTATTATAACGTTCAATTTAAAACTCTATCGTAATAATTTAATTTCGTTTTAAAAAAAAATTTTTAGTTTTATTGTTTTTTGTGGAATAATTAAAGAGCTTTGTTGGAGGAATTCCTCTCTTTTTCTTTTAAAAAGTTGGTTTTAGAGACCTATTTTATTTTAAAAATATAGAAATATTCCCTTTTTTAACATTTTTCGGAATAATAGTAATCCGCTTTTATATTAATTAAATTTCCCTTTTAACTGGCCCACCAACCCAATTAGAATGTATCTTTCTGCTAGATTTCAGACACAATTGAAATTTACTTGCAAGCCGCAAATAAATTTCACCCGTCAACTGCGATTTCAGAGTTCCGAGATCCAATGTGCAGTGCCGGGGAATCAGACAAAGGCAAGATAAAAGTAAAACCAAATTGTTACCCTCGGTTCATCCATCGCACTGCAGATTTGCAACAATGTCGGCTTGTAGCGGAAGTTGTAGAAGTATCTTGTAGTTGGTTGCGATCTAAGTGTGTTTGTAGTGCGCCTTTGTGGCAAATGATTTGGGATTCGCCAGATGAACTTGAAGCTCGGCTGAGATTGTGACTCGTGGCTACGTCGTCATCATTTGATTAATTTTTCTCTTTGTTGGAAAGTTTTCTTCATTTCATTTCATTTGCTTTGTTTTGTTTGGGATATTTCTGATTTGTTTTGTTTTGTCTTTTTCATCTCGCTGCTGCAAAGTGAAATCTCCGTCTGGGCTGTGTTTCTCCAATTCGAATTCCGATTCCGATTCCAATACCTATTCCAACCCAAGAAATTCAATTTTCCACAGCGCTCGGATCGGCTAGGGTCTTCAACTCCGATTCAGACCGCATGCCAAATCAATTGTGTCTCCTAATAATAATCACAATAATTCGTTATTTCTTTTGTGTTTCAATTTCGGTCTGCGTCGCCGTCTTTTTTCAGGCATCTATCTTTAGCTCCGAAGATTGTCAAGTGCTGGGCACGTACTATCAGCTACTCTTGGCTTTCTTTTCATTTCCATCTTTTTCTCCGCACACACTGGACTTTTTCTCCAGGTCGCTAATTACGCAAGCACATAGTTACCCGGAGCCCTGGAAATGAAATGAAAGCATCAATCGCGTCCAGCAGATACGGTATGGGAGATGCGAGATACAAGATGCTCGCTGCCAGATACATTTACACCCAACTCGTTTAGCACTCAATCCGATCTTCCTATGCATATTAGTTATTAGCCCCGTCGTAATTGAATTAACACCCGTTTCGGACCCGACTTTTTTTGGTCTTCTTGACTCGGACATTTTGTATTTCGCCAGTTGTTGGCCACGATCTCGATCGCGATCTGTTTCTTTATCCGAGGATGACGCACGATGTTTGGCTGTGGACCAAGTGCCATTCAGGTGCTAAAAACTTGCAAAAAAAATAGCCGAAATAAATGGTTGAACAAATAACTTAAGTTTAAATACAATATTTGCTTAATTACGTACTGATTTTATGGTTGGGTGCGCTTATATTTAGATGAAATTTACATTAGAAAGCTGTTGTTAGAAGTGATCTAGTGCTATTAGGAGATAACAGATAAGCTTTATTTTTGTGGAATTACCTACAAAATAAAGTTCCTTGTAGTTAGATGTTCTGTTTAAGCCACTTTATAGCCATCATTAAACTTATGACTGTGGGAGCCAAGTCGCTGTTCAGCTCATTAAATATATACCAATAGTATAAAACTACACAGCGACTGCAATAGAAGAACATTACACAATCAAACTGCTATCATTCAAAGGTCACCCAATGTGGCGCAATAAAATGCTACCAAAGCTAGACCACAATTACCAACTTAGTCAAATGGCCATATCACTTAGCAAAATGTTACAGGTTGCCTCGGCTAACTCACCCATTTAGCCGTGCATCATTATAGCTTACCTAAGCATCCAGCAAGTATGCTATATGATGATAGCCCCAATTTAACTAACCGTTTAACGATCTTGCACAAATCCCCGACTCGTCGAAACCCAATTTCGGTGGGTCTGCGGGTTGTGAGTTATTTACCCACCCAGTAGTGGGCTCCACTTGAGGGGGCGCCACTCGAATGCACGCAGTCTGATTACACCAGATTTTCGTATTTTCGTTATTTTCGTTAGTGGCACAGCAGCAGCAAGTTTAGCGGGAAATTGTTGCATGAAAAGCAGCGGGCTAACAGCAGGCACAAAACGAAGCCAAAGCCAAAACCAAAACCAAAATCCAGCAAACGAACGCGACGCTTCAACGCTCGTCAAACACTTCAATTACGAATTCAATTTGTTGCTCATTAAGCTGCTGAAATGTTTATCAACATTTCTGCTGCTGCTTTTGTTGTTAGCGTTGTTATGCAATTGGCACGCGCTAAGTTCCAAAAGCAACAGCCAACATTGTTATGTTTTTGGGTTATTGTTTGCTCAAGCTCAAGTCTTGTTTTGATTTATTTAGTAGGTATTGTTATTTGTATTTTCTTAGCCAGAAGCTACCTAGGAAGTCGGATTGAAGGAAGTCTTAAAATGTAATATTTTTAACGCCAGAGTAATTCAAATAATACTTTGAAAATACGATTAGCCAAGAAAGTATTACGGGCTTAAATATTAAAGTATGAGTATAAAACATTAATTATCATTTTAACATGAAATTGAATATAACTATCTCCAAGGCTTTTAACATATATATTTTAGTTGTACAGATCTTAATAAGAAATTTTGAAGTTTGTAACAGAATATCATTTCCATATTTATATTAAACCAGGGTATAAGCTACACCGATACTCCTGATGCGACCCTTTCTTTATTGTTTCACTGAAGCTTCGTTACATTTTTTCGTGAGTGTGGAGATTGCATTTCCTTCACGTTACGTGTTGAGGTTGAGGGCACTTGAAGAAAAGTTTTACGATCATGATGACCATCATGGCTGGCGATGATGATGATAGGACACAGGCATTGCCATTGCCCTTTACCATGTGTTGTATAACAGGGTAAAAGTTGCAGTGCCCCGCTTCCACCTGCCCCTCTCACAAAATACGACTTTTCCGGGGGCCATTGCATCCTACGGGCAAAGACTCGAGACTTCATATTGTGTTTCTCACGCACTTTAACACCATTTAGTTGATAACAATCGCAGAAACGTTTCGCCCCTCTCTTTCTGCCCCGCGTGCAACGCCACTTGCCACTTGCCACCGCCTTAACTTAACTGCACGCCGAAGATGCTGTTTGGCTTTCCCAAAATGAGAAAAAAATAAAATAAAAAAAACGAGAAAAGGCACCAGACATAAAAAATTCAAGCCGCGATAAGCAAAGTCCACAAGCAAACGGACCTGAACCTGAACCTGTGCACCCAACTGGTTGCCAGCCAAAAAACGGAAAAGATGAATAAAAAACGCCAGGGAAAAAAGAAATAGCCGTACCGAAAAAAAATAGCAGGAAAAAGTACACATCGAAGGAGAAAGTAAACTTTAACGAAGCTGCCGCAAAACGTTGAAATGTTGCAAAGAAAGCAGCCGAAGCCGGCAAAAAGGCTGAAAAGAAATATTTCTCATCTCTTTCCTCTCTTTTTGGGCAAGTGACTGAAGTTTTGGGTTTCGTTTCGGTGAACGATGCGCTTGTGATGAAAAGTTGGCAATTATGAGAGCAAACTGCGTGAGGCAAAGGGTGAGAAATCCAAAAGATAGGACAAAATCTCTCCTTGAAGTTCAAGATCCAAAATAAAACTTATTAATAACTATTGTAACTAAATATATAAATATTATCATTGGAAGAAATATAAATTATTACAATAGTTTAATAAAAAACAGTGAAGTTTATCATATTTCTTAAAATATACTCAATCATAAGCTGTAGTAGTAAAATGAACCCTTATTAAACTAATTGCACTAACAATTTCCGCCCTGTAATAAAACGGAACAAAAGTGTGCGCGAATTTTGCAAGCAATTTTTCCAGCCCAAACGATGAACTTCCGTTCAGTATGTAAATTTTATAAATTTTCATAAACTCTAACAGATCCAGATCTTCCCCTCTTTCGTTGGTTAAACTTCCATACAACTGTTACTAAAATTCCTCGCAAATGTGCTATGAAATCAATAAAGTATTCGAAGCATTTGCGGCAGCAGCTGGTGATGTTGCTGCTGATTTTGCTGATGCCGAAGCATTCGCCGTTTCGACCACTTTGTAGCTGCCACTTGTTGCACCTTTCTCCTTTGCTCTGGCCCCGCAATTCGATACGAGCCGGGCGATGATAAATTTCTGCAACCATAACGGCCACAGTCGAGTATGTGCCGCTATATATGCGATAGAGTACACTCGAAAAAAATTTGTTTTATTTAATGATATTATTTATTATAATAATTCCCTACACAATGATAACTATCTTCTAATATGTACAAACTTATCGTATTCTACTATTTAAATGCATATTGAAAACCACATTAAAAACACTCACAAAAGAATAAAACAAGATTTCGGTATTGATTTAATATTTATTCGGTTATAGGTGCTTAGGTATTATTGACAACAGCATTGAGTTAAAAGGCTATCGATCGTAAATTTCAAGATATTGTTGTCTGTGTAGCTACCCCCACTTTACCTCCTCAACCTGCAACTTATGCGCATAATTTTGACTTGATTTCATTTTTCTCGCATGCGATTTTTATGTTTTTCTCCTATTCGTTTCGTTCAATTTGAAATTGAAATTCAAATGTGAATGCACCTGAATCGAAGGAGAAATGGGGGATCAACGATCGATGGCCCAAGTTAGCCAGCTGACCAGCTGGATATTTATTACCTCACAGCGAATGCAAATTTTCTACTGAACTCCCCCTCCGTTTATTTTCTGTAGCTTCTCGAGGAAAAGAAAAGCTACTTGGCGTAAAATTATGAAAATTTCCTCGGAGTTTATCGACCTCAGTTAAGGTTGAGCATCGAGTAAGCGACACGAGAAACTAGAGAAACGTGGGGGAGTACGTACGTAGCATAAAATGGTAGCAGACCCCCATCAGAAACCAGTCCAAAAATCCATTGACAAGGTCACTTCCGTCACATGCCGCCAAACCGTGTCGTGGGTGGTTATTCACCTTTTTTGCCAGCCTTAATTGTTTGTCAAGGCGCTTTCGAGCGAGCTCTAAACTGGGTCAAAACACACCGATCGGCGCCTAATTGAGAGGTAATGTGGCGGGGAGAGGACTTCACATTGACCCTAGTTGGGATGAAGAGCGGCAGAAACTTTTTCAAGTCTATGTAGCTGGAAATGGAACATTTAGCTCGATTGCCTTGAGACCTCGCTAGCGTTTGGCTAATTTTTTGAGGCAATTGACAGGTGCCTTGAATTATATTTTTTCTCCGATTTAATGGGCCTCTATGACAGCGCTCCAGTTAAGAGTAATAACGTGTGACTGTTCGGGGTCTGCTAACTGGATTACCGTACTAACTGGCCCAAATGAGGGGGATTACAATAGAGATCAACGGGATTATAGCTTCCAATAGAGAATAATACAAAAACTAGAATTAGAGCAATGAAATTCACAGTTAAAACCCTGTTTTAAAAATAGCTTTATTGTTGATCGTAGCAGTCTTTTTTAGAAAGTAAGTATTTAAGTTTATTGATTTATTTTTTGGAGCAAATTTGTAAATATAATTACATGTACTTTTTATAATAATCTAATTATTTTATTCTTTTATTTTTCAGGTATGTAAATTCTAAGCTTTAACAATTTATTTTTAAAACCTACTATCGGTAAGTTAAATAATAATATAATAATAATAATAAGATACAGATTCTCATTTCTTATAAATGAAGACCCAATCTCAAGCTTCTGAAGATTAAAACCAAAAGAAACTTACTCTGAAGAGCCAAGCCCCTCAACAAAATGACAGTTTTTAATTACAAGCAATTTGTAGACACAATTGTATCTACAAGATAGACAAAGTTCATGACTTCATTTGTACAATTTTTTTTTTTGACATTCACTTTTGTTTTCAGACATTGCTTTGCTTAACATTTACTGTCGATTCTGTCGAGGTCTTGAAAAATGTTGGGAGCCACGAAAAACCTTTTAATTACTGCTTTCTGGGGAGAGAGAGTGAAAGGGAGAGTACATATAATTAAAATTGGCAACTGCGGTTTATAGAAATCAAGAGTTTTTTGTGCTGCTCCTCATTGAAAGTCTCTGAGACGGATGTACTGAGCCATCGCATTGATCAATTACGAGACGACGTCTCTTTATAAGTACACCTAAAATATTCAGGAAAGAAGCTAGGAAGAGAAATACCATAAAAAATAAAACTTTCTCAAGTGCCGGCAGTCGATCAATTGAAACGCTTCGGCGAGCAAAACGATTCAATGAAATAATTACAGAGTCAACCGCAAGATAGAAACCCGCCTCCCCGCCCTCCATTTCCCGCTGAACTCTCTGCCACACTTTGCCACTCGATGTCGCACTAACAATTTGGAAAGTAAAAGTCAAACTGTCAACGTATTTTTTGTTTGCGAGATCCAACCTTCCTTCCATTCAATTGAAGACTCTGCCATAGATGATGATTGATTTTTTTCGTGTAATTCGTGTACTCTTTTTTTTCGCTGCAGCATGCGGATGAGTTGGCTAAGTGTTCGAGCTGGTGTGTCATGTAATCAAAAATCACTCGCACGGATCAGTCGATCAATTACTTTGCCCAATCATGCAGTCATGTGCGAAGTCTGACATCTGAGGAAGGGACTCTCGAGAGCTTTGGTAATAGATCTGTGAGCAGGGAGGTTTCGTAATGGTTCAGATACTTTTTCAAGTTCTTACAACTTGTCATTATACATACTTCAGAGATTACAAACTTATAATTATGACAGAACAAGCCATTATTGAAGAAATTAATTCTTTCTACTGGTAAAACACAATTAGATAAAACCTAAGAAATTAAAAGAAATATACCGAACTTACTACAATATTATAAAGTCTTTAACATAACCATATTCATAATCTCCAATTGCCGTTTTCCCCGTTTAATTGTTTATGCAAAACTTTCCCAAAATAAAAACCATTTAGCCATGAAATACTTTTTGCAAATTTTCTACACCTAAGTAAATGCTTTTTATGTACATTTCGATTTTATCGTTTTTGGGCAAATCGAATGCGATTATCAAAAGCACTTAATTGGCAATTAATTTTTGGCCGAGCTTGTGCTCGAAATCTCCAACCTGAAGCGTGGGACTCCCTGCTGAGATCGGTGGGTGTGTGGTGGAGGGTGTGTGGTGTGGAGAAGTGTCTTGGAGGTTCGGTCAGCCACTCGAGAGGGTTCACTTTCTTCTTTCTTTCTTTCATAGAGGCTTTTTGATGTGTGTGTGGTAATAAAAACTGATGAGTGGCACCCGCAATCCACCTCCAGCCGCGTCTCGCCCCCTTTCATCGGCTTCATCATCTGCACGATCGTCATTATCATCATCGTCTTGTGGCAAACACTTTTATTTGCCGTTGACAGAAGTCGTCAAGTGGTCAAGTGGGGACACTAATGTAAATGTAAGGGGGGAGTGGGCCGAAAACTTGTTGCTGCCTCGTTTGTTTGTTTATCAACGTCATCATCAGCGTCAGAGTCCCAGTATCCAAAAACTCTGCTCGCCGAGACACGAAGAAATTTCACTTTCAAAACTCACAATAATTCCGGGGGGTTTGGGTATCCATATATTTATGGCGCGGGTGCAGCCAGGAAACGCTAACTTGTAAGCGTAATTGTGTGGCAATTGTATTGGATTTGCATGCCTCGTTTTCTTGCATTGGCGATTCGAAAATTGATGCTGATCTCGGTTTCGGTCTGTCCGTCTGTCCCGGTCTCTCTGGCTCTTTTGGTGATTTGTCGACAACATTTTTGCCGCTTAATTGGATTGTGGACGGATCTCTTTGTGGCTTTGTGGTAATCATAATACTTTATTTAAGTTTAATAATTGGCTGAGGCTTTTGTTTTCAGTCGATGATCAGATAAAAGTGAAGTTAACTAGAGATTTTGTGCAGGGTAAATAAATTAGGATGCGGATTTCCTGTCCACTGCTCTTTATTGTTTTCTATTTGTTGTCCGATTTTATCCTAGATGACGAGATCTTTATCAACGATCGAATTCGTTGGGTTGAATGAGGAAAACTCGGATAATTGTAGGGAAGTAAATAAGGACTGTAAGCCATTTCAAAGTCTAGTTTCAGAAAAGAAGGATATATTTTGATGGATGAAGATTATATTATATTTTATTATTCCGACTGCTGAAACCAATGAATTTCCATAAATTTATGGAAGATTTTAAGAGGTCGCCTAGAATTTTTTTAATGCCATTGTACCGCCAAAAATTCCTCCTCCATTTCACGGCCACCATCTGCTGGCACTTTCCTTTCAGAGCCCTTTTTCTTCGCTCGCCAGCAAGCCATAAACAATTTAAGGTTTTTTAGCAGCTTTTGCTTTTACTCGAGTCGTGCGCGAAACCGTGAACCGTTTTATCCCCCTGAATAACTGAATGAATGACTGACTGAAAGACTGACAGACTGCCGGCGATGGACTGGGACTCTCTGCTGGAAAATTACATAGTTTTTCCTCTAGTTTTTTGTTCGGTTTTCGTTTCGTTATTGTTGCCTTTCAAGTGAAACAAATAGAACATAACTTTTGCTTTCACCTTTTTCAAGGGGAACCTCCGCACAACAACGTCAGCAGCCACTCAACGACAATTCCGGGCAAAAATCTCCAGTTTTTTTCTTCTCTTTTTTTTGTTTTTGTGGTTGAAGGAGGAGGTGTATGCCAAATGCGGACAGCGGAGTTTGTTTGTAATTGCGTTGGCCTACACAGAGAGAAAGCTATTGATCTCAAGCCTTGGTTGATGGGTTTAAAAATGGATAATACATTTTTTTTAAATGTCACAGAGTCTGCAGACTTTTGCTAGAGTTTCGAAGTACATTTGTTCTGATTTTAGGAACGAGATTTACTTTAAGAGGCAATTTCGCTAAGAAAAAATTCTTGGCACTCCTAATAATATACTTCGTAATAATAAAATAATGAAATAATTAAAAGGTATTAATTAAATAACAGTTGATTTATTTAATGTTTGCTCTAGGCAAAAGTTACTAACGTTAAAACAAAGTACTAAATATTTGAACTTAAAGGTATTAATAGTTTTAAATTATTTTCCATTAGTTAGTCTTTCAATGAGTAATAATAAAATAATTAAAAGGTAATAATTAAATAATAATTAAATTGATTTATTTAATATTCTAAAAGAAAGTGCTAAATTGTTGAACTTAAAGGTGTTAATAGTTTTAAAAGATTTTCCATTAGTTCGTTTTCCAACGAGTCCTCTTAATTTCTCTCTGTGTACCACAACAATGGGATGGAGGCGGAGTTGTTGTTGGCGATGTTGCTGAAGTTTCTGCTGAAGTTGCGTTGGCGTCTGGCGCTCAATTTGCATGCCAACAGCAGCCAAGCGAAGAGCTCGAGGGAGTCGGAAGGTGGAAGGCGGAGGGCGGGGGGCGAAACAATTTGTTATTTGCCTTTTGCGGCTCGCGTTCTCTGCCATTTCAATTTTCGCAGGGGACAGGTGGCAGTTGGGTTGGTGGGGAGGTGAAGAGTTGGGAGATGGGTGCTGCTCTGAGACCAAGACCAAACTAACCCAGTGACCAAATGAACCACATTCTGGCAGCCCTGCAACTTGGGAACTACCTAGATGTGTCTGCGGCTGCTTAGATATTCTGAACGCGGCCTGCAGTTGAAATTCGCGCGCGCATCCAAATAGATTCGGAATGCTCGACGCATGGCAAATGGCAAATGGCAAATAGCGAATGTTGAGATCCAAGAAAGTTTCTTTGGCTTCTTTGCTCGGGCAGAGCAGACTTTCCAAAAGAGAAGATTTGCTAATTTTCGTTTGGGCAAGGGAATTTACGAGCAGTGCCAAGGCGCCTGACAGTTTGGAAAGTGCTGAGTGCTGAAAAGGGCTAACTACTGGTGGACACTGGAAACTAGAAATCGCACAAACATTTTCGCACAAAACGCACATCTCAATGTCGCTTTAATTAGGCAACGACAAAGATAATGCCAGCGAAGCTCACGAACCGCAAATCACAGAGGGCCCCAATCGATAAGGCAGACCTGGGGTTAACCTTTGCCCAATCTTCGTGCACGTCATGTAAAGGTTAGAGGTCAAATGTAATGAGCCAGACCGCGCACTCACATGTGAACTCTTTTTCCCTAGCCTCCTGCCAGGGGCAAAATGTTAACTGTTATTTGCAACCGGTTATTAAGTCGCTTGCTTTGTTTATCTCTGCCTCAAGTGGATTTATTTTCGGAAGACCTAATAAATTTTAATAAGCGTGATTATAAAACAAATTTGACATCCAATAAAATGCATAATATTTGCATTATTAATTTATGGCAACCCCGATTGGCATCATTAAATTGTAATTTGAGCTTGCTCAGTTTTTCTACTTAAAAAAAACATCCTAAATCATAGTTTATACGTCCATTCAAATATCAAAGAGTTGCCCCACTTTAGCTATATATATTTTTTACGCACATGTCGTAACACTGCCACTACGCAAAAGTAGGATAATTTCGGTTTAAAACCAACATCATCATCATCTTCAACCGTGTCAAACAATCATCCGAAAAAACACTAATCTTATGCAAAATGTGAAGGTTAAAGCCAGCAACGAGCTAAGGCAATTTTTGGCTGATTTGCCGTTTTTACTAATTTTTAATTTACGTATTTATATCGCGAGCTTTAATTTACATCATTTTTTATTTTTTCGCCGCCGCCGATCTTTATTTTACGTTATTTTCGAAAAGCAAACAAGTTTCCAGATCGAAGCGAATGGAAACTAGTTTCAGTACAATCTGCTTTAGGCTTTTTGGGCAACTCAGCTTAACCTCAGGCAATTTATTACAGCCAGTTTCGGTGTTTTATGCACAAGTATATGCAGATCTTTTATTTCAAGCTGTCCGTCGATATCGATCTGCCTTTAAATATTTATGAAATAGATTTTATGGTCCATTTTTTTGTCCATTCAACATTTGGAGACTTGTTTAATGGCTAAATCAAATGATTTGTGAGCAGCTATATTTATTTCAAGTTTGTAGGAGGTGAAAAATTGAAATAATAGTCTGGTGAATATAAGTGAAGTGGGAAAATTAATCAAGTTTGTGATTTTAAGTGTAGTACAATAACCAATTAACACTTCTCTTATTTAACTGAAAACTGTAAATATTAAAATTATTTAACGAAACCAAGGATCCACTTGTTGACTTTCTCCTCCATACATCTAAATTTAGCCCATAACTGATTTCTTTACATTACTCACTGTCACTGCATCCGTCTTCCTATGACGAGCTGTCAAAATATAAATACCCTCAACAAAAAATGCCATTATAAATTTATATAATTTTACACAGCAGGCAGCAAAGTCTCATTAAATGCACTAAAATGTTTCGATGAATTTGTACTTTTTTTTCGTTTTTGTTGTCGGCTGAAGTCATAAATTTGTCGCTCATTAAATTGCTGTTTAATGTTATTTAGCACGCGGCCACTCACGTAATCGCAAATGACAAAAAACGCTACAACAAAAGAGCTGACTAAAACTATCTTAAGTTGCAGTTTAACGAACTGTGACGGGACAAGCTTGAAGAAAAATAGCTCTTAAAATCTCCTCGACTTGACTTCAACATATATATAAATTTTACGGACATTGAAGAGCGTTTCAAATTTGTGCAGTAGCGCGACCTGAACTTTAATTAAGATTTTCGCTTTTCCCTTGCGCCGTAATTAAAAACTGTTCACTTCAGTTCATACATAATTTTGTGATGATTTCTTAATTAAATTATGTAAGCTGCGGGGAAAGCCAAGGGAAATGTCAATTGGGCCGGGGCAGATTACCCCGTGACCCAAATTGAAAAATTAATTAAAGTGAACGCCCCGGCGCACGGTCATCATACCTCCTATATTTTCTTCTCCTTTCCTGGCCAGTGGTCCACACCCACCCACATTTCACTAACTAACCGACTAACAATTGGTCAGGTTTTCTCCCCCACCCCAGTCCGTTTTTGGGCCTGGTTTTGGGTTGGTCCCTGACCGCAAACGTGAAGCTTAATCCGCGATCCCTGCCAGAACAGAGCGCTGCCCCGGCAGTTATAATAATATTAAGCATACGCCACCTACAACAGCAACAAAGCGGAGAAAAATTGCAGCCACAATCTGCTTGGGCCCTGGGTTAACTCCCCCTCTTTGCTGTAGCTGAGCCGCAAAAAAACAAAAACAACAACAAGAAAATACAAAGCCCAAATAAAAATAAATAATAACAATATTTTTCAAAACAACAAAAGAAATCAACAGGAGGAAAAGAAGCGCCCAGAGCAGATAGCCAAGCTAACCGAAAAACCAAACCCATTTTAACCGTTAAGCACATTTGACTAAATCTGCTACACATGGGCGGTATCCGCATTGCGGGGGATCCACTGACAGTGGCGTCGTTCCGAGGGGGGCAGAGGGGGCGGGGACCAACTGAAGAGTAAGCGATCGCTGCAGGAAATGTGCAGAGGAACATCGGAATGAACTGGAATCGTTTTTTTTTTCGGCGATAGCAGATCGCGGTACTAACAACAATAGATAACGAGAATGAGGCGGTCTTTTGGGATTAAAGGCAGCCGCTGATTAAATACTCTTATCTTGCTAAAAGCCTTTGAATACTCAAGGTGGGCTTAAAATACACAGTGTATTTGGAAGTTTAAGAATTACCTATTTTTTACAGATTTAAAGAAAGGAAAAGTACTAAGGATTACTATTTCAAATTAAAATTTTATAAATTCACAAGTGAAAAAATGCAATAGTAAAAATAATTATCGGCATATTGAATGTAAAGATTCGTAGTACGTATTTAAATTAAATACAAAACCATAATAGTTAATATAAAACATATTAGATTGCATGATAACTTTTTGAAAATATTTTTATTAAGGTCGAAAGCATTTACTTCAAATATTTTACTTTATTAAAAAAAGGAATTTTTTTCATATTAAAAATTAATAAAAACCGCTATGGATGAAAATCATACCGAAAACTATTTAAATTATATATGAAATCTTTGGAATTAGGTATTACGTTTCTTTTTATCAGTGTGTATAACCTAACTAATATATCGATTTATCATCATGCTTAACCTGAACTTGTTTACTTTTGAAATCTTTTCTTTTCATTTAACTATTTCATTTCCCTAGTTGAGACGCGGTATTTGTCAACCAGCTTTCGAGATATCTGCGATGCCCGATTCGCTGTCATCTCCTTTTCTGAGTTAGGGTATGCCAAAAGGTAGCCACTTGTTGCAGCAGGAAGCTGAAAGAGCCAGCCCACATGCACCACACTATCCCACACAACACACATAGCACACATATACTGGCGGATCGAGTGAAAACAGTTAAGACAACAGCAACAACTGCAAAACGGCAAAACTGCGAGCTGCCGACTGGCAACAGGAAGACCTTAAACTTGGCCTCAAACGTCAGCGGCAGCAGCGGCGGCAACGTCGTGAAGCCAGTACACAATAACAGCAACAACTGAAAACAGCAAATAGCAACAACAACAACAACAACAATTGCAAAAGAAAAACAACTGCAACTGCTGCACAGTCAAACACACAATTCAATTTTATTTCATTTACTTTGTTGTTGGCTGCGGTTGCCATTCGCCAAAGAGCCTGGCTGTGGGGCTTTTGGCCCAGCCTCAGCTTCAGCTTCAGTCTCAGCCTGGTGGTGGATTTGCTATTGCCATTTCTGTGTGTGGGCTGCAGCTGCCCCGCCCCCCGGCTCGTTTGGATGGCTCGAATCGTTTGGATCGCTCCACTCCGCTCCATTGCAATCCGCTCCTCGAGCGCCAGCAGCTCATGAATGGGAAGTCGTCGCAGCTTCTAACTCATTTTCCTGCCTCCAGTTGTTGGGGCTCGTTTTTTTGGTATCTTTTTTTATTTTTTTCTCCTTTTTTAGTTTTTTGTGAACTGGCGTAAAAATGTTGTGAGAACAAATGGTTGTTAACTTTTGCACATATTTTTGTTGGCTTTTTGTCGCTCTTTTTTTTCTTCTCCGGCTTTTTGTTGTGCTGTTTTTATTTCTCAGTTTGGTTGTTGTTGTTTTTGTTGTTGGCGCGTTAAATTGCGTTTAACTGTTTAACTCTCCGCTGCCCCTGCTGCAAGTTCGTTGCTTAAGTCTTTCGTTTTGCGCGCGATTTTTATTGCCCATACGAAGTCAGTTTTATTTTATATTATTTTCGTTTGCTCTCTTGCCGCTTATGAAATCCTGCCGTTGTTGTTTTAATAATCATAAGTAAATATGTGACTTGTGTTGAGTGACTAACTGACTGAGTGCAATTGTGTGTGCCCGTCTGTCTGTCTGCCTGTCTGAGCCACGAAGTTGCCGTAATATGCCGTTAGCCAAAAGGCTGCGAGGCTGTTTTCCCCTCTGTTTATTACTTGGTATTTCAGTGTTTATTGTTTTGGGTAGGGCGACAATTGGAGTTAACGAAGGTTAGCCGAAAATATTTTGGGGGTACAGATGGATGAGAGATAGTTGATTGTCATTTATGGCTTGCCTAGCAATTATTAATTAAGTACTTGATGGTTGAGATTGTGGTCTATTAAATTATGCCTAATTAAAATAGATAGATACGAGAGATCAAATTCTGAACTTTTTGCATATGATATTACAATGATAATTTTAAAAAATATTATAACCATCTTTTAAGTTTTTCGCGATGAATCTAATAAACATTGTATATACCACAACAAAAGAGACAAACGCTTGACATATTGTCAGCTCTGCCTTTTAAACTATGATTTCAATACCCCATAAATAAAAGCGAAAACGAACACCATTCATTGTGTACATAAATGATTGCCACCCCATAACCTTGAAAAAATCAACAGGTCAACTTGCCCCACCAAAAATATTCAAATATTATGACATTCAGAATGAGGAAACCGAATTCCATTCATTAGGAAGAGCAGACAACACCCCACGAATAAAAGAAGAAACAATCAGAATTGATTGTAGAATGTTTACTTTTGTGTGTTTTTGCGTGTTAAGCGATCATTAAATATTCGAATGGTGTAAGATGGATAAGAAGTGGGGGAATGTCGCCGAGCTGGACAAATAAAAACGGAAAAAAATCACACAAAAACCCGCCTTTCATATGCAAAAGAAATCCATTTACTATTGCGGACAGAAACGAGTTGGGTTTAGTTGGCTGGGCTGGAACCAGATCTGTGAAGGTCAGCTCGTTTAGCACCTCTCCCCGAGTCTGGGGCCATCCTCTATAGACAAGATGGGGCCGGAGAAATAAAACGAAGTGAAGTGGAATGAAATGGAATCAAAGTGCTGGCTAGGTTGACAATTTTAATTGCGTGCCAAGTGCTGCTGCGATCATAAATCATTGGGAGTAGTGGGAATTTTTACGGTTTTTTCGGGTATCACTTGCAATTAGCCGCTGAGCTAGCGTTTAATTTATATTATTAGGGGCCATTTACAGTTATGTGCCGACTGATTTGTGACTGTCTCCTTTCCTTTCCTCACCCAAGACTCATGGCCATTGTCAGCATTCAGCATTCGGCATCCAACATCCAACATCTGCATCAGCGTCATCCTCTCCTCATCGTTCGTGGTGTTATTTCTCGGAGTAGGTTAATAGTGCCAAAACGTTGCAACAACAACAACAACAAATGGCTGCCGCAATGACTGCAGCGTTCAACAAACGGTGTCTCATTTATTTCTCTTTTTTTTTCAACATTTTTTCCAGGCTTTGTTTTGTGTCTGTGGCACCGTCAGTTGCACCCTTTCATTCTGGACAGAGTCATGGAATAACATTATTATCCCGAATTTACCACCGCACTCCCTTTTCACCCTAGCCTATCCCACCGAAAGGAAAAAATAGGAAAATGCCATTCCCAATGGCTAGGATTATTTATGCAGCATTATTATTTATTTTATTGACAGGCAGACAGAAAGAGTTTTCCCTTGGCTTTCCATACTCTCACCAGCTGATGTAGAACCCTGATTTGTTTACCTCAAAATTTGGTAGTGTCTTTATTATTTTCTGGGTTTCTTTATTATAAAAAGCTCAACTTGTAAATTGTAAACTAAAATTGCTGAAGTACCATGAAATTAATTTCTTTAGGTTAAAGGTAGAAGTAGGTAGCTACTTCATTTATATTTGCTAAGAAGGTTTTTTAAAATAAACGCTTGAAATAATTAATTTTACCATTGTAAATGATTTTTAATAAAATCCAATACAGTTTTGGTGTTGTATTTCATGACACATCTGGGAAACAAGTTTAAAAGTTTAAAAAGGGTATCCAGTAATTATTTGGGTATAAAATTAAGTAAATAAATTTCAAGCAGGGTCTCCAGCATTCGTTGCGGCTTTTCTCCCGCCAATGACAGTCACCCATCCCAGGCAAATTGACTTCGATTTCCAGCTGGATGGATGCTTTGACTGCTCCGACAGCCTCGAATGCTGCTCCTGCTGCTGCCAAGTGGCAATAATTTGCTGACTTGCCCAAAAGTCGGACCCCAAGGAAGAGAGTCCCGAAAGAAAACCTTTTACTTTGCGCTAATAAATTGCCATTAAACGACTTTGGAAGGCATTGCCACAATTGTTGCACCATAATTTCCCATCAAATTTTTCACACTCGTTTCGTTGGTTGGTTTTTTGGTTTTTGGCGCTGCGAGTGTTCGCGATAATCAAATATTTGACCTCTGCCGCAAATAAATTCCCAATGCAATCGCAGGCCAGGCCAAGGAATCGAATCCAGTTGGCCGGAGTTTGGCAGCCTTTGGTTGAGCTGAGCTGAGTTGAGTTGAGAACGTGAAAGCGCATTGCCGGCTGGCCGGTATCCGTTGGATGCAGAATGCCGAATGCTGGCTGGCTGGCTAGCAAAACGTCGACGTTGCGTGTTAAACACAATTCAAAGTCTATAATTATTGTACAATTGCCAGCAGAACCAACAGAGCCCAGTCAGGCTTGGCTCCGGCCAGATCCGAGCTCCTGCTGCCGTCCAAGTCGGATGCTGAGGCTGTGGCTGTGGCTGGGATTGGGATTTGGATTTCGGATGGGGACTGCAGTTGCAGTCGGAGCTGGGACACCAACAGGCAGCAGGCAGCATGGAACATGAAAATTGTAACGTGTAAGTTGCAGTGAGCAGGGGAGCAGAAGAGCCGAAGAACCGAAGAGCCGAGCATTCCAAACACACATTCTAATTCCACATTCGCCTCGACTTTGGGATTGACACACTGCTGGCAGCAACTGCCGGTGAGCTAGAGATGGGTTCGTGACACGACTTTAAATAATAAGCTGATAAACTTAAGAAAAGACTTGAATAGAATTAATACAATTGTAATTAAAATTGCAATGATTTATTATGTTTAATAATAATGCTTGCCTAACTGAATTTTTAAAGCAACAAGAAACCAAATCTTCAAAGGATTTCCTTAGGAGATGTCAAAATTTAAGGGTCAAAATATTATTTGTTAGTTTTGGAAAATTTAAAAAAATTATGTTATTTGATATGTGACAGTTGAATCATAGTAGTTAAAAAATGTATTTAAAAATTCCTCAAAACACTTTAAAAACAAGATAATCCCAAATGGGGTTCTTCTTAATTTAAACCTACACACAAAAAAGCATGTCGCCGTAAAATCGATTTGCGCATGTAAATTTCTGGTTATGCAATACGCATATTTTTTTAAAATGAAATGCTCATTTCGAGCATATCGAATTTACGGGGCCGCATATAAAGGTAAAATTGATATTACATAATGTAAAATCGATCTACGTTTCATATCATTTTTTTTTGGTGTAAATTAAACTTATTTAAAAACCTATTATTTTAATTAGACCAGGTTAGTTTTACTGCGAATTACAGGATGCATTGTGGTACTTACTATGCTAATTTGCCAATACAGTAGTATTATTCTAATGCTCTCCACACGTGACCACCACCAACAGCGACGGATGTTTATCTGAGTGAATCTTTAGCTGAAGCGCCTGAGAATCGCGCTCCTCTGCTTTGGCTTCGGCTTTAACTTTAACTTTAACTGTTAACTTTGCTCTGACTTTGGATCTCTTGACTTGCAATTAATGCTCCAGACCTTACTGTGTTTCTGCAGCTATTGTTGCTGTTATGGTGGTATTACTTTTTAGTTGCAGTTTCGGGGAAGCGGAAGCGTTGCCCACGCCCACTTGTCAGTCGGGTGAGACTGGGGTGAGAGTGGGCGGGGGTGGCATTGGGGGGTGTTGTCTGAACCAGCCATCCCGCCCCCACGCACACACATGGAGAAAAGATAGCCGGCGATCTGCGCCACAGATGGCGGCAATAGTTGAAAGTCTAATTGTAAACTGTTGTTCGCAGTTCTCCTAACTGTTGCTTGTTAGGCGCTTGTTTATTAACAATTTAGCGCGGAAAATTCACAGGCAGCACAGAACAGAACACAGGATCGGGTGGGAGGTTGAAAATTGGACGGAGGCGGTGGTGGTGGCGGTGGAGGTGAGAGAGATCTCCTTGTGGGCGTTACTTATCTCTCCAACCGGGACCACCGAAAAATTTATGCCCGTCGCCGTAGCGAACTCCTCACATACTCGTAAAGTTCGTCAGTTTATGCGCTGACCGCCTGACCTTCCCCGCCCCCTTCCATCACCCCACCACTAGTCACTAGCTCACCCCCCACCACCCACTGCTCACATGTTTCTCGCCGATCATAACTGTCACAATGTTCGAGGCATGAAAATGGGGCGTGTTGGGTGGCTTGGATTGTTTCTGGGTGTTGCAAGTGGGGAGATTGGAGATGGCAGACGGGAGGGGGTGGATTAGATCACCGAGATCGCTAGGATGTGGGTTCCTATGTGGGCGCAGGAGGCGGGGCTGACGGTGACGGTGTGGCAAAACGGCTTTAGGGCATCGGTGGGTGAACGTAACGGAGGTTAACACATTATAATTTGGCTGTTAGGGAGGGCTGACTTTTCTTTGGAAAAAAGAAAAAACTTATATGATTTATTAAGCACTTCTTAAAAGCAAGCAGGTTCATAATACCTACTTATTAGAGTCTTGTTAAGCAGTTGAAACCAATAAAATCCCACACAAAAGTTGTATAAAACTATTAAAAAGTATTGGAAATACAAAGCTCGTAAATTTCAATAGCAGTAAATCTATAACATATTTGAAACCAAGTTCCAAGTTTAATAATAATGTATAAATACAGGTATTTAAATAAAATTTTCAAAATAATTATGGATTATTTTACTGATCAAGTTAATTTCATTACACCTTAATTATTCTTGTTAAATTTACTATGCTTTAACACACTTCAAGAAATGACTATTTTCAACCAATTCTGAAATGAAACCCATTCAAATTGTTTTTTCCCAGACAACCAAAACTAAATCGTAACTCCCTTTTCTTCTCTTTCCAGGTAAGCTTTTGAAATCTCCCTGCACGCTGTTTCGGGTTATGTAAGCTGGGCCAACTACACAACTAAGTTAAACTAATGCAAATAATTGGACAGATCGGAGCGGACCAACGCCCTAGCCGTAGACCTCAGTCGAAAGCCGAAAAGTGGAAAATAAAAAAGTATAGCGAAAATCGTAACAATGGGGCACTGACCGTTGCAGCCAATTTCGATTCGAAATGTAAACGATTTTCGTTTTAGTGGACCGCTGCATAGCAATGCTAGTGCTTGCATAAGTTTTGTGTGCGCAATTCGGGCTAAATAAGCCAGCGGAATAATAACGGCCGGCATGGGTTAATGATGCGACATGTTAGCCAACGAAACACACAGGCAACCAGAGCAAACGAGAGGAAAAAATGCGTCACGCTTACCGTTAGCATGCCAAGGAGAATCGGTTGGCGAAGGGGTGGAAAATGGGGGGTAAAAAGTGGGGGTTTGAGCCAGCCACGGCGAACGCACACGTATGGCAAACCCCTCCCTGGGGGGTCCCAGTGCCAGAGCAGTAGCATCCCAACCCATTCCATTCCATCCCATCCCATCATGCATTTCCACTCTCCCACGGATCGGCTTGCATTTTCCACCTCCTCGATTTTCCCGCCGCCCAGCATGTGGTGCGCTCCCTTTTTTGGCAAATTTGGTGCAGTGGCAGCAAAAGCAGAGCGGCAGCGCCTTTCACTAAATCTAATCAGCAGGGGAGTAGGCTGCAGAGGGGGTAGCAGGGGCAGTCGAAAGGGGGATAAAGAGGGGAGTGGTGCGAAAGGAAACTATCAGAGCAATTTACTCAAGCGGAAAATTAGCAATGGAAAAAAAGGAGCAACTTTAATAGGCAGAAGCTGATATACCCTTGATTTATTAGGCAAATCGGAACACATATTGATACAAAATATTTTTAGTTCCTAACTATTTTGATGACGATCTTAAGTTTAGAGTTCATAATAAGATCTTTTTAAATACAAAATAATGTGCTTAAAACTGATCTCCGATCAAAAGTACTTTTTTGCAGATTTCTGTAAAAATACACAAAATTTAATTTAAAAAAAAAATTTTTTTTAAGTCTAAATTCTGCAATAAATGAAATAACCCTAAGTTAGAGTATTCAAAAAAATCTGAGACTGCGGAAAAACTGGCTGCTTGATTTGACCAAGCCGACAGTGGGCGTTGTGCCGCACAGAAAGCGGTATGAGGGGCGGAAAATGAGTCTTCATAAGTCTTCCAGCATGGAAATCTTGTTACGCTTGCATCCATCTCTTTCTCCGGCCGGGCAATTCTAATTTCCAACTCTTCGGTGCGTGTGAGTTTTGCACCATGAAAAAAAAGAAGAAAATAGAAGGTGAAGAGGAGAGAGATCCGCTTGCATGAGCAAATTTGATGCCATCTGTGTACAATTAGCTGTCAATATTGCGCATGCGCCACTTATGCAAAAGAAGGCGCCGATCTGCGGAGCGGGAACTGTGGGGCGATCGGTAATGTTAGTCGGGGAATAACAGCAAAGCCAACAAAACTGACTGGCGACTGACTCATTTGCCCAAAAGATTTTGCAACACGCAACACAAAGTCAACAACAACACACGCAACTTTGGCTGACCAAATACAGTGGGTAAAATTCCTCAATTTGTTGAAATAGTGAGAAACAAAGCAATCTATATTTTTCAAAATTACTAAAATCTGTTTCTAATATATCGTTGTGATATTTATTTGTATAATCACCTTATAGTGTTTCTTTAAATATTAAAAATATTGTTCTTATCAAAAGTGAGTTCTATAAAAAGTAACGTAGAATAAAATGAAATACCACTGTTCCCACTGGCAAAACATCATCGAACGCACCTCAAATCGTCACTTCTCTTTCCCCTCAACTAAGCCAAATTTATGCCTATTGGCTCACACATGAAGACAAGTGCAGCTCTAGTGTCAGATATTTTGCATAAAGACCCCACAGACATCCATAAATATATCTATATATAGTTATATAGACACGTCGGCGAGATTCGTGGCCAGAAAAGATTAGGCGGAGCCACTAAATATGTTTTTGTGTCGCTTGCTCCACATTTGGTGCGTTGGGCAATTCGAGAGGTGGATGAAAACTCCCGGGGCAACGGCACTCGATGTGTGACACATATATTCAGTTGCAACTGTTGCTGTTGGCTGATATTGCTGCTGCGTACACAGAAAAAATAATTCATTTAAACTGGATAATAACTGGAAACATTTGGTAAACAACCACAGAATTCCTGAGCCTTAAAATATCCCCACACAAAATTATTTTTCACTGTGCAAGATAACAGGTGGTTAGGCCAAAAGCATAGGCACTAAAAGCGCGTGAGTCAGTTGGTTTTTTTCGTGGGTTTTTTCTATATTCTTTACAACAATCGATGGACAATGGGGCGTTCCCGTTCGCTTCAGTTGCAGGTTGCAACTGTTACAGTCGCCAAAATTCGTGCTGCCTTTGAGCCTCCGGCAAGTGGCACGCTTCGGGCCAAAGTGAACGTGGCCCAAACGAGGCCCAGTCCGTTTTCGTGGAAACCTCTCGAAGGCATTTCTCTAGGCTCTCAACGAAGGTAAATCAATGTAAAGTGTGTCAGCAGTGTGTGAGCATGTGGAGTGGGTAGAGCAACCAAATAAAGTTAGGCTGACTATCGGGGGTTCTTTATAAAGAGGGTCGAAAGAATTTGTTAACTTAGAAAATTAAATTCCTTAGTATTGGATTTATTATTTTTTTTCATATCATTTAAAATTAATTTTAAAATTTTATAGATTTAATATAATTTTGTTATTAAAATTCCAAATAAATGTCATTACCTTTTTCCATTTGAAAGCAAAATAACATTGAAGTTAAGTTACACGGTAATTGTAAGTAAATGCTTTGCTAAATTGGTATTGGATATTTTTCGCAAGCTGTTAGGCATGAAACGATGAATTTCTATTTCCAGAAACTTACCAATTTCGAGAAACATTAAGGCTCAAGTACCTCCAATCTTAGCCAAGACCTTAATGAGAACAAAAGAGTTCCCGAGTCCCCAGGAAAAGCCAAATGGCCCCCACCTCTTCGCCGGCAATTTTCCAATCCACCGCCTTGACAAGAGCGCTGCCAAAGAGCACTCCTCCGCCGCATTCCCCATTCCCCCATCCCCACGGAGATTTACAGTTGGGCGGCCTGATGAGTGGCAAATGTCTTAGCCTGGGTGGTCCGCCAAGTATCTTAAGTATCTCCGGCAAATTGTACGCTCATAACTCAATAGCCGGGTCTCATTAGGGCCCCCGAAATAGAAATAGAAAAAATAGTTATAGCCAGAGAGCCAAGAACTCCACTGAACCGCAGACAGATCGTTTTTGAGGAGTGAAGTGGCAAAGTTCCCTCGATGGCGGCGTCGTGTGCAACAGTAGCCTCAATTTGTTGAGCTTCCCCCGCAGCAGCCACACACATGCTCGTAGGTATGGGTATACGGTATACATAGGGATATTAGAAACATTCTAACTAATAGCCAAAACATTGTTGAGTTTCCACTCATAAAATGGATCTTAATTTCCCTCGTTTTCGGGGCAGGTGAGGCGGCAGCGGCAGCGGTAGCCTGGGGCTCCCAAAACAGAACCCAAATAGAAACTGCTGCCCACGAATCTCGCGTCACCGCCGATGGTCACGTCAAGCCGTGCGCGTAATGAGCGTTAAATTTGTGGCCCGCTTTCCAACGGCCGCCTTCCCCCAGTTGTTTTTACTGATTGTTCGTTGGGGCTCTTTTTGTTTTTTGGGCAACTTCTAATCACCACAGAACACGCTTCATTATTGCTTAAATTAGTCACAAAACGGTTTCCGAAGATGAGCTTTAATTATTGCAAAAACCACAGAAGACAAAGAGGAACTGAGATCGCTCGACGAACCAATGCCCTGGAAAATTGGAGTAAATAAAATGGGATAAATAATTATTATATTATATTATTATAAATAAAATGTCATAATATATTAAAAAAGTTTGATTGACTTAAAAAATATCACTTACTTGATTTTATTATATTAGATACTTGAATGTAATATAGCTTGAATTGTTTTTTAAGATAAATACTAAGTAAAGGGTACTCTAAAGAAAAAAATATCAAGACATTCCTGAGAAAAAACTCATTTAACGTTTATTTTGTGGCTTGATCTGACTGGCTTGATTTTGCGGCGAATGTGGGTCAGAATAAATTATTAATGAAGTGAATTATAATGCTTCAATTGCAGGCTTGGGCTCACTTTGGCTCAACTCTAGTTTAGTTTTCCCAAGCCTTTCACTGGCTATCAATAAATTTCCGTCTGCGATGGCAGGCAGCGATAAAGACAAACGGCCTGCCAATATGAATTAGCTAAGCGAATTGGCCATTTGGCAACTTGGTAAACAACTTCCAGGAGAGAGCATCCCTCTGCCTCTCCATCTCCCCCTCCATGCCGTGTCCAGTATCATCATTATCATTAGCACAAGTTTGCGCCCAAGTAAAATGCTTGGCGAGCAGCGGGGCAAAAGGGAGGGGCTGGCGAAAAACTGTAGCAGTTGATAAATGTTAATGTTGATAGCAAGTAAGGCAAAAAATGCTATCTGGGGATAGAACTTTACGATTCAAGAATCTTCGGATACTCTAAAAATGTTTGCCTTAGATATCCTTACTAATAAATTAGTAAATAACTTAAGATGTGCAATATTTTTAATTCACTTATTTTTATTTTCATTCATGCTATTTTTGCATTTCCATATAATTGTTATATAGGATTAAATTTTAATATTATAAATAACTTAGCACTTTTATGACCACAAATGAAATTAAATGTACAGTCTAGTTTATCTAATAATACTAATCAATAGTTTAAATATCTTTTTTATGTCTTCTTATTAGTTTTTTGAAACAATGATATTATATAGGTACATTTTTTTCTTCGATTTTTTGACTTTCTATAATGTAGAATTAACAAACTTGTAACGTAAGTTAAAAACCCTAAAAAATCTATATTTTCTATTTAGATATTTATACTATTTTTTTTATTTACTATATACTATAATTTACCATTTCCGCCTTGACCAGAACCTCTAAAAGTTAGGGTATCCCGGTGAAATGGGCAATTGGCTTCCTGGCTAGCTGAAAAGGTTAGCAAAGTTCAGCGGCGCAGCAGCGAAATTCCATTCATTGGCCATTGGAGAAAGAGAAAGACAGGGAGGCGGAGGAGGAGGAGGCGGAGGATGAGGAGGCTGAGGCTGAGATGGAGGAGGAGGGGCTCATTGACGATGTTGTCGTCTCGTCTGCGACTGAAACCGTGGCTTGTGCTTTGGCTTTTCAACACGCTTGGCCAATAAATTGTGGCCAGCACTTGTTGTTACGCTTTTAACGGTTCGGGTTCGGATTCGGGTTCGATTTGGAGTTGGAGCTGGAGAGTTGGAGCTCGGATTCAGGTTCATGTCCAGCTACGGTTTCAGCCCCCTCTCACTTTACATTCCTTTTGGCATTGGCCGTGCTTTGGCTGACTGGCTGCTGGCTGAGAGTTTGGCCAGATCTATTTTTGCTTAACAACAAAATATTTCTCTTGTACAAATTTTTTACAGGAAACCGAAACTGCTTAACCATTAAAGGCTGCCTCCGAATACCAAAAAGAAAAAAAGAAACATTTTGCTGCTTGTTTTTTTTGCCAGCAACAATAGATTTGGCTCATTCGATTAGACTTGATTTAGCCGGGAAGGGGTTGGGCTGGATCAAAAGATTTAGTTTTCAGCTTTTCCCTGGAATTTCCGCTCCATTCGTGATGCTTTTTCAGCTGGCCGTGTCTTTTCTCTGTTCTCTCTGCCGTTTTTCCCATTTCGATAGCATCGCATTGTCATGGTCAGCTACCGGGGGAATAAGTTGTAATTTTTTCTATTACTATTTTATTGGGTCCAATCGGAATTTGTCAAATCATCAGCTGGCGCGGATGGGAAGAAGATGGGATGGCCCAGGTGATTTGCATAAACCTTTTCAGCAGAATCAGGTACTTTTATGCTATATGCCCTGGGCTCTCGTGCGCTATTAGCCTAGAAAGCATTCAGCTTCCATCTGGCCATCCATTCGCATTGATGATGTTCATCTTTTTTGGCAGCTCCGAGCTTGAGCCTCGCTGTTTGGTCTGTCTGGCTAATTGCCCCGCTTGGCCCTCGCCCCGCGGGCCCGGCAACTTTGTGCTAATCACTTTAACATTTGCAACTGCTTTTTGACCCGCTTTTCCACTGCCATCACAGTTGGCAACCGTCAAGCGGCCACCGTTTTGTTTGTTTGTAATTATTTTTGTTTATTTCTTGCTGGCGGTTGGCTGGGTCTTTAAGCAAGTAACATTTACAGTTTTAGAGGCGTTGCGTGTGGGTAATGATGGGTGATCTATGCGAATATCCGAATGTGTATTTAGATTGCCTAATAGTCACGCCACGCGTTCTGTCCCCAGAATCTTGGGCTCTACTGTGGCACACATTTCCTCCTCTTGGCTCTTCGATTGGCTTTGTTAGATATGCAAATGTGTTTTTGTGACTTAATGAAAGGGTTTCCAGATTGACAGCAGCTAAGGGGTACACTTAATTAAACGATCCTCTGAGGGTTTTATTCTAAGTTTCAATATAAGTGTTTATATGAGTTTATATTGGAAGTCGCCACATTAAAATGTACATTAATTATTTTTTGCTCACACCTCACTATACTAAATCTGTCTCTATTCTCAAAAACTATCCGACGCCTTGCAGTCTGT
This sequence comes from Drosophila prostipennis, assembly GCA_037075205.1. Classification (NCBI taxonomy): domain Eukaryota; kingdom Metazoa; phylum Arthropoda; class Insecta; order Diptera; family Drosophilidae; genus Drosophila; species Drosophila prostipennis. The sequence continues at coordinate 66,485 of JBAMCJ010000852.1, forward strand.
CATTTTGAAATAAATTTAAAAAAAGGTGAGCAAGGCTTTCAATTCGAATCACATCAGCGAGTATTGTGTAAAAATGAATCAGCATTATGAGTGATTCAATCGCCTTTGGGTTTAATATTTTATATCACATGCATTTCTAGTAAAAGTTTAAATAAACTTTCCTTTACTAAATATTAATTAAAATATTTGTTCATAAAATTTAATGTTTCTCCCATTTCTTATCCATTTTATTGAGATTGTACCTAGAAAGAACTCTTTAGTTTGAACTGAAAATTATTAGATGAAATTTTTATAAAATATAAAATTATAAAATTTTAAAAAATGAAAATCAATTGAGGAGTGAAAACCATTTCCTTACAAGCATGAATTTCTAGTGCAAATTCAAAGAAACTATTCTTTACTAAAGTTTTAATAGCCATTTTCAAAATATAAATCAAAATATTTGTTCATAAAATTTAATGTTTCTCAAATTCTTTTTCAATTTCATTAAGAATGTAGCTAGAAATAACTCATTAGTTTAAACTGAAAATTATTAGATGAAATGTCTATAAATCCGAAAGTAAGTGGAACAAGGCTATAAACTGTGCAAATATTTTCGAAGCAAACTATAAGCTTAACTTCTTTATTGTGGGGTTTCCACACCTCCAATTTGTGGTTATTTATGTTTGGCCAACTCTTTTAGCCCGACTTGGCTTGTATGTTTTTTTGGAGCTTCCCAACGAAGACCTGCACAGGCACATTGACAACTATGCAAAGTCTGTCTGTACCTGCCTAACCCTGACTTTACTCTTCATTGCACTTTTGGCATTGAGTTGTTGCTGCTCCGACTGCCGTTGTGTTTGTTGTTATTGCTGCCGTCGACGACGAGCTGCAAGTTGTTGTCTATATAAAAAGGAAAAAGAAAAAAGAAGAAACCTGCAACTTGGTCAAAGTGTCGCCCTGACATGTTTTTGCAAAAGGCGCTTGGTAGGAGGAAGGCGAGGAGCAAGAAAAAACACTTTCCGTCTTTACGCAGAGCTGAAAACCACAAAGTGTCTTTGGGAAAGGCAGTCAGTCGGAGACACGGAGACTTGGAGAATCGGAGACTTGGAGTCAGTCCATGACATGTTTGGACTTTCTGAGCAGGAAGCCAACCAACGGCAAGTGGCATTGTGTCTCCTCTGTCGCGTCGTCGTTTGTGCCACAGGTTGCACCTATAGGTGCACCAACATGTGCAATCTATAAGCTACACTGGAAGAAAAGTCAAGGGAATACTTAAGGTCGAAAATATTCATCTACAAAGAACTTGGAAAACTTACATTTAAGATAGTCACAATAAATTTGAAATTCTAAATTTATTTCACTGAATATTGATTGCTTATTAATAAGCTTTCATAATTTATGTTACATTTTTACCAGTTTATTTTACTAAAATTTTTAACTAAAATATTGATAGACGATTAAGAAAAACCTAATAGTCAAATGTACAAATAAGTGGAATTGTATATAAGAAACGGTGTTTGTTATTAGAGTACTAAATTGGAGTACTGAAATTAGTTTAACTGATATTTAAAACTATTGAAAATTAGTTCTTAAAGTACTGATTAAGTTTATAGAACATTTTTAACAAATTAAACCCTTAAAGATTTCTTTCTGTGTAGAGGGGGAGAATCCAAGGGTGGACCTGTGCACTTGACTGCCTCTGCAGAAATGTTTTGAGGGCATCCCAACACACTGGTCACAGTCTGGGTCTCTCCCATTCATTTGCAGTTTGTTTTCATAGCCTTTTCTCCCAGCCGGGATCTCAGTTGGTCAAGTGGGCAGCAGAATTGAGTCAGTGTGACAAACCATAATTCCCTTATTCGGCTGGGAAGCCCCATAAAAGTTGCCAACTAACCTTCCAAGTGGGGCACACTTTTATTGCTCCCCGTCGAAGCTAATTTCATGCAAATTATCCATCTGCATGGAGAAACGCTTTTGTGGGTGCTGTCCACTTGCATAATTAAAAGTTTCGACAAAAGTTCCCAAACAAATTGGAGCAATTTCGGTTTCTATTTCTGCTTGTAATACACGCTCCCAAGGCACAAAAACAGTAAGAAAAATATTTCTTTATTTTTTGGTTTTTTGTTTTTTGTCTTTTCCATTGCGAAACTCCAACTTGAAATGATAAACGAGAGGGACACGCCCCGCTAACTAGTTACAAGCGGCGAGACGGAGTTAGTTTTGCTATTTCTCTGTGAAACATTTAAACAATTGTCTTGTTGGGTGTCTCTAATTGATAGTGTCGTGATTCGGCTTGTGCTGCAGCCGGGATCTAGTTCGGTTCAGTCACAAAAAGAAGCCAAAAGAGACGGGAGTTAATAAATAAAGGCGTTGCCGCAGTTGGGAAATGCAAACAAAAGTTTACAAATTATAATTGGCAGCGGGAGATTTTTGAAATATATTTGTCTAAATGAGAGTTTCAATTTTATAAACTAATTATAATCACTTGTATCTTTAAATGCAAGAGGAGATGTTGTAAATAAGTCATAAATTAATATATTTTTAATAGTTTAATAATCATTACATTCAAATGCTCAAAACATTAAGTAGTAAAATATTCTTAAAATCAATTTAAATTTTAAGTATTTTTATTTCCACATCTGAAACCATTCTCACAGCAGGGGTTAGGTCATTCGATGATGCATCTGGGAGCCTGGATTAGTTATTAATAATTCATAACCTTGCTATAGCGACGTGATGCAAATATCAACTATTGCCGCAGCAGGCAAACATTAATTCCTGCCTTAATTGGTCATAACTCTAGATGAGAACCTTGCGCTGCCGGTTGACACCTTTCACATTGCCGAACGCAATAGAGTCGACATTAAAAAGCTTGATAATTGCTTATAAAATGCCAAGTGGCCAATAAAAAACACACACCCACGCGAAATGGCAAGCCAAACAGTCAGCGCGAAACGGAAAATATCCGAGAAATGGAAAAGGAGGAATGGGGTTCGCTCGTAAACAAATCAAAAATTGTCATCGGGCATAAATGTTAATTGATTTTTATGGACCTTTGATTTTACATCATTATTTTTCATTAGACATCGGGGAAGCTTCCTTATGTTTCGACTTCCGCTTGGCCATAACACTATTTAGCTCCATCCATATCTAAGTGATTGAATGCGTTTTGTCAGCCCCTTTGTTGTACTTTCAATTTCACTGTCGTATTTTTATTTTCCTTTTTCTTTCCTGTGTATACTTATAATTATGAACAAAGTACTTTAAAAACTTTTACTTCTTCCGCTTACGTTTGACGTTCGAGATGCAACTGTTCAGATATCCAGATATTCAGTGCAAAACTGGAAACACTTGAGAATGGTGCGATCAACTCGACTGCAACACAAAATGGCTTTGTGCTTTTTTTGGGTGTGAGTCTTTATTTTGAAAGGTGTTAACCACTTGCGGAAGTTGTTTTGATGCACTCTTCGATGCTTTTTTGATAGCAGTTAACTGACATAAAGAAAAGTATTTTTAACTACTCCATGTTGGTCAATCGCTGCCACAGGAAAGGCTTTTTATAACTGCTCTGGAAATTAAGTGCTGCACAAAGGCCTTGGCTTAGATGCTTCAATTTGAATTTTTTTTTCCACCTTGAAGAGTTGTCATGTTGAAATCGTTGGGTCTTAGATCTTAAGGTTATTTCTTTTGAATTTTTAATGTTTTATGTTTTAGCTTACAAATTTGTCGGATATTTATTACAACTTATGGAACTATAAATTGTATTTAAGTACGTATAGGTATTTATTTCCAAATTTTAAAATTTTGGAGTTTCCTAACTCGGTTTAACAAATAATACATATATATTTCTGTGTAGTTTAGCATAGCTACAACTATCTGATAACCTCTCCATTAGCTATCAGTAATCTGCTTTAAAAGACTTCTGTCGCACTTATCTTCAATTTGGGTTAATCTATGCCCCAAAAGAACCGTTCATAACAGCCTGGATGGCTATTTCCACTCGCCCGACGCTTACCTAATCAACTTTTTCCTCGACAAAAAAATCCTGCTCCATCTTGGGCCGCTTATCTATGCATCTTCGGGCACCGAACAGTAGCCAACTGCCCAACTGCTGAAGCTAAGGCTATATGAAGTCAAGACTCTTTCGCCGGCGAAGCCTTTTAACGGCATCTAGCACCTGGAAAATTGCCAACGCTTTGGGGTCAGTAATTAATTCACATCAACCTGCTGTACGACGCCTCAGATCCCGACTTTTGGACAATTGGCCAATTCATGCGCTTTAATTACTTCATAAAAGAGCCAAGTTGCTGGCTTCGACTTAGACGTCCGCTGGTTGCCGGGTGCCCTTAGCTTTAAAGCGTACAAATACACAAGGAAAAATAGTTCAAGAGAAAACTATACTAAAAAATAGTGTCTTAAAAATGATTTTTAAATAGATAAGCTTCATTTGCCATGACCCTTTAGATACCCATTTTAAATATACTCATATATATTGTACCTATTACTCAATATGTTTGACAAAATTTAGTATAACATGAATCCACTACTTTTTTTGTCAGTGTACAAGCTAACTGTTCTCCCTTGCTTACAGCCGTCGCTCTTTGAATTTTTGCGCGCCTTTTGTATTTTCTTTTTATTGCGCTTTGATCGCCGCCCCTTGTTGTTGTAGAGGTAGTTAGTTTTTGCTTTTTTCTTGGTCTTCTGTAATGCTAACCTTAAGGTTTTTTAAGCGTTTTCTGGCTCTTTGTTTTGCTCGCCAGACTATTCTTTGATTCACAATTTGGTGGGCAATCACAATGCTTTAAGTGCTTGTTTTTCAAGGTTCGATCAACTTTTTTGTTGAGTGGCAAAGAGAGTGAAAAGCGGAGTGAGTTTATTTCTGCGGTCCAGCAATTGGAGTGTAAAACGAGATTAGGCGGCGTCCACGCTTCAGTTCGCCAGCACTACGAACATTTCATTAATTCGCCAGTGTTAATCACTCACTTATCACTCTACACTCTACACTAACAACGCCTTCGAGAGGCTGGACTCTTAATAAGTTACAATTTATTGAGATTGAGCTCTGTCTTGCAGCTTTCTCTGGCCACTTGTAGTTTATTGTTCATATATTTACTTTAGTGGTTGGCTCCTTTACTTTTTCCATTTGGAATACGGCTCTTGAATGTCAAAGAAACTTAAAAATATTAAGCCTCGCAAATTTCTAAACATTAATTTGAATTTATTTATAATTTTAGTTTTAAATATAAGTAAAAACTTTGAAGTATTTTGTATTTTTTTATTTGTCCAAACAAAAGACTTAAGTAACGAACTCGAAATTGGTGTTTTCTTTTTAAGCATTTCTAATAGTATAAAAAAGTAAAAGAAAAGTAAAAATCTAGAAGAAATGTGTACTATCAGTCAAATCAAAGCAAGAAAAAAAGTGGAAAAAAGTCAAACAGAAACCGATGTCTGGCAAAACAATTTGTAAATTGCTTCCGACAGCAAATTCAATAATAACAACAGCAGCGGCAGCAACTGCGGCAACTGCTGGCAACTAATAGTTACTTTCAATCATTCATCATCGATTTCAATAAACAATTTCAATGGCCGGGCTGGGAGACGAAGACGCACAATAGACGAGGCAAGGTGGGGATTGCTCGTACTCCCCTCGAAAGAGCTTTGAACGTGTGAAAGATTTGCCTCACTTCGTGCCACTCCTGCCCCCCGGCGGACTTCTCAGTCTCCAGTTCTTCGGGGCGATGACTGGCTAAACAATCAGAGATCCATTTGGGCTTTATGCTGACCATCTTCTATTCCTTCGACCACTGTAATTGGAAATTCTCGCCGCTTAACATAGTTGCGAAATCACAAATGGATATTTGACGAGTCAGCATGAAAGTCTTGTGGCACATGCAACCTTGACATTTCGGGGCTCCCCAACAAAAAAAGGGAGAACGCCCATGCTGAATATTAGAATATTTTGAGAAACGATCAAAACGTGTTTCGATTCGATGCGACTCGCTGCGCTAATCGGTTGAAAATGTCAAAAGTCGGAGCCAAATGATGCGATACACATTTTTATATAGACATTACTTAAGCCCGAGCGGCAGAACAACAGTCAGCGGGCTGTTAGAACCAGTCAATGCTAATAACAAGTCGGCTGAAGTATGCCAAATAAATTATATTACCAAATAAGCAGGCCAAAACAAAATCGAAGTGAGGCGAAATTTGTTTTGCTTCCTCTGAAAGCTTAAGGCGACTGTAACACGTTGATTTCGGTTTAAAAGTTAGCCTGCACAATATGGAATTTTTTCGATTTTTTGATGGTTAAGAAATGAAAAACCAATATTAAGTAGGAAACCACCAAAGATTGCCCCAATTAATACTAATTTACATCGGCTAATCTATCTAATAGACCAGTGGCTGTCAAACTGTAAGCGCATTTTATGTAAAGCACCTGCGCCTTCAGCATTTTCTCCCTGAAATCTGCGCAACTTGCGACACTTTCCATGCCAGCCATTCGCCAGCCTCAGGCTTTTCTAGAATATTTTTGTGTCGTATGCTAAACAAAAGACTCAGGCAACGAACTGGATGCCGGCACTTGCCTCACTTCGCGTTCTTCTTCCTCTTCCCTGCGCCACTGGCGGATAATTGTGGCATAAAAATTGCTTTTCATTTGCCTCAAAATAAAGCAATTGTCGGGCGGGGGGATGGGGGAGGAAAGCCATGCGGATGTGAAACTGCGCATGTGCGGCGCTTCTTTTGTTTTCTTTTCTTTCGTTATTATATATTTTCTTTTGCCACTTTCTGGGCAGCTGCTTAACATGCCACACAAGCAGCGAGCAGGTGGAAGAAGCAGGGGGAAGTCCCAGACAGGCCGCATAAAGAAGATGCAACTGCAACAGTAAAAATATGTAATTATGTTAGAAGACAGCCGGCAGCTGCCTTAGTTCCCCCAACTGTTTCTATGCCATATTTATGCTCTGGAGCAGTATTATCGATAGTATCGGTTTTAACTAAAGAGTTTTTTGGTCTTAAAGAGTATACATTTTCTACAAATCACAATGTGTAGCTAATATACATCAAGTTTGGATTAAAAGAAATACGGAGATAATAATAATATTTTAATGAAATCAAATCTATTCCATATTAATACTCTGGAGCAGAGTTATCGATAGTATCGGTGTTTACTAAAAAGTTTTTTGGTCTTGAAAAGTATAATTTATCTAGCTTACAAATAAAGTTTTGATTAAAAGAAATTCGGAGATAATAATAATAATATAAATTAAATTAAATTTTTAAATAACTTTACTATCTATTACTTTACATCTATCTGTAATAATTCTGAAAAGTTTTAATTGTTCTACTTATGTTATTCCCTGTGCAATTTCTGCCAACTCTAAAGGCTTCTCCCCTCCATTGGCACATCTGCGATTCCCCTCTTTTTCCTACTCTTTGCTTATTTATGGCTAAGCCTTGCTTATTATTTGGTTTTATTATGCAATTTGTTTGGTTTTTGCTCGTCTATTGATTCCGTCCGATGGATTTATGTCGAGAGCCTTTGACAAATTATAAGGCCAGACATTTGCCTAATGTTTAGCATCGCCGCCGCGTGTTGTTGGCAAACTTGTGGGTACTTGGCCGACGAAACTTGTTTGGCCATTTGTCAAAAGTTTGACAACTTCGTGACATCGAAATTGAAATATGTGTGCGGATGCAATGCGGCTGGAAGATTGCCACATCAAATTAACTGCCAGTCTGGTATCAATTTCATTGATCAGCCGATTAAATTGCCCCAGCCTAAAATCACTCAATTTATTTTGGCCAACAGCTTGGCTTCCCTTTCGATTGGCTTTAAATTTATGCGCTCGCTGAACTTGAACAGACTCAACGGAGCTGCATAAATAAAAACTAAATGGGGAAGCAAACAAACATCTTGGGCAAGCCGAAATCAGCTATGATTTATTAAGTTAACCGGTCTGATCCCCATCAAGCAGCTTCCTCCCCCTCCACCCCGCCGAAGAGCGACAGGCGATGAGAATTGGGTCAGAATTAGCAACTCTTTAAGCCAATTTGGATGCGTTTTAATAGCGGGGGAAGTGTGGGAGATGCATGGGAACTAAGTTATGGGATTGGACAAGTGCTGGCGGGCTCCGAGATCTCTACAAGAATGCATTATGGTGGAAAAAACAGACAAAAGATTTTGATCTGCATAGAAATGGGTAAATTAACTAAATGAAATTGAAATCGTAAGAATGATGCATGTCATTGAAATGAAAATATCACGGTGCTATGATAAAAATATCTGAAATTTTTTCAGCGAAAATATCAGTGTACAATTTCATAAAATATTTATGATAATTTTAATTACGGCACTGGCACAAATTAATTAAAATTCTCCAACTTCTCAAATGGCACTTGGGAGCATTCCCACTGCAACAATTTGGAGGCTGCCTTTTGTACTTTCCCCTGACATTGCTACAAATACCAAAAAAAATAAATTAAATACCTCAAAAACAAAAACACAACGAAAAATTCCCCGGCAACTGTAAATGATGTGAAAAATGGCAAGCCATTTTCTCACACACTCGTAGATATGTACAGTCAGTCATATGTTGATGGGCCAGACAATATGAAGATGTTTATAATATTATAATTAATTATGATTTTCTGAATGCTTCAAAGCCTCAAAGTCAAAGCAAAGTTCAATGCCAAAGCGAAAACAAACACAGACCAAAACAAAAGCCGCCGACCAAAAAGCCCGTTTTGAATGCAACTCCCAGCTGATAATGCTTAATTATATACACATAAAGCGCAGCTTCAGCCCAACAACGAAAAACCAGAACAATGGCCGCAGAAAAGATGAACAAAATTGTAAAACGAAACCCGAAGATAATTCACACGGTTCGAGCACTTGAGCAAAGGGCATGAAAAGGCGAGCAATGAAACCAATAAACTCCATTGAAAGCTTTGCAAACAAATTTAATGAAGGTGATTAAGATTTCTAGACCCGACTGCGACTGTGACCCACATAGATAGTTTCTAAAACAGCCGATAGTCGATAGTCTATTACAGCGATAAACAAAATCGTTGATAGCAAACATCGTATTTCAGGCTCAGGGCAATTTGTATTCCAAATGGAGTTATACTATAAGCATTCATTAGGAAGTTCAGACACGAGTCAATATTATGCTAATTCGAGCTGGTTACGATCTAAGTGCCACAATTGCACTAGAAATGCACTTTAAGGGCGAGCGTGGCTGAGATTGACATCAAACAAGCAAATTATATTGCCAAAATAATTGCCACAATTAAGCCAACAATGCCGAATGCCGAATCTATCGTAAAAAGCGCACAAAAAATCAAAAAAAGCAACAGTCATTAAGCCAAAAAGAGCAAGCAGCAATTAAATGTTTATGCCTTTGAAATACCCTCACAGAAAAAGGTTTCTTGAAAGTTGCAAAAATAATTCACTATAAAATTAGAAAAAACAGAAATTATATTTTTCAATTAATATTTTTGAGTCTGTCATACAAATAAAATTTTCTGTTCTCAGAAAAATAAATCTACACCAAATTAGTTACACAAACAAATAAATTAAATATTCCAATAATATTATTCTGCTAACAGAAAACAAAACAAAATTGGTTGTGTAAGCAAACAAATTAATTAGAACCGAAATGTGGCAATCGATTTTCTATCTGCTAATTCCAATGGATTTATTTAGTTATAAAAATATTTTTTTTATTCCTAAACTACAGAGATGGAAATAATAATTTGAACAAATAACTTTCGCCTATGAATCATGGGATCGATCGTGCTCGATCAGTTTTTGGAAAAATAACAAATATATTTGTTATACAATTGTGTAAATATTTGCTTCTCATGAACCCAATTACAGAGATCCCTTGAAAACCAGATGAACCACGGCCCTTGAAACTCAACGATTCCCAAGTGGAAGTTACCCATTTTTGTGCTTCACTTTCGACTTACAGTGAATATACCCCTTGAGTGATTGAGCACTCGGATCTCCTAACTGGCGTATTGATGTCTCATCTGGCATTCATTTTTCATCACACTTTATTTACCCAACAATTTCAGTTCGCCGCAAAACAATTATCTTGAAAAAAACGAGGCTGCTGTTTGTGAACTCATTTGCATATATATTTTTGCACAACAGCACAAATAAAATAAAGCCTTATAAATATATAGATATATATAAACTAAAGTAGCCCAAAGTGAGCTCAGTTCAGCTCATAAACAAATTGATTAGCGTCTTTAGCGTTGCAGCAAGAGCAGCCCCAACAAAACCCACTCGGCACACAAATAAACGCTGATGGATCATGAATAAATTTGCTGCGATTTGATAGCGGAACCGGGCTGTTGCCAAGCACGGGGATCCAAAAGTCTGGGCATCATCCTTCCAAAGAGTTCGCAGTTGTGTGCGACCTGCTGGGACACACCTCTATAGATGGGGTGATCTCTTCACACCCGGCACGTGTTTAGTTAGTTTCTGCTCAAATAAAAAATAAATCAATTAGCAGACTGAGTAACATCAGCGGCCCAGCCCTTGCTAATCTAATTCCCCATCCATCCAGATGGTGATAACGATATGGGAATATATTTCTTTGGCACATTTACCTTTTATTTCTTGTATCTAATTTATTTACAATATTTTATCCGCTTTTTTATTTACCGTTTTTTTAGCAAAAGCAATGTCTAAAAATGTGTATTTTGTACTTAATAACTTCAAAGGACTCTCTAGTTTTATTCAATGGTTTATAATAGTCTAATTGATACACAATACATACTTAAAGACTAAGTTAAGATTTTTAAATATAATATGTACCTCTCCGATTTCTAATTTTGAACTGTTTTCCCTTTTCCAGATACATTACACCGGCAGCAGCGGCAACGGCAACGGCAACCTCATCAACCTCAGCGGCAGGAGGAGTCGGTGGCACAAATCTGGCGGTTTATCCCACGGCCACCGCCCAGGTGTATCGCTCCAACAACGGCCTGGATGTTCTGGACTGCGCTGGACTTGAGCACCACAACGCGGCCACCACTTCCGGACACTCCGGCAGCGGCTTCTCCCAGCGCCTCAGGGAACTGGCCGCCTCCGCCGGACTGCTCTCCCTAAAGCCCCGCCAGCCCCTGAAGCCGGTGATCAAAACACGCGGCTCCCCCGGACCGGAATTCCCCAAGAAGGTCACCTTTAGTGCCTTCGCCACCGTCCAGGTGGTGTGAGTGGGGCGCGAACAGTGGGTCTAGCATCTGTGGCATCTGTGCAGGCACAGAGCAAGGTGGGTTAAGTATTTCAATTTATTTATACTTTATACTAAAATGTATTTATAATTTAAGACAATTTATAAAGGGAGGCAACACAATCTAAATTCTGAATACGCTTGGTCAAAGATATAATCGAGTACCTCGTCTTTGGGATACCCGTTACTCAGCTGAAGGGAGTCCGAGGAAGAATGATCCAATTTGACACTGTCCCGATAATTATTGACAAATTAAATAAAATAAAATTAGCACTTTCGTGTAATAAACTCGCAAAGTTCAGAAATCCCTAGAATCATATCCAATTTTCCAGCTAGTGATTCCAGCTGTAAATAATACATTTTCAATCTGAAATATATTTGTAATCGTTTGTATAATTCTAAGCCTTTTTTTTAATTTGTTAATATTAATAATTTTAAATGGATAATAATACATTTCTCTTCTTTTCTTTTCTTTCCAGTTACATCTTGCACTTGTTAACCATTATTTGTTGTTGTTTTTATATTTGTTGCTGTTGTTAAATGTTTAGCCAAAACTATGGGAACCATAAGCGGAGAAAACTTCCTGAAAAACTTAAAAAAAATATATATAAATTGTTGTGCCATGTCTGTGGCTTGAAATAAAAATGAAAACCATATAGAAAAGAATAACACACCCCATAGCTGAAGAAATTACCTCAAGGACCTAAAATCTTCATCTACCTTTACCTTATCTATGCCATCTCTATACATTTTTCTTTGGTAGACTGATTTTTCAACAACTTTCTTATAGTTCCTTTCGATCACCCTCTACTAAAACAGTATTTTCCATCCTTCTCCATCTTTCAATCACTTTCCTCACAAACACACCCGAAAACATTGTAAAATAAAAAGACTATAAACGCAAAAGTTCTAAATATTTTCTATAAAGTTGTAAATATGTATGAATTTTTGCTTATAAACAATAAAAACAGCAAATATAGTCATAAATATATGTATCCATAAAATATGTAAGTCTGTTTTGTGTATGTGTGTATATATATAAACCATGATTTTGCATTGATTATTTTATAGGGAATGAAAAACACCTTTCGAATCCACACAAATTTTAAGCGAAACTGCTGTATATTGTATTTAAAGTATAATTAAAAATATTATTTAAGCCTAATATTATGCATGATTAATAATAAATAAAATATGATATGATAAAACCAATCAGCGTTTGTTTTTTAATTGGGGATTGCGAGTGTCAACTTGAAACTAATGTTGTATTGGATCTTATTGAACTAAAATATTAGTGAGAAAAATGTGCAGGAGTAAGAATAGCTAACGCTATGCGCACCTGTTGATTTGATATCCTAAATATTTGGGAATTCTAAAAGATCGCATTCACATAATAGTGGAACTGCCTCGTACATATCATTTTCACCTTACACTTTGTGTAGAGTTGGTGCAAAAAATATATTTTAAAGTGCATTTCAAAAATTTTAAAATTGTACGGGTAAATAAATATGATTTTTCTTAATTCAAGTTAAAGTTCTTATCATAATTTAATGTTGGGACGTAAATGATTCACTTCCCAAAGTTGAAGCTGTTAGCAGAGGTACATTTTTTATAAATAGTTGAGTGGTTGAGTCGATTCGAAAACACAACCAAGTTTAGTAGTGCACCTATATAGAAACTCGAATTTCTAACGGCACTCCCGCACTCAAAATGTAAAAAATATTAATAATGGAAACTCTTACCTTCATCAGCCAATTAAAAAAGTATAAAGATCTTTCAAATAACGGATGTTATAAAATTAAGGTGTATTTTTTAGGTAATAAAAATAATTTTTGACTCCTCCTATCCTAAAATTTTGATTTATAATTTATCAATTATTTTTCTTTAACTCTGATGCTATCTCTTAAGTCAGCTGTTATCGGATGGTAGATGGTGGATGGAGTTCTGTGGGAACACGAGTTTCACATTCGTCAAAAATCCCAACCGTTTCACACGGATGGACTCTATGGGAAGAGGCTATTATTTTGTCCTTTATTTGTTTGAACTTTCGTTGTTTTTATTATAGTAACGGTTTTTATCGATAGAACTTACTGTTTTCGATATTTTCTTCTCTTTAAAGCAGTTCTTCCGCTATTTTTCGATAATTCCAAGCAGTGTATGCTATCTATTTTAAAACCATTTTAAGGCGCCATCTATAACAGCAATGTTAAGTTTCAGCATTTACTAACACGCCATCTACAACATAATGGGCAGTTATTTTTAAGGGAGGCATCAAAAAACAAAAAAACTGCGATTTTTTTAATAAAACTAGCTTTGGCTATGCTTTTTTCGCTTTTTATACCCTTGCAGAGGGTATTATGATTTCAGTCAGAAGTTTGCAACGCAGTGAAGGAGACGTTTCCGACCCTATAAAGTATATATATTCTTGATCAGCATCACTAGACGAGTCGATCTAGCCATGTCCGTCTGTCCGTCTGTCCGTCTGTCCGTCCGTCTGTCCGTCTGTCCGTCTGTCCGTCTGTCCGTCCGTCTGTCCGTCTGTTTCTACGCAAACTAGTCCCTCAGTTTTAAAGCTATCGGGGTAAAACTTTCCCAAAAGTCTTATATCTATTGCAGGTAGTATATAAGTCGGAACGAGCCGGATCGGACAACTATATCATATAGCTCCCATAGGAATAATCGGGAAAAAAATTTCAAAAAATTATTTCTTGGGTGTTTTTGAACCTAGAACCTCCTACTTTTGGAAATGCTTTTTTTTAGCTAATTCTTAATTTCGAATAAAATTTTTTCAAAATCGGACGACTATATCATATAGCTGCCATAGAAACGATCGGAAAATTAGTGATTAATAGGAATTATCGGCAAGGGTATATAAGCTTCGGCTGGCCGAAGCTAGCTTCCTTTCTTGTTATACTTCTATTTATTAAGGCTAGCTATACAAAATAAGCCGCCTTTTTGGGATAATACCATTACCGCAGTACGGCCACACTGCGTTTTTCCCGCCTTAATCAGTCTCTAGCCCTGGTCATAAAATAAACGAAATCAGCAGCACAACAGAGGAAAATTAACAAAATCAGCCAATTGCGATGTCCGAATCACCTTGTAAGTAGCTTAAATAGCATCTATAAACACGATGCTTTACTGGATTACCTATTTCCAGCTGGTCCGCGCGCCAAGCGCCAGCGAATAGACAAAAATGGGAGGTTTGCCGCCATGGAGCGGCTGCGTCAGCTGAAGGGAACCAAGAACAAATGCCAGGTGGAGGACCAGGTGGACGATGTGTACGATGTGGTGGATGAGCGGGAATACGCCAAGCGGGCGCAGGAGAAGTACGGCGACGATTGGATTGAAGAGGGTGAGTGACGATAACATACTTGTTGTCCAAAGCTTAGGGCTTCCTTTACTTTAAGTATCGTTAGGAAAATAAACACCTATGTAGATAATACAAAGGATATTTTAGGACATTTACCTACTTGCATCATGCAACCATAATATTAACATATATCGTCTTTCAGATGGCACTGGTTACGCAGAAGATCTGCGGGATTTCTTTGAGGATGAAGATGAGTACTCTGAGGGCGAAGGGGATCGAAAAGACTCCAAGAAAAAGAAAGGACGTTGCGCCCAACAGCAAAAAGAGGCCCCGGGAAGCCGAGAAGCCAGCCAAAGGAAAGGCCTCCATAAAGAATCTCTTCAGCAATGCGGTGCCCAAGAAGGCGGACATCAAAAACAGTGTGAAAGATGATGATATTCTGGCTGATATATTGGGAGAAATTAAGGAGGAGCCTGCAGAGACGTCTGAGAAAGTGGAAAAGGTCATAGCGCCGGCGAAAATAGCTGTTGCCTCGCGAAAATCCGACGCCGCCGCTGCCAAGGAGTATATGAATAGTTTCCTCAACAATATCAAAGTTCAGGAGCAGGAACGGAAGAAGGCGGAGGCCAGCAGTGATCACGAGATGCTGGAGCGCATCCTTAAGCCCAAGGCAGCAGTTCCGAACACAAAGGTGGACTTCTTCTCCTCTCCAACGATCAAAAAGGAACCTTTGCCAGAAAAGAAGCCAGTGAAAGAGGCAACGGAAGATCCCTTCTCCGACAACGATATGGATTTCAGCTGTCTGGACGACGATGAAAACCAATTCGATGTGGAGAAGGAGCAGCTCGAGCCTTCTGTTTCCCAAACTAAGTCAGCAACTGACAAGACAACTCAAGCTAAGGCCGCCGAAAAAGTATCTCCCAAAGTAGAGCCAACTGGTTCCCCAAAAGAGAGTGAGCCGGAGGACATGAGCAAGCTGCTTAACAATTGGGAGTCCATCTGCCAAATGGACGATGATTTTGAAAAATCCGTGACCACCACGGACCTGGAATCGCCAATCTCGTCCGAGGAGCAGCTGCGTTTCTGGTACTGGGAGGCCTGGGAGGATCCAATAAAGCTGCCCGGCGAGGTCTTCCTCTTCGGACGCACCGCCGATGGAAAGTCCGTCTGTGTGCGAGTGCAGAACATCAACCGAGTGCTGTATCTGCTTCCCCGGCAATTTGTGAGTATTTTATTGATTTGTAAAATATTGGAAAGTATTCTTTATTTATTAAAATGAATATCAAAATGAAATATAAATCAATTTGCTTCTTGATAACTTTGTTTAAGGAATAAACACCTTACAAATTTGTCTAGCAACCTTGCTAAATAAAAAAGTATTCTAAAATAATTTTATATAGCTCTATAAATTAAATTCAAATTCATTTTACAGCTCCTGGACCCCATTTCCAAAGAGCCCACCAAGCAAAAGGTGACCGTGGCAGATATCTACAAGGAGTTCGACAGCGAGGTGGCCAGCGAGCTAAAACTGGACACCTTCCGATCCCGCAAGGTCACCAAGAGTTTCGCACACCACGCCATCGGTATTGAAGTTCCCCAAACTTGCGATTACCTGGAGGTTCACTACGATGGCAAGAAACCGCTGCCCAATTTATCGGCTGCCAAGAAATACAATTCCATAGCGCATATTTTCGGTGCCACCACCAATGCCTTGGAACGTTTTCTTCTGGAACGGAAAATCAAGGGACCCTGCTGGTTGCAGGTCAGTGGATTCAAGGTGAGCCCGGCTCCCATGAGTTGGTGTAAAACGGAGGTAACCTTGGCAGAGCCAAAGAATGTGGAATTGGTGCAAGACAAGGGCAAACCAGCGCCACCACCCCCACTAACTCTGCTGGCACTCAATGTGCGCACCTCGATGAATCCGAAAACCTCAAGAAATGAGATATGCATGATTTCGATGCTGACCCACAATCGTTTCCACATCGATCGTCCTGCCCCGCAGCCCGCTTTCAATCGCCATATGTGCGCCTTGACCCGGCCAGCGGTGGTTAGTTGGCCCCTGGACTTGAACTTCGAGATAGCCAAGTACAAGTCCACCAAAATATATAAGCACGATTCAGAGAGAGCCCTATTGAGTTGGTTCTTAGCCCAGTACCAGCAAATAGATGCCGATCTCATTGTGACCTTTGACTCCATGGATTGCCAACTGAATGTTATTACCGATCAAATTGTGGCCCTGAAGATTCCTCAGTGGTCGCGAATGGGTCGCCTCAGGATGACCCAATCGTTTGGCAAGCGTTTACTGGATCACTTTGTGGGCAGAATGGTTTGTGATGTCAAGCGTTCGGCGGAGGAGTGTATAAGAGCCAGATCCTATGATCTTCAAACCCTATGCAAGCAGGTTCTGAAGCTCAAGGAGTCGGAGCGAATGGAAGTGAATGCCGATGATCTTCTGGAGATGTATGAAAAGGGAGAGAGCATCACCAAGCTCATTTCCCTCACCATGCAGGATAACTCCTACCTGCTGCGGCTAATGTGTGAGCTAAATATAATGCCGTTGGCCTTGCAAATCACCAATATTTGTGGCAATACGATGACCAGGACCCTTCAAGGAGGTCGCTCTGAACGGAATGAGTTCTTGTTGCTGCATGCCTTCCATGAGAAGAACTACATAGTGCCGGATAAGAAGCCGACATCCAAACGAGGCGGTGGAGCTGGTGATCCCGAGGCCACACTTTCTGGCGCAGATGCTACTTTGCCAGCCAAAAAGAAGGCAGCCTACGCTGGTGGTTTGGTCCTCGAGCCGATGCGGGGTCTCTACGAAAAGTTTGTGCTGCTGATGGACTTCAACTCCCTGTATCCGAGCATCATCCAGGAGTACAACATATGCTTCACCACTGTCCAACAGCCCGTGGACGCGGACGAGTTGCCCACTCTTCCGGATTCCAAGACAGAAGCTGGTATATTACCCCTTCAGTTGAAGCGCTTGGTGGAATCGCGAAAGGAGGTGAAAAAGCTAATGGCAGCGCCAGATCTCTCGCCCGAACTGCAGATGCAGTACCACATTCGACAGATGGCTCTGAAGCTGACTGCCAACTCCATGTACGGTTGTTTGGGATTCGCCCATTCCCGCTTCTTTGCCCAGCACTTGGCTGCCTTGGTTACCCACAAGGGCAGGGAAATCCTCACAAATACCCAACAGCTCGTTCAAAAGTTGAACTACGACGTGGTCTATGGCGACACGGATTCCCTAATGATCAATACCAATATCACGGACTACGATCAGGTCTACAAGATTGGTCACAGCATCAAGCAGAGTGTAAATAAACTGTACAAGCAACTGGAGTTGGATATTGATGGTGTTTTCGGCTGTCTGCTGTTGCTGAAGAAAAAGAAATATGCTGCTGTTAAGTTGAGCAAGGATTCGAAGGGCATCCTGAAGCGGGAACAGGAACACAAGGGCCTGGATATAGTTCGTCGCGATTGGTCCCAGCTGGCTGTGATGGTGGGAAAAGCTGTTCTCGACGAAGTGCTGGCCGAGAAGCCCTTGGAAGAAAAACTAGATGCAGTGCATGCGCAACTGGAGAAGATAAAAAATCAAATAACAGAGGGTGCCGTACCGCTACCTCTGTTCGTCATCACCAAACAGCTAACGCGGGCTCCCCAGGAGTATGCCAACAGCGCCTCATTACCCCACGTCCAGGTGGCTCTTCGCATGAATCGGGAGCGCAACAGGCGGTACAAGAAGGGCGACATGGTGGACTATGTGATCTGTTTGGATGGCACCACAAATGCTGCCATGCAGCGAGCCTACCATTTGGATGAGCTCAAGAGTAGCGAGGAAAAGAAGCTCCAGCTGGACACAAACTACTACCTGGGACATCAGGTACACCCGGTGGTCACGCGCATGGTAGAGGTGCTGGAAGGAACCGACGCAAGTCGCATAGCCGAGTGTCTCGGCATGGATCCCACCAAGTTCCGACAAAGTGCTCAAAGGTATGTCTTTTATAAGGCTAAAGGAAAATTTAAGAACCCTTTTATATTTTTTTAGAGTCCAGCGTGAGAATACGGAGCAGTCTGACGGCGAATCGCTACTCAAGACGACCCTGCAGCTGTACCGCCTTTGCGAACCGTTCCGCTTCCAGTGTATAGCCTGCAAGACGGAGCAGCTGATGGCCAGTGCCTACCGCCCGGGACCCAGCAGTTCGCACATCTCCGTGCTGCAACAATGCGCGAATCCCGAGTGCCAAACGGCACCGGTTCAGTACCTGGCCAGCGTCCGCAATCAGTTGCAACTTTCCATTCGCCGCTATGTGCAGCGATTTTACAAAAATTGGCTGGTCTGCGATCATCCGGATTGCAATTACAATACCCGCACTCACACGATGAGGAAGGAGATGCGCCGACCGCTTTGCCAGAAGTGCCGGAGCGGCAGCCTGCTGCGTCAGTATACGGAGCGGGACCTGTACAATCAGCTCTGCTACCTGCGGTTCATGTTCGACCTTGGCAAGCAACAGCTGCAGCAAAAACGTAAGTCAAACACCGAGAATCTGTTCAGAAACATAATCGAGAGATCCAATAATTTAACTTAATATCTACCTGTATAAACGAATATCTCCATTAGTTGACTCATAAGATATACAACTTTTGGCAGTCTTTTTAAAAAACTTAAACTTATATTTTACTTTTTAAAAGAACTGTAATGGTTCTTTATCAAATAACCAACTGAAACTGTATAATATTTATGGATATTTCATTATTCTAGCCACACTAACGCCGGAACTGGAGCAGGCCTACCAGCTTCTTTACGAGACTGTGGATCAGCAGCTGCAGAGCTCCTCCTACGTGATCATCTCGCTAGGCAAACTCTTTGGCCGCACCCTGGCTCTGATGTCCCTGCAACCGCCCAGACCCAGACCCCACAACGAATTGATCGCCAGTACTTTGGCAGATGTCGTCTAAGTGTTTAATTAACTAGCCTTTGTCAGAAGATCCATTAAAAATACTACAAAACAAGTACGATAAACTAGATGAGGTCACGTGGCGAGGAACTTCTCGAGGGGAAAGTGTCGAAAGGATTCGTTGAAAATGTCCGTAAACGCTGTGCTAACCAACTCGTTAATCATCGGCTTGATGAACGGCAATCCCAGCTGCCACATGCTGTTGATAACGCCATCGGCCAGTTGGTTCAGTGGTTGTCCCTGCAGCAGATTCTCAATGTGCAGCTCCATGCCGCCGATCTTATCCACCTCGACGTGTACCTTGATCAGCGAGCCCGGGTCCCCGATTCGTCTTACGCTGGTGGTTTGACTGGGAAGGAAAATTGTAAAATAAGTGGAAGAGCAGTGGAGTCAAGGTGCTAACAAAACAATACCAATGTTGGCAACACGGCTTGGGAAATATTTTGCATGCAACGCCCTACTCACCTGTAGTCGTAGAGGGTGAGGTTCCAGTGGCCCTTTCGGCTCATCTCCGTGCCCAGCATCTTGGCTGCGAACTCGTACTCGCCCTCCAGACTCTTCTCCGGGAAATACTGGGTGTAGACGATGCGGCTGTCCTCGGGATCGGCGTGGAACTTGGTCACCTCGGAGCGCGCCCATCCGAACTCGGAGACATTGCGCAAGATCAGTCGAAAACTGCCCAGGCCGTGTGACTCACCTCGTCGCAACTCCACATAGGTACAGTGATGCGGGTCAAAGGGCTTGATGTGGTAGTCGGGCACACCTGAAAGAGTTACCCCATGATTGCGCGCCTGTAATCCAAATCTCACTCACCTGTGGTGAAGTAGGCCCTCAGATCGTTGAACACCTGCCGCATGCACTCGTTGAAATCCTCGTCCGTCTTTCGGCAACGACCCAGCATGTGCCTGAGATCCGCATCCACATCGATCTGGCTGGAGGCAGTTGCCAGGTGACTGGCGAAGAGCAAGATCCCCGCCAGGTAAATCAAATGCCTGGCACAGTTTGAGGGCCACTGTTGCGACATGTTGACGGCCTGAGTTTGGCAGCAACTGTTTGGCGACTGTTAATTGCTAAGGTAAACGTAGGTAAAGTTTTTATTGTTTATGTGACTTTGCTCGCGATTTGTTTATATTCCGTTTTAAGTAAATGACCGTTTTTTGTGGGCGTGAAGAGCCACTGGTATTTGTTGTTCAAAGTGTCCTTGGTTTTGCATACAGTTTGCAGACAATCTATTAATGCACATACATATTAATTTGTTTTACAGTTGTGGATTCTCACTTCAATCTTTAATTTTATTACAAAAAAAATATTAGGAAAATATAATACTATAATTACACAGTTAATTACAAATACTGTAGTAGACTTGTAGTCTTTTACTTCCTCTTTAAAACTTGTTTTCTGAACTGTTTAAGTTTCAAATTACATGAAATTTAAAATTAAAGATAGTTGTTTAATGTGGATATATATTAAACATTACAATTGTAGTTCTTTATTATAATTTTCTTCGCGTAAGGTAGTCACTTTTATTCATTGAAATTAACATGTTATTTGATTTTGATTTAATACGAGGAACAAGGTAATAGAAATTTCCTATACCTTTATTTAATTTATGGTGTTTTAACTGTTTTGTTGATAACTGGCGGATACAAAATTTGAATACTCTTTTAACAAATTTTTCTAATAGATTTTGTAGCTATTTTTCTTCAACACTTCCTGTTCATATTTAAATAATTTAAACACAATATTGTGATTTACTACGTTTTAAACGATATTTTTATTTTTTTCAGTTTAATTTCAATTTTTTAATTGAAGAATCTTTAAAACATTTCTTCTATACAGTTTACTACTCTACAATCGCAAAAGTTTTATTTGCACAAAAATTAAATCTTATCTCGAAGCACTAACCAAAAATGTCTCTTTTCATGGCAAATACATGTATGTACTTTTCAAACAACCCTCATCTTCATGTAATTTGTTTGGTAATCTTTTTGTTTGCGGCCTGCACTTGACCTCTTTAGCCTGAAGCGTACAGATTATTACTGGTCTCAGTGCTGCAGCAAAATACATAGCATACAAAGAAAACTACGAATAGGCAAAAAATGTACGTTAGTGTAGAAACATAGTAACAGTGGCAAACGAAAGACTTGTTCAAGACACAAACTTGGGGGTGCCAACAACTTTTATTTCCACTTTGGGGCAGCCACTCATGCAACACGAAAGCAACAACGGTATGATAATATTTGGCAATTCTTCAGTTTAGCGCTTGCAATTGCAGTTGACCAACGGTCAGTTATCCAACCAAACAAGTTACCTAGATATTTAGTTTAGCTAAGCTGGGGAAACTCCAGAGCCTCACAGTCACTCCTATGCTATTTATTTTTTTGGTTATTCCGAATATGCTATGACCAAATATGAAGTTCTGGGACTCGTATGCAAAGGCGCGCAAAAATTCGAGAATAATAACAATAATTGTACAGTTACTTGAGCCGAATACGCGACGTGAATCAGTCGAGCTGCCGTAGCCAACTGAACCACGCCAAGTCTGGGGAATCGAGAGAAACAGAGCTTCCACCAAAAGTGGCAACAGCAGCCCAATGAGCCATAATAAAAAAAGCCACACAAAATAGCAGGAAAATGTTTGAAATCCATGAAATGGCCGGCCACAAACTTGAGCTTTGTCAACTCGGTTTTGAGTTTGACACCCTCTGGTCGCGTTTCCTCATACCCAACTTAAAACTCCAGAAACAAAAACAAACCAAACTGTCGTAAATCACTACCAAAAGTCATTCATAAATACATTTAGAAGCGCGTAGAAGTTTTCGACTGGAAGGGTTACGACTTAGCAATACACTTTGATCTATATTTAAAACAAAATATTTCCAATTATTTTTCTTGTCTACCTATATAGTCGTTTTATTTAAATATACGTGAATATACAAATTCTAAAAATAAAAATATGAATTAGTAAAATTTATTTAAAATTTTATGGTCAAAAGTGATGGATAAGGAATAAGTTCATTTTTATTTTTACCAAACATAATTTAAAATCAGCTTTTATGATGGTGATTTCAAATTGACCATCTTATTTGTTTTCCACATCGAAGGGTTAAACGTTCCAATAATTGAATATTCCCTTTTATACCTTTATTTCGAACAATAACCGATCATCGCTGACTGAAAAGTGATCTGAATTTAATTAGGCAAGCCCATATCCGCCTAAGGTAATATTTTTAAGTATCAAATCAAGTACTCACAGCCAGCTCTCAAGTTCATGGAATTGATTAAATTGAGCTTCGTGATTGACAACCGCGCGTGTTTAAAATGTAACGATTGACAGAAAAGCGAGAAGAAGATTATGTGGACTGCCTTTTGCCAAATGGATCTACAAGGTTGCAGCTTCAGTTGTTATGGCTGATTGCAAATTAATGAAAGGACAAGGTCGCTCTTACAGAAATTTAAAACGGGGCTGAAAAAAATACTGGAGCACTTTGTAGTAGTTTAATTGCGATAACAAATGATGTTCATAAACTGGAAATTCTGCTTTAATTTCAGTTTAAATTGCTTTATTTTTTTGCAGTTATTCCCTTAAAGATATCTTTAATATAGTGTTCAAAACCTTTTGAGTTTTATAAACTCTTCAATGATTTTTACGCACATTTTTTGAATATATCCAATCCAAATGTAATCAGTAGAAACAAGTATCATTCCAAATCTACATTTTAAATAACATGTAAGATGTAGTTAATAAGTTATAGTTTTGATTATTGAAATACTTAATTTAATCTTTATTTATCCTTAGAAAAATAGTTAGTTCCCTTAAATAGATTAGAAAATTATATTTTGAACCATTTTTGTTTTTATATTTATGAATTTACATAATTAAATTAAAATTAGATTAGACTATTCTTATTGGAAATTCAGTATTTTCTCGGCAAGGCGTGAAGTGGTATTTTTCACTCACATGACGAGGGTCATACTGTGCGGTTGCTGGTTTGTTTATAGTTATTTAGCGGCTTATTTTGCGTTTATTTAAGTTATAACTAACAATAATGGAGGTGGAGTTCAGCAAGGACAACTTTCTGCTGCCGGAGGTGAAGTACGAGTGTGAGTAGATCAGCGATTTGTAAGGGGAACCACCTGTTGCTAAGTATTTCATCATATTGTTTTGCAGACCTGGATCACACGGCGGATGTTCAGTGAGTAAGCCAACAACAACGGTCGTTCGGTGACCATGTGGAGTAGGGTGGTTCGATATTTGAAAGTGTAGAAGTAAAATCAGAAGTCTTATTAGAATTATGTTTGAGTGTTCTTAAAGATAAGAATAATTATTTTCTGATTTTCAGTTTTTAGAGTTCTTTATTCAAAGATGAAAATAATAATCTTCGAAAATTAAATTAGAAATATTTGGGCGAACGGGAATTTAGTTTCACACAAAGGGGTCCAATGTCACCGATTCTAATTCGTACTTTAAATACCTAAAATTCCTTTAAGAAGTGTGTAAAAAGAGATTAGTCGCAGAAGTGCAAGTTCTGTAAAACAATTTTTTTTTACTTTGTTTGCTTTAGAGTTTTATTGAAGGTTGCACATACGAAAATATGACGTTCGGACGGAGATGACAATATCTTGAGATTTTTCAATTTTTTTTAATTTATTCATTTTTTATTTATTTTGTCACTAATCCGCCCCACCTAAATGATACAATTTTACCAGTTTCTAAAACCAGTAATTCTGTAAATTAATGAGCTAAACAATACCTAAAATATTTCTTAAATAGATATTAGCAGGTTTTGAAAAATCAAGCATTTATTTTAGTATTTATTCAGTATATCAATAAATTAGTACTACCTTAAATGACAGCCTTGATAACTGTTTTACAGAGATAACTATTTTATTAAATATTTATTATAATTTATTAATTAATATATATTTTCTACCATTTATCAGACTTCACAGCTGGGGAACGAGTCTGAAGGAGGCGTTCGAACAGTGCGGAGTGGCCATGTTTGGATATATGACCGAACTGGATTACGTGTCCGTGGAGCAGTGCTTCGAAATAGAAGCGCAGGGCGATGATCTGGAGGGACTACTATTTCACTTTCTCGACGAGCTGCTCTTCCTGTTCTCCGCCGAACCGTATCTGATATGCAAAAAGCTGGAGATAACCAAGTTCGATATGGAAACCTTCGAGATCTCCTGCCGTTGTTACGGGGAGCCCTTCGAGCTGGGAAAACATCCGCAGGGCACCGAGGTGAAGGCAATCACGTACTCGGCCATGCAAATCGTTCAGGACGCGGAGGCCAGCAACTACGAGGTGTTTGTGATAATTGACATTTGATCCAGCAACGGTCGCCGGGAATTAAAAGTGACTGTTCTGTTTCAACCCCTTTGCCTGTCTCCATTAATCATAAGTGAAATGCCAAAAAAAACGATATAAAAACCGCTGCATAAGCCCGAAAATTTGCAATCTCTCGTGCTGCGACTGCATCCCTTGTGCGATGAGGATGACTTATCAAGAAAACCACTCGATTGTGCGGCTGCAAATGCAATTAGGACTGGCTCCCTTCTCACCGGTATGATTCCAGAATCAAGATTTACCCTTTTGCCTCTGGACTTTTTGTGTAGTATTCTCTTTTTTTGCGCACGGCTTTGTGAATTGGCAACGTGTTGAATTCCCAGACAAACGCCAAATTTGTTGTCCTTTCCCAGACCGCAGTTCAATGCACTTTTCATTTGGACAACCTTCAGGACTTGCTAGAGCATTGTGATTAATTGAGGAGGTTTAGAGTGGGGTCGAAATATTTAAAATATCGATCGTGTATTTTTATTGAAAAAAAAATTTTTTTTTTTTTTTTTTAGAAGAAGGAACTGAAAATTTCATTGCTAGGTTTTTGAAGTAATTAAAATAATAAAATGTCAGCTTTGAATGAGTTGCTAAATTTATATATTTTTTCTATATTTAGGAAGTAAAGTAAAGTTACATAACAACACATTCGGATTGAAGGAGCCGAACGATTTTTAATCGTATTTGTTTAAGTTATTTTGCGCGTTATTTTCGAATTATTGTAGTCGCGATATTTTGATTTGATTTATTTGTTCATTTGGTCTTACATATTTTGTTTGTTTTTGATAGAGTATATCGCCGTAAACCTTAAATTACTCTGAATTAGTTACTAAAATAGAAAATTATATTGTTATAATTGATTGGCCAATGCTATAATTATTTTCTACTAATGGATTTGGGATTACAAACGTTATAGATATTTTTTGAATTAGGCGCTTATTAGTATTTTTAGTATGAGTTTTCTATAGTCGAGGAATATTTAGTGGATGCCAGGCGACGGCAGCTGGCAACACTGAACGATTTGTTTTGAAACAGCTGACCGCGCCGTCAAAACGTAAAAAGTAAACAACAAAAAAAACATTTGCCGGGCACCGTCGGCGAACATATGGGAATGTGTGGGTGTGTGCGTGCGTGCCAGTCAGTCTGCCCGTCTGTGTGAGTAGCGAGAGATTTCCTTGGAATATAGACGAAAAATAGATGTTTTTACAGCTGATTGATATTGAAAAAGCAACGCTGCGACACGCAGTACGAGACGAACGAGCGTGTAAAAGAACAAACAAAGTTTGAAAGGCAAATATCTCACTCACACTCAAGCGACCAGCTGTTCATTTCGCCTTTGGCTTTTGAAGAAATTCAAAGTCGAAATTAAAGTGGCTGAAAACGTGAAAAGCGTATATACCATTGGACAAATAACAGATATTTTATGGTGATTTCGGACAATAAGTGGGTGGCACAAACGTCATCGAACGCCGCACTTCGCCACCTCCGTCCTGTTTGTTGTTGTGTTTGCTGTTGCTTTTCAATTCGCCCCGTCTCTCTCCATCTCTCTCGCTCTCACCGACTCTCGCTCATTCTTTCTGCAGAAGAGGAAGCAGCAGCCCGTGAGCACATTGTGCGCTAGTTTTTGCCGATTTACACCCAGAAATCGGGACGATATCGCCCTGAAAGCCCTACCAATCGACAGGTGACGTTACTACCTGTAATTTGCGATCAAAAACTTAAAGCTAACCCAAAGGAAACCGAGTGAAAAACGTGGCGGAAAAATCCATACGAAGACGGAATGGAAAAAATGTGGTATGTAGGCAGTACTAGAAGTAGAGAATGTGACATGTGTGTGTGCCAGAGTGTGTGTTCGGCTGAGTGTGTGTGCGGGGTGCTGCGCTGGGCATTTTCTTTATAAAGGGGAGCCCACAAATAAGAAAAAGACCAACTGTTTTTTGGGCGTGCGCCTCCAACTGCCGGCTAAAAAATATATAATACAAATATTGCATGCCGGTCCAGCTGACACAGCAGCTGCAGCAAGAAGAAGACTGATAGGAGGGGGTGGTGGAGCATCTTGGGGCAAATGGTGCTTCTGATAATGAGCACTTTATATAATTGCAGCTACCTGTGAGCCCTCTCTAATGGTATGCGTTTCTATCTCCGTCTGTGTGGGTGGCCGGTTAATGGGTAACGAATTCCTGGCAGATTTCAATTCATGGGATTTCTGCGCTGACGTCACTCGCATTTCTTTTGCAATCACTCCAATTTGATTTATCTCAAATGTAAAGTCGAAGCTTCAGTAACTTGTACTGGCACAGTAGGCCCTCTGTAGGCACAAATCTAAATTTATATTATTTAATACATTTTTAATAGAAATCATAAATATCTGTAATTGTAATGTATTGATTGTATTTACCAATTTTTTATAATTAGGCACTTGATATTACAAGAAAATCTTAAATCATCTTGTCAATCCTAAATTATTTCCGAATTAGAAGATAATACATATAAAATTGATTTTTCCTACGCCTGCCTCTTTTATTTTTGTGGCTATAAAACCGCAAAATGTGTTAGACTGATTTTG
This sequence comes from Drosophila prostipennis, assembly GCA_037075205.1. NCBI lineage: Eukaryota > Metazoa > Arthropoda > Insecta > Diptera > Drosophilidae > Drosophila > Drosophila prostipennis. The sequence goes on from JBAMCJ010000852.1 coordinate 93,894, forward strand.
GAGTATTTTTTAAAATAAAAACAAAGTAAATATGTTTCCTACATCATAAGTTATTTGTACAATTACCAACTGTTTTTTAAAAAATTGCTGTCCTCATTTAAGTGCTCACTTTTGAGAGACCACTGTGATTTTCAATATTTATATGTTGGCGTGTTGCATGTGCCGAGAATTGATGTTAGCCCAGGGGAGTCGAAATCTTTGATTAGATTTTAATTTGGAGCAAAAAAGCTCGAGTGAAACGTTGCCAGATTGCCCATAAGGGATGCTGTGACTTTGCACGTGATCGGCTCAGATTGGAGCAGAGACTGTTGCAGAGGGTGTGGTTTTTGTGTTGCAGTAATTGTTATAGAAACACTACCTTCTAAAAGTCGCATGATGGCTAACACGCCTTTATCGGCGTATCAATTAACCCAGATATGGGAACACGGAACTTGATTCGCGGTTGATAAGACTGTGGTTCCAAACTTTCCCCGCAACGGCCGGAATTCCCGGGAAGAATTGCAATCGTCTTGGGTCAGCTTTTGGCGACGTCATAGTTTGATGACCTCCAGACGTTCACACACCCAAATGGCCACCAATACTCGGGCAATTATGCACGTCCGTGTGCACATGCTCCAAAAGAGGCAATGGCGGCCATCGAAGACGACGCTGTCTCATGGCTTTTTTCTCCATCTCCATGTATTGGGCGACGTTATTTCTCGAGTCTGCAGTTTTTATTTTTATTTTTCTCTTTTTCATTTTATTTTTTTTCCTGTATTTTTTTTTATTTTTGTATTTGGTTACTTTGATTTTGCTTGGCCTTCGGGCGCAGTCTTGGTCTCTTGGTCGGGTCTTTTGTGAACCAGTTGCTCTAAGCGCCTCTGTTACCTGTTCGCCCCTGTTTGGTATACACATCGTTTTGTGCTGCCATAGTTAGTACCAAATTCGATATATCATTACGGAAGCAGTGATTTGTACATTCCGTTTTGATTTCCCCCTGTCGCCAAAGAAAATTCCAATCTTTTCCATAAATGCAATTGTCGCACTGAAAGCTTTGATTCGAGTTCGTTCGTTTATCTGTTGCTTCGGCGATAAGGCCTTCAAAAATGGGGAAATTGAGGTCATTCTTAGTTAGGTTTTATTACACGGAATAATGATTTTTCTTATTAGTTCACATTTACGACATTACTTACCCAATATTTATGATTGTTTGCTTACTCGAATACAGAGAATATGATCTTTAGATGTAATCAAATAATCAAAATACAATCCATTTTCATTATTAAAGAGCAGAAATCACCTTTCATAAGGTCTATTAGTATGGAAGATCTTACTTAAGCTATAAATATTTGAAATCAATTCCCTAAAAGCATTGATAAGCTCAAAGACCAAACCATAAAAATCTATTTATAAATCACGGACCTGACATTTAGACCGTCTGGCAACTCCAACGCAAAGCTCATCAAGTGGCTTATACAATAGCCTCCAAAAAAATAAAAAATATCACGCACACTCGCTTCGACATCAAATAAAATTGGCGCACTTGCTCCAAGCAATATATACACAGATTTTGGACAGGCTAATACTTTTCATAATATATTAAACACTTGATTCCATTTTTTATTGTGGACTGGCCACTTTGGGTCATCGCTTGCCCGCCGATCGTATCGTGTTTGTTTTTATCATGTGCTGCCTTTTTTTATATTTTCGAGTGACTTTGTGTGTGTATTAAGTTGTTGTTGCACTTTTATAACAGACCAAAAGGGGGGCCACATGAGGAGGCATGTCTCCATGCCAGAAACACACGCTCGCACACTCGCTGGCATAAAATACTTAAGCGAAACGAGTTAAAAGCGATTTCATTAATATGTTTTTGTTGCTGATTTCCTCCGCTTGGTGTGTTGTTAGTGTGCTGGCCGCTGCTGTGGCTGGTGTTTTTTTTTTATTATTATTTAATCTCTGCCCTTGCCTTCTGATACCCTTTGCTTTAATTAGACATAGAAGTAGTAGATGGTATTTTGTGGTCTATTGTTGAGTATGGGATCACAGCGAGTTATTAAAATTATCAATCGTTAACTGCATAATAATCAGACCTATAACTTTAAAGTGTAAGCGATAATAATTAGTTTCAGAGCAGTCGAACTTTGTCACTAGTGCGATAATCTCAAAAGTTCCAAAAGTTAAGATGATACGGTTTTGTGAAGTAGTAAGTAGCAGTTAAATCTCTAAGATACCATACGAATTTCCATAGCTTTTTGAATTATTAATTTAAATATACTTCCTAAGGCTATTTATATAGTTTCGTATCTCGCTGATAGAAATCTTTATCTAAAAGATAATCTTATCCAAAGAAAAGTGTATTAAGATTCGTTATTGCTGACTCTGACTAGCTGCTTAATTTTTTATTCTTTCTTATTTTGTTGTTGATTTTTTGTCAGTGCTGTTGGCTGGTTTCTGTTGGGCTTTTGGTTTGCCTGGCTATTTATAAAAATTTTGCGCGAAAGCAACAAAAAAGTAAAATTAAAGAACGAAGCGCAAAGAAAAGAAAAGACGAGGCAACGCGAAGTCGGCGCAGTGGCAACAGCAATTGTTGTTGCTGCTGTTACTGTTGATGTTGCTGTTGCTGCTGCGTTGGCCGCATAAAAAATGTGGAATATGGAATTTCTCTGCGAGGCCCCACATTTACCCACACGGACGCACAAAAATCACACACAGATACGCAATCCGAGTCGCGACTTTTGTGGCTTTTTGTGCGTGCAAATTGGAGCAAAAAGGGGAGAAAAGAGAAAGGGGTAGGGAGAGAGAGAGAGAGAGAAAGGGAGGTGTGGATTGTGTATTTCAAAGATTCAGATACTCTTTTGCAGCTCTAAAGATGTTATTTGGTTAAGTGAAACGTAATCAAATTAATTTGATAAATATTCCGTAATGTTATCCTTATCGAGTTACACAGTATAGTATGCGAAATGCATAGATAAACTTGACTATTATATATTTTCCAATGTAAATTTGAATATTTAGAATTTCTTTAGGATTGGTGTAATATCCCTATTAACTAAGTACACTATTTAACGAAATTGGAAATAGCTTAACGGAATTCTTTAAAGATATATTTGTGCCTAAATATTCGAAATAATTGGAAAAAATGATTAATTTTATTTAAATCTCTTAAAAAGGTTTCTAAAAGAACGAAATTTTGTAATACGTTAAACTTATGACTCAAATAAAAATGTGGCTTAACTTTCTTTATATCTACAATTGATTTTAATAAAATGTTTAAAATTGTAATTCCACCAAATTGTTTTTTTTTAACTATTCAGAGATAGTTAGGAGCCTGAAACCTCTTAAAACAGAGTCTTAAGAGTATTAAAAAATCGAAAAATTCATTTTTGATAATTCTTTTAAACGTTATGAAACCGATTTAAAGATTAATTCAAATTTATTCTTGCTAGGGTATAAAAATAAAAGTCTACCCAGTTTTTACGTTGACTGGATGATTCTGGTCCGCCTCCGTCCGTTTCAGCGTCATCGATTTCCTGCTGCATTTTGAGCACGAATGGTGCCCCATCCAGACGGCGAGAGGTTGGGTGCTCGCATATGACAACTCATTTGTTGTTGTCCAATGGCTTGCTTGTGGGTGACGTCGTCACTCAATGACAGCTACAAAAACGGCAACAGGAATAATCCATTCCCATTCTCAACTCCGGAACCAATTAGGTCACATTGGCGTCGTGGCAGCTTCTTCATTCTCCACTAATTCGCCTCTTCACTCCCATTTTGCAAAATATTTCTTTGGCTTGCCTCTTTCTCTTCAACTTCGTTTTTTTTTAATGTCACAAGGCAACTTTGCACTTCATTGATAAAATGATTAATCGTTATGATTAATGTGCGCGGGTGTGAAAGAGAGAATCAACATAAATACACTAAAAAAATTGATAAACAAGCTGTAATTCTACAAAAATATTCTTCTATGATATAATTAATAATTATAATTATAGGGCCAGGCCTTCATAATAAACTAAAAGTCCACGAGGCCATATTTATACCCGTTACTCGTAGAGTAAAAGGGTATATTGTATTCGTGCAAAAGTATGTAAAGTATCTATAAAGTATATATATTCTTGATCAGGGTCACTAGCCGAGTCGATATAGCCATGTCCGTCTGTCCGTCTGTCTGTCCGTTTGAACGCTGAGATCTCGGAAACTACAAAAGCTAGAGTGTTGGGATTATCAACACATATTCTTGGGCTTCCTACGCAGCGCAAGTTTATTTCAGACAAGCGCCACGCCCCCTCTAACGCCCACAATAGCTATAAACAATTTCAAAAATTTAAATATTTCGGAAAATAAAAATGCAGTTTTATTGTCCTTATCAATACCTATCGAAATGTAGAATAAATTTGTTAAATCGTACCATTCGTTAAAAAGTTATAGCTGATCAAAGTTTATATCTCCATCTCCCTCGCACTCCCTTTAGCTGAGTAACGGATATCTGATAGTCGGGGCACCCGAATATAGCGTTCTCTCTTGTTTTAAAATAAAAAAATTAAAAATCTAAACATTAAACATCGCAAACTAATTTTTTTTCCTCTGCAATATGCTTCGTTCTGAGTTTTATGTGTGTCACCTAGACGGTGAAGCGTAAAAGCGGATGTTTAAACGATTTATAAGCAGACACCACATTCCCTTTTGGGGTCTAATGCGGATTTGATAACGAATTTTGGGTTCATCCGAGGTCGCTTTCGAGTCTGAAAATGTGGGCAAAGTTTTATTGTTGCAAAATGTTTGGAATTATGTGGGAAGGAATTAATAAAGAAGCACAAAAATGTTTGCACGAATATTTTGAATAAGATTAAATGTGAGAAAAAATGAAAATATCATAAAAGGTTTATCTTAGGAATTGTATAAACATGAACAATGTTAATTTAACATATTATAAGTAAGCAATCTCAAGCAAAATGCATTCAGTTTTAATATTATCTTAAACTGTCATTTTAATTAACCAAATAATTAAAATTGTATTTATGATAAGAATCCATCAGCTGATTTGTAACGACCAACAACTAAAGACTTCGTTCATTTATTCAATCATTTGTATAGATTACAGCTTCAGCCAGTGATTTATGGTTGATCACCCAAGACTGAAATGTTCCCATGCTGCGACCCTCAAGCCTTGCCACCCTAGACCTAAAAAAAGGCTCACCCTAATCATAATTCCTGTCCAATATTTATATGACATGAAAAAATGCAACCCTAGATAATTACACGAAATTGATTTGATTTGATTATGCCATAAAGGAGAGCGATCGTGCAGCTGCCCCTGGAAATTTCCTGCTCTAATTGCCTAATGCATATGGAATTATGCGAAAGGTAAAAGCATTTCACCCCAAGATCCAAGGAAATCACGTTTGAAAAAACAAGGAACCCAGGACAGAGTGAAAGAAAAACTTTGTGAAAATCGATAACGAATGCAATTTATGGGACACGGGGCGATTCTCGAGATACAGCTGCATCACCCAGGACAAAGGAAGTGTGAGTGGAGGACCTCGGCCATTGAGACAATTGCGAAAGTCGCTACGAGTAGTAGTGGTTCACTTTCTTCTGTCGAACGGGAATGCTAGAATGGCAGCTGCCGAAGACAATGGCAAGGCAATTCCGAGGACATTTTGCATCATCTCCTGAATGAATAGGGAAGCGGACATGCATCTTTGGTCCTCCTTCTCAGCCTCCTCCTCCTCCTCTTACTTTTCCGTTTGCCTGTGGGATGATCTTTTATAATCCCCGGCATCCCGAGATCTCCGTGTACGTGCTCATAATTTATGCTCGGGCATCAGCCTCAATGGCACTCAGATACAGATACACACCTGCCCGGCCCTCCTGTATCTTTTCGCTCTTCTAGGACAGCTGCGCTGCTTGATTTTGTTCGATTTGTTGTTTTATAATTAAGCGCCGTCTTCAAACTGTTAGGGCTCTCCTTACTCTAGGCCTTCTGTTAATTTGTTCCTTTTGTGTGGCTTCTTAACAGGTGGTTTGGTGTACAGTTTAGCTAGAGGAAGACGACCTTGAGATTTTTTTTAACTTAAACGGCTGTACCAAAAGGGTTTCTTATAATATTCAAGGGAATTCTGACAGTCATTTTAATAAAATAATTATTCAACTGTAGAAACTGATCTAAAAATTAATTTTAAAATCAATTAGCTTGTCCTTAATAAAATAATGATAATTATGTCAAGGGAAAGTGTAATGTCGGCTAATTTGTATGCACCTGCTTTGGTTTTCCGAGACTATCCCATTGGCATATGAGCCATTACCTATCCCATTCCAGTTTTCCTCTCGTTTTTGTCTTATACCAATTTATATTGCCTTGTTTCTGGTTGTTTATGGCCTCGGGTTTAAATCGACACACGTTTCGCATTGCCCGATTAGATTATATGGACCGTATTATCCACACCCATATTGTATAGTATACTCCACAACCACGCAGAGGAATGCCAATCCATGTGCGATCGCACGCACAGTCAGCGGCATCGGTCGGCTATAGCTACATACATACATATATACATGGCCCCCATCCTCATCCATATGCACATCACCGGCCATATCCTTTCCCTCACCTCCGACGCAGAAGTCGCAAAGTTCAAAGTCAAATGGCTATTTTTACTGCTGTGCTGTTGTTTTTATTCTTCGTTATTTTAGTGTTCTTTTTGCCGGTTCCGTTCTTCTGGCTCTGAGGATCTCGTTTGATACTCTTTCCTACCCAGTGCCATCTTTAAGTGGGATAAGTAAGGTATTCTTTAAAAAGGAATAGATATTCTCAACTTAATTAAAATCCATTAATACATTAAAAAAAAAATTTTTTCTTCCGAAGATATCAATTTGTTTTTAAGAAAATGATAACTGATGTTGAGTTACTGACCTAGGTCTATTTAAATTTTAAGCCAAAATACAGGATAATTTTAAAATCACGTCTTAAATATCTGACATTGAAATATCTCAACTTCAATCTATTCGTAAATTATATCAATATAATATGATAAAAAGCTGAAATCAGTCTCTATAAATTTGTAGAACATCCCTCCCCACCGATTCTTAACTTACTTATCCCGAATTAGACTCTATGTAGAGTGTGTCAAAAGTTCGGGGCGTTCTTCTCGTATTCCCGTTTTAGTTTTTGTATATTTTTTTGCACTCTCCAATGCTCCTCCGTCCATTTGCTGCGCTTTATGTATTTAATTTGCCAGAGAGCCGTTGGCTCTCTTTTTTCGCTGGGGCTTCTTCGTGTTCAGCTACTCATCTACTTGCTCCACTCGTTGTCGTCGTTTGTCGTTTATCTACTTTGCTCTGTAATTGCGGTCTCGCCGCATTTTTGTATAATGGAATTTCGTCCGATACTCGTACTCCCCATCCGACCCCGACTCCCTTCCAGGGTTATTTACTCTGTTTACGCTGTAATACAATTAAGAATTTGTATTCCTGGGAACGCAAACACAAAACTAAACCTACAGTCAGCATTTGAAAACGCGACCTAAAGTAAATATATCGGTACTATTGTGTCTGAATTGAATCCATCAATTCAACAATTTTTTTATAACAACCACAAAGAGTTTAAAATGTCCTTAAAGATATCCGGCTTATCAAAGTGTTCTGTTGGTCTGCAGAGTTTTGAAATTTGGGGGCGTATGAGAGGTACATATGTATACATATCTATGTATAGAAAAGAGATAATCTTATAATAGCTGAATAAAATTATACTAATCATTTTTAACATTTATTAATTTTGTATGACTCATGTTAATTTTAGAGTGCACTGTATTATGGTATTAAACGTCATAGTTTAGTCTATTTTCCTATCTTATTTCACTTTCCCTCTTTCTAACTTTCGTTCTAAATCACTTTTGGTGGTAAGGTAATTAGTGCGATACCAAAAAAATAAAGCGAGGTATACAAGGATTGGAGGTGGGGTTCGGTAACGTCATCAACCCGTATCGTGCAGCAACAACAATTAAAATCGCATTAGTTTCTCTCCCACAACTCCTCTTTCTACGTCCCTCTTTTTCTGCCACGTTGTTTATGCTGTTTCGTTTGCTGATTAGAGCTAAGAAAAACATTATTTGCGGCATTTGGTGTATTAGAGTTTGAAGAAGAAGAGCCCAGCTTGCCACAAATATGTATGCAAAAATTTTCAACGACCACAAAACACGTTTCGCAAGGGAAAGATATGGGTAGAGGGAGGGAGGGAGGGAGAGAGAGGGACGTACACAAGAGGTTGAACAACATGCCACATCATTGTTGTTGTTTGCCCCACTTGGGGTCTCTTTCTATCTCTCTCTCTTTTTCCTCTGCACATGATTAGCGCTACAACAACAACAAATACGGGAGGTAGAGGAAAAACGAATCGTTGCAAATGAAAATAAAATTTACAAATTCCATTCATGAAATTTTGCTGCGTCGACGTCAACGCCAAGCTCCACTTCACACAGACACACACATACATACATTTTGAGAAAGAGAGAGAGAGAGAGAACGCGAGAGGCTGAAGATGCAGAGTCTGCTTCTTCTCCACCGGGCTCCATCTCGTTGTCCTGCTCTGTCTGCCCCCCTCTCTGCCCGCTTCTCTGTGTCTCATTTCCTTTTGTGTTCGTGTGAGGGCGCGGGTGCATTTGTCTGCGTGTGGCGCTCGCTCTGCACTGGCACTTGTATTGGTGTTGCCGGCTTTGCCAATTCGAATACCCTTTATTTTCGGGGTACTACATTTTTTCATACTTGCTTTAAATGAAATTGAATATAAAAATCTGAATTTACAATTTCGTAATCCCTAATACCTCGTTTATTTAAAAATTTATATTATAAACTTTTTTGCAATAATTATAAGCAGTTTTTTCAAGGTTTATCCAGTATATCAAATTTGAGAAAATATGTAGTCTACATTTGGGAGTTTTATGGGCTTTTTCAATAGACACTTAAAGGATATGGTTTAGAAATCGTATTTTATTTAAAATGCTAATATAATGATTCTGATTGAAGATGTAATAACCAAATTAATAAAAATAGGATTCCCATAAATAGCACTTTTTAATTGTTAATAGGAAGTAACTTAAATATCAAAAATTTATATATTTTAAGGTATACTTGGGTAATGCTTAGAATTAAGAAACTTACATATATGGTGAAGCATAAAATTATTTAGAATTTTTTTTTCTGGAATGTTTTTTTAGAGTATCTTCTGGATTAGTAAAGCCACCATTGAGGTGCATTCCAATTCGTTGTTTTTGCTATTTTTCGCTCTCGCCGGATGTTTTGTTGTTGCAGCTGATGGGGGCTCTTGTTTTTGTTGGCCGGCGGGCTTAGTCTCTGACCGTTTCATCTGCCGGCTTACTTCTTTCCCATTCCAGCCCCTCTATCCCTCTTGCACTTCAGTTCAGTTCGTCTGGTGGGGTCCAAAGAAGAAGACTGCGTCTGATTCTCTGATTCTTCATTCCGATTCTGGGTCTGAAGCTCTGGGCTGCGTGAGTGCAACTTTGTTGTCGCCACCTCCTGACACTCCCCACTTTGCCGCACCGCCCCGCCCCCTCCTTAACCTCCTTTTTGTCGTCTGTCTGGGCAATTACAGGCGAAATACGTTGCGGTTGCAATTTTACACACATTTTTATGCGCTCTGGTTTATTATGCGGGTGATGCAGCGCGCTCCCAACTTTTCGTAACTCCTTTTTCCTCCTTTTTGTGCCGCAGCTCGTAATGTTTATCCGTTTCCTTTGGCCCGTTGAAAATGCAACTCATATGCTTTGTTATTTTTACACATTTTATAGCTACATTTGTATGTACAAGATGAAGAGGAGCAAGGAGCAGCAGTCCACACAGAAAAGATACTAAAGAATTTGAGAGGATTTTTCATTTTCCACGAAAGCGGTCTAAAAAAGAAATTACAATAAAGGGTTATCTTATTTTTTGATGTTCAAAAAAGTGCTTTTAAAAAACTTTTTGTTTAAAATTTCTTATTCATTTAAAAAAAATACAATTTCAACCAATTAAATTTGTACATATTTTTTTTCGCTGTGCAGAAGTCGTTGCAACGTCATCATCAGTCGCTTTATTTCTTGATAATATTGTTGTTGTCGCTCCTCGGCCGGCGTTTATTTATTACAAGAGAGGCGGCAGACTTGTCTGCCTCACGAAGCCCCACCATCCCCTTGAAACCCCAAGATGCTCCTGCATTGGGCTCAATTTTCAAACGATTTCAATGGAATTCCCAATGTGTGTGCAAACGAAGGAGCAAAAGGATAGTGAGTGCTGGGAAAGGGCTGTCGAAAGGGGCAGGGAGATGAATGTCTAAAGAGCCAGACACGCATCTTCGTCTGGTCCTTGCATCCGTACACAGAACAAAAAACAGTAGGCCAATTATTAAAATTATTATTAAATTGGGTAGCAGACTTTCACTGCAAACAAAACTCCATGAAGAACACTTGGGAAATATTTTGTTAGCATTAATAAATAGAGCCCTTAATTCTAAAAAATGGATAATATTTCTATGTTTTTTTTAAGTAGTAAAAATTATAAGCATACAATTTGCTAAAACTTTTTTTGGGGTATATGAATTTAGAGAAGGGTTGTTTTACTCGGAAGTTTATTAATATAAATAAATAAAGTTGAATTTTTTCAGTTTTTTGAGGTAAAAACCATAATATCGTAACACCATAATTTAATTCTTGTATTTCTTATTCACGAAATGTGTTGCCAAAGTAGACAAACTGTAATATAATTATCTTTGATATTTTAGTTTTAGAAGTTGTCTTTATGTATAAGATATGTGTTGTCGACCAATTTTACGGTCTTTCAAATATTATATTAACCAAAAAAGGTATTAATGTATCGAACCTCCTTTCGAATTATACATATACACATATATTTTTTTACTGTTTTGTTTTGCTGTTGTTTTGAATGCAGCCGCCGTTGGCGGTAGTCCCCCTTTCCCATTCCTGGTTTAAATCATCGCCCCCCTGAATCTCGGCCCTCATGCCTCGAATGCTGGTTGTTATTGTGGATTTTTGTTGTTGTGGGATGTTGTTTACGTTTTTGTGATGCGCTTTTGGAGTTGGCCGCCCAACAGCCAGAAAACAACAACAAAATGCTATCGGACAAACTGGTTGCACGATTGGTTACCTTTCATTATATAGCAATTTATCGGTTCTGTGTGTGCAATATATGCAAACCATACAGTTTGGGTCTTAGATAAGGATTTCCTCGTCGTCCTAACCTAACATTTGCTGCCCGTTTTGGGCTTGGCTTCTCTTTCTGACTTATCCTGCGTCCCATCTTTTGGGTTCTACTCAAGTTTATTGCGGTTTCTGCTTTTGCACTGTCTCTTCTTTCTCTGCTTTTCTTTATTTTTACAGCTATTGTTGCATTTGTCGCATTTCTGTGGTTTTTTGGTTGATAAAAAAGTAGTGTCCTGAATACCCTTTTGATTTTTAACTGTAAAAATAAATGTAATACTCAAAAATATTCAAGATTTGAAATAAGTGTACATCACTGCGTATACGTGTTTTTTGTTACAATTGTTCTCACGTTCTCAGGGTATTTAAATATTCGACAATCCACAGGTGCTGGTTGTTTTTCTCAACTCTTTTGCGAATTCCTTTTTCCCAAGCAGGACACACGTTTCGATTGGTAACCACAAAAAAAAGCATCCACAAAAATAATGAATTCCTTCTTTGGGTTTTAACCTCAAATTGGCTTAACTTCATTTATTTCATTGCAATGCAGTCTACACGGGGTTGGGACCACGACAAACGGGTTAAGATAACAAAAACTGGCGAAATTTTTCACTTTTGCGGTTTGTCATGGGGGATTTGAGGAGCGGCGGGGGGGGCATCCTTTTGGCCAAGTCGCGAGCCACAGTTAATCGCCTGAGCTTCTTGACCAGCTAAGCCTGACAAACTGACACCCTTTGAAGGGGAAAGTGGGGGCCGAAGTTCCACTGCTTATGAAGATTCCTTACATTGCTTACATATATACGGATTCCTGGCAATTCTTGGCTACAATGCAACCAAAAAGGTATTAATGTTAAAGCAGATCCTTGGTTATTAGGAGTAAAAGCGTTGCATGTTTAACAATAGTGTTAAAAACATTTGAGAAATTAATAAGTCAATAAATTTGGTAGCAGAAAACTTACAAATAAATTGAATATTATTATAAATGGTGTAAAGAATTATTAGAATTAAATTAATATTGTTAAAAAGTTTTTACGTATGCTGAATGAACTTAATTCATTGTGTGTCTAAAGACTTAAATTTATGAGATTTGAACAGTATTCAATTTTTCAATAGGCAGTTCTTAGTATTAAGTAAAGTAATATTTAGCTATTTTAGAAAAACATAATATTTTAAGTTACCGAAAATTACTTTCTTTGAATCAGAATTAAAAACAAAATTCAATGGGGGCGGTCACGCAGTTTCGAAAGTTTGGGAGTATGGGACACGTTCGAACCAAAGGGAGTGGAGTAACCTTGGGATCGGGACTGAAACTGATCAATATTCCGCAATATAATTTCGTGGTCAGTTGGCAGCCACGATCGTGGCTCTCGGCAATCGAAGCTCTTGAGCATCGGCAGCATACACACAAAATGTTGCAGGAGGCCACTGAAATTACATCAAATTATGCTGAAATGCGAGCTAAATATGCGGCGGTGAATTTCGTTTTCGAGGCTACATAATTCGTTCAACTCTAAAAACTCCAGACCCATTGTGAGCTTATCGCCCAGCCAATTTCAGCATCTCTACGCGTAGTTTCTTTGCTTTTGGTTTGCCTGTCTTATTTTTTCGGTGCATGTGCAGCAAGGAGCCAGATCCAAGAGCCCAGAGCCGTGAATGCCGTGGCACAAAATTGAGGCTGTGTATTGGGCATGAAATATTTTTAACGCTCCAATGGCAAAAGCCTCTTGCGCTCACACAGTCACACAAAATATATTTTATTGCATTTTAATGTGCCACTGAAATGGGATTTAATTGGCATTGTTGCGGTGCACATCGTGGAAACTACGGCTGCACATTGATTCCAATTTGTGTTCACGTGTGGAACCCGTGGAGCCAAGTACTCGACTTCCCCAACTAACCGCATTTATGGGTTCTGTTGATAAACCGAATTAGAACCGTCGCACAATCTGCTTTTGCCAGGCTTCCTCTGCATTTAGTGAAGGTCTGCCCTTAACAATTCACTGAATTTAGTGGTGGTATTTTATGAATTTCATAATCTTTCTGAATTTTCGGTGAGTAAAGCATGGCATGGGCTTTGAAATTCTGTAAAAAATTATATGTTTATCATAATTTAACTGTGAATTAAACCAGAATTCTTATCACAGTTGGTGGAATATCCAAAAAATAAAACTTAATAATAAGTAATGTGGGTATATTTAGTTTAGTTTATGTAGATATATTTCCTTTAAAGCTTTCAAATTACAAAAGTTGTATTACTTTGTAAGCTACCTCAAAAGCTATAAGTATATAATATTATACTGATAACTAATTCCTTATCTTTTTCATTATGGACCTTCTTCTGGCCGCAAGTTTGTCCCACGGTTGGCCAAGACTAGACTTTGGACTAGTTGCACTCGGCTGGCTCCTCCGATGAAGATCCGGATCGGGGTCTGGCGGCTGTCTGGTCGGGTTGTGTGGCGCTCCATTGGTCCCTCGGCTTTTACTGTGGGATGGATTTGCTTTAATTAAATTCATTCTCACAGTGTGTGCAACATGTGGCCGAATGGATCGCTGGAAGTTGGGAGTCAAAGTCGCCAGCGGAATGCAGCAGAGGCAGTGCTTGGAGTCTGAGTCTTCGGGCCGCAGTCTCCCGCTTCGATTCTGCCGTCTATTGCGTAGTCACTCCTCCTTCTCCTTTTTGGACCGGGGTCTGGTTTTATTTCCTACCTACACTGGGGCCCTTTAAACTCTTGCGACTTTGGCTGGGCCTCCTGGCCCTTAGTCCTCGTTCTTGGTCGTCAGCAGCAAATCAGGTTTCGCCTGCCTCCACTGACAGACGCATAAATCGCTAAAGTTCTTAAAATGCCAGCCAGCTCGGCGAAAAACTCTCCAGCAAAAAGTTATAAATGTTTCTCATATTTTTAACACCAAAACCAAAGCGATCCGAAGCGGGTTTTGCCATGGGATGGATCTCGTTTCAGCTCCTCAAGCTCTCTGTTTGATTTGACAACTTTGTTGGCATTCCCTGTGCGTTGTTTGTTCATTTGTGTTTGCCCTCGAACCTTTCCAACTTTTCTGCTCTAAATCGGAGCAGACAGCTTTGGACCGATTTGTTGATTTAGGTTAGGGCCCCTGGCCAAAGGTGGGGCCCGTTTTCACAGCCTCAGATTCTCGTAGATTGATGAAGAATAAGCCTGACAATGCATCTACAAACATATCATTAGAGGATGTTTAAGAAGCCCCAACAAGTTGCTAGAGATGAGTTGAACTTAATTTATGTGAAGGGAGAGGGGAAAATACCAGACCAAAAACCGAAAACTTTGTGGAATTCATTTTCTAAGAAAGTTTGCATTTTTTTCAGTTTTTCTTTGACTTTAATTTTTACAGTTAACTAATCATACTTTCTTTTTTTACAGATTGCTGCTCTTACTTATTAAATTGTTGGTGAGTTCTCTGACAAATCTATAAAAAAAGATAAATGATGATTAAATACAATACTATCCCTTTCGAAAAATTGAAAAATGACCTAAGATCGATTAGTGTTTTTCCTGGTACCCATTTATAAAAATTAGCAATGGGAAACCCATTTCTAGATAATCAGCTATTAAAGATAGAGATAATCTCAAATTCCCATTTGTAATTCCCCGGACAAATCGTATGAGTAAACAAATTGTTTAAGCTAAATTGTATGCAAATAAAATTTCCTCACTTCGATCCGCACTTAACCCATGGTGAACTGAACCCTTAAAGGGTTCACCCGACCCAAGGAACCCAAGTCCACTGAACCGTGGACAAGTCGACAGCCAACAACTTTGAAGGACCACAAACAACCGGGCAAACAAAGCGAGGGAACACGTTAGCCCCGCTACGAAATAAGGCGAAATAAACTGGCGGACAGACTCGCGGACAAACATCAAAAGACAAACTTGTAAGTCCGCCAGTGGACAAGGATCGGCGGATGATTTTTTCTGTACCCCGTCAAATGTCACACGGTTTGCAGGAACTGGTTATCTGCCCTTTCTCCTCGCTCCATTTGAAGCTTACAAATCAATTTGAATTTTCTCTACTGGGATGATGATCCCACAAAACTGTTTTCACAGATCTGTTTGACATTCACTTGACACGTCGCTGTCCGCCAAATGCATAAATTAAAATTTTAGTGAAGGGACAAGCGGGTCAGGGTCAAAAATGTTGTTCCGAAACCAAATGCTAATTAATCCCACGGCTTTTCGGGGAGGGATTTAATTCCGCTTCGATGATTTTCACACACGGGCCGTCCTGTTTGCTACCTGGTCCTGATCCTCGCCATTAACCCGCTCTGAATTCCGATTTTCCTATCCCATGCATGTAATTGCACATTGCATCAGACATCCCTCCCTATTTTTTGGTAGGTAGGCGGCTAAATGTCGCCTTATCCCGGTCTCGTACATAATCTATATTGATTTCGCACAGTTTCCACGCTTTCGGTCCAGAATGTTTACCAAGATTTTTCATGATTTTCTTGACACGCGCGACGCTTCCTCAAAAGACCCTGGCAACTCTAACCTGACCTCAAAAGAAAACAAGAGCAGGAATAATATGGAAAAATAAAAATAATAGTGACAGCTGTTACTGCGTCTGCGCAACATTCCTCCACAAGGGGACCAACTGATTAGTTGTAACCGAGCAACCCTCGCCTCTCGATGGCACCCCCTCCCTTCGGCTGGCTTTGCTCTAATTTACAATACCTTTTTATTTTTATTGCCCCCTGCATCCTCGACGAGGGCATGTCAGCTTTGCCCAGAAGCTTAACACGTTTCTGGGGAATCATCCTACCTTTGATCAACAGCATCAGAAGGATCCTTGTTTTCATTACCCACTGATCCATCTCGTAAAATAATTCGGCAGCGATTTTAAAATGTATTTTATCGTTAAAATAAAAAATGAAAATTTTGTAAAAATTAAATTTAGTTACATGTACTTTATATGATATCATATAGAAAAAATTTAGAGGCTTAACATTGTTGAACATACATTTTTGAAATACTGGCATACTCTGCATTAAATGAAGGAGAACCCTTAAGCTATCATGATAACTGCTTGCTGACTTGATCAGAAGAAGTTCAAATTAGAAGCCAATGAAACAAATTATTTCAAAATTTAACAGGATATTTAAAAAATTGTAATGAATTCTATTTTTCAACAATAAATAGAAAACTAAACCATTCTTATGACATTAAACAACTTTGATTACCAAAGATATTAATTTTGAGGTTTTTAATCCTCTGCCTGTGAGAGTGTTTGCCCATTCGGTTTGCCAGCTGCCCTTATTTGCCTTTTGTTTTTATTTCACTCTTTTTTTGCACACCGAAAAGTGGAATGAAAATTTGTTCACCCTATTCTCAGTGCTGCCAGGCGATTCCCCGGCTAGGGGTTGCATCTCCCCCTCTCGTGCTGGCTGCTTTAGTTTAGTTTAATTATTGGCTCAGTGCCGGGGGAGCGGAGCAGCCCTCGATTTGCCGGTGGTGCTGCTGGTGGTCACCCTTCTCGGCGAGAAGGGGCCATCGACTTTGCGTGGCTCTATGGCCCGGCACATGTCAATGCCTGCAGTGGACTTCGGGTTCTAACCAGCTCCCTTCAAAGTTCCCTCCCTTGCAGCACACTGGCGCAAAAGTGGTGGCTGTCCCGGCTAAACTTAAATAAGGAATAGGGGTTGGTGGTAATCCTCTTCTGGTAAGCAATTAAATTGGAGGAAAGAGTTAACCCAAGCTTTCATCGGCTGGGTTTTCATAAATTATTCGTATAATCTCCCAACTGGAATTATTAAGGAGAAATATTCACATGGTAGATGCCAAACATGTATTCCTATTAATTTCAAGACTATTGATTGGCGGCTGATTACTTATTTCTCCAACAAAACTCTTCAAATTGTGAGTCTTTAAACCAAACAATTTTTCACAAATATCCCACTGTGCAACGCTGCTGCTTTCTGTGCTCTGTTCCCCATTGTACGTCTGCAATTGCAGCAGCAACCACTTTCCGCTTCCTGTTGGAATTGCAGGAAACCCTGGAAGAACAACAAAAACAACCCAGAACAGACGGAGCCGAAAACAGTTGACCAATTCTAATACTAGATCCTTAAGGCCTCGCCTCAAAAGAGAACTTCTGTTGCATTTCGGGAGCAACAATTACAGAGTGCCAGCAAATGGAATGGGAAACAATAACCCCAACATGCGAAAATTACCAGAGAACATGAAACGAAGACAGGATCGAAGACTCAAATACTCTTAAAGGGAATTATTAAATTGCACAAAAAAATATTCTTATAAATCTTTTTTCGCATGCAGATTTACTTTTACTAATACAAACTTGCAAACGCCTTATTACCTATTATCTCAGACAAATCAGTTCAAATACCCTTACAATTTATAATTTATTAGGACAGGTTAAAAAAATCGAATTGCTGTGATTTTAGTTAGAATTCTCGCTGATTTGTTAATATTTATTATAACTGATATTGCATCTGCTATATAAAAATTTTAGTAAACAAAATTGAACTTGTGTTCAACCCTAAAAACTTTAAATGGGTGGAATGTTCCTGTAAATTATTCTAAAATAATTTTCATCCGGTTTAGATAAAACTATAACTCCTTATAATGTTAAGAAAGTAGGTCTTCATTACCACTAAGCTTAACATACCCTTTCTGGAACCGGGACATCACACAAGAGCCCTACACAGAAAAAAAAACCGATATGAAATAGGATCAATTCAACCTTATTTCCTATTAATAATAAGCCGATATGATTTATGTCAAGTTTATGATTTAAACATATCAATTTGATATTTTATCATATCATATGAAATACCAAATTTAGTATTTTTTGAACAAATAATGTAAAATAAGGTAAACATAATCTTCATTCATATCAAAATGATATGAATAACTTGATCTTTAAAAAATATAAAATTGACCAGTACATATCAATCTGATCTTTTGTCAATTTTTTTTCTGTGTACAAGAACCTATCAAGAAGGCAAAAAGCGCGACATTTGCAGAATGCACCCCTCGTCGCACCCCCTCGCCCAAGTTCCACCCCTGGTTCGTTCCACTTTCCTACATTCCAACAGCAGCGACTGTCTGAAGTGGCTGGATGGTGGAAAGCGAGGTGAGGTGATGAGTGGAAGATGTTGGTCGCTATGAAGGGGTGCTCGAACTACTGCTACTTACTACTATTTTTTTATTTTTGGTTTTCCCTTTTAAGGGTGCTTCTTCACGCCATCTCTCTCGCTCTGGCTCTACACCTCCTTTTGCGCAAGAAAAGCGAACCAGGTGTAAAAGTGCGTGTGTGCTACCTTTTGCTTCTCCACTTCTGCTTCCACTCATTCTTCTTCCTCTTCCACTTCTTGATATTTTTCTTTTATTGTTTTCTTGTGGGACATCTGCCACACCATTTGATTTCATTTGGATTTGGCTCACTTCCGTTCGGAGTTTCCTTTTTGGCATTTTTTTTTTGAAGAAGGAAGCTCCCACGCCTGGGATCCACTTGGAGCCCGAGTCCGAACCCGAACCCCCCAATCCCTTCCAAGCTAATTGCCATCTCCTTCTCCCTCCTTCGGGCAGTGTCCTTTCCCGATCTTGTCCTGTTTTCCGTTCTTGCTTCGTAGGAAACGCAACAACAAAAGGCGCAAGAGATTTACTGATCGGCAAATTTCCAGGAATTCCGTAAATGGGAAAAACAAAAGCGCAGCGCACACAGCGAGAAAAAGGGAGATAGAGAGAGGTATGAGATCCTCTACCTACATATGTGATACTTCCACTGGCAAAAATCTATACCAAGTTTTCTATAACAGGATATATTGCAAAGTGCAAAGTGAATTTAATAAAAAATGTCATTGACCAAAGGTTTTGGTTTAATATGTGATTTGTTTTGTGAAATAATTTTTGTGAATTAAATTAAAATGTTTTTTCGTTTCAAAGGACTTTTTCCCTCAGTGCGCTCAACCTGAACCTGAATCTCAGCCTGGGACATTTGAGGCCGCCGCTACTCTTATGAATGTACTTGGTACTTGGCCCGAAGGTTTCGGAACAGGCAACGGCAGCTTTTGTTGCCGTACCGCTCCGCGTATCCCCGTCCCGGTCGCACTCCTTGGCTGCCGGCTCCTCTCGTTATTGTTACTTAAAATAGCTGAAATGAACGAAAGAAGAAAACGTGAGGCGAGCATATCCCAAATTTGAAAACCGGTGTAGCCTGAGCCACAACCTCAGCCGCAGCCTCAGGTTTAGGTTCAGGTCCAAGTCCCGGCCCAGACCAGATCTTTTCAGATCAGATCGGCCAAAGGTAGTCCAGGTAGCCACCTCTCTCTCTCACTCGCCTCGTCCTTTCTCTTGTCTCTATGTTTAATGATCCCAACTCCAATCGGTTCTTATTAATAAAAAGCGAGAGGTATCCGGAGTTCAAATGCTTCGAAATCATATCATCATAGTAATGGAACAGAATAAGCATTTAAAATAAAGAATATTATCATCTATGAATACCCTAGAAATTTGTATTAATAGGTATAATCCTTTCTGAACCATTTGTCTTTTAATATTATTAAATTCATCGTTTATAGTTCCTTGAAATATATTGGAATATCGATTACTTCAGCTATTCAACAGATGTTTGCGAAAACCAAAAGATTTGAAGATAGTACAAATTTCTCTGTGTTTTGCTGGATCCACAAGTGACACCAATTGATCGATGGTATATTCCAGTAGTTGCCGTTGTTTTTCCAACTCGGAACCCTCTCAGATCTTCGAGATCCCTTTTACAGTTCTTATACGATCTTCGTTCGAGGAACGACCCCGTCCTGTAAGGATCGGCCTGACCCCTGAGAGCCCTCTGCCATCTGTAGAAATGTCTGTAAGATCCGTCGTTGCGTTTATTTTTTTTCCTACTACGAGTATGCCAACTCCCCTTTTCTTGTTTGTGGCATGCGCTAAGAAGGTTTGTTTGCACTGGTGTTTGTGTGCGTCAGCGGCAGTCAAAGCCATAAAGCGACAGCTGCAAACTATTTTCCTCGTCCTACCTTGATGGTTCATGCATATACATCGCAGCAATACGTCAGTCAGACCCTCTGTCAAACCTCATCGAACCCCCCGAGTGCAACACGAGCTCTTCTCTCTCAGTTCAGTTGGGTTCAGTTCAGATCCCTGCTCCTGCTCTCTGCTCACCTCTCCGCGGTGCAATGTCCTGGGCAGTCTGTACTACCCATCCATATCCTGCAGGACCTGACAGTTATGGGATGTACAGTAGCGGCATCGCAGAGTTGTAACTTTTATGTGCAGTGGGTTTTACACGGTCCTCGTTGCCCCAAAAGGAATTGGGTGAAAAGTGGGTGGTGCCAGACAGCGACAAGTCAATCTCCTGTCTAATATCCTCATATCCGATGGCGTCTGCGGTGACTGCCTCTCGCCTTCCTTTCTCTGCAAAATCAGCCATAAAGTGATTATATTTAAAATTGCATACCTTTTATCCCCCTTCACATTATCTTTGAATATAAAATTGAAAAGAAATATTTTATGGTATTGCAGATTTCCTTTTAAGAACTTTACATGCCTTTACGTAGTAAATAAATTATTCCCCATTTCTTATTTTTAAACACATTTCTTGAAAAGGCATAGTGAACTCATATACTTAATTTTGCAAAAATTATATTTTAAAATTAAAGTTTTACTTAATTTATACATTTTTATGCTGGGATTTGTACATTTTTGTTTACAAATTGTTAAAACCAATGAAAATCAAGATGATCCACAAAACCAAAATCACAGGATTTTTAAAAATGTTGAAGTAGGGACTCTGGTATAATTTATTTTTTGTGGGCAATCAAAAAGGGGACGTGTCCTGTTCTCTCCCTGTTATTAAGTCAGTACCGATCATGCGATTTTGTGCGATTTTTGTTCTCCGATTCGGCGCCTCTGATTTCCGGTTGATTTGAACTTCTTTTGTTGATTTGCATGACCATTAAAGCATTATTCCTTCTTGTTATTCAGCTGACTTGTAGTTGCTGTTAAGATCTTGTGTTCTGGGGTTCATTGGACCTAGACCTAGGCAAGCAATTAGCACCTGTCAACATCGTCATGATGATCGCGGTAGTAGTGAACGTCCAGCAGAGACCTTTTCAGGTCAGACAACTTTTCCTGGTAGTAAGTACGATAAGTAGTGACTCTCACTGGAGATTCCCTTTCTGCTTCTCTCTGTGCACAGAGAAAAAAGGCGTACAACAAATGTAAATAAATATAATGTACCTGAATAACACAATGAACTGACCTGTATCCATAAATTAAGTATCTTGTGTGGTTTATGTGACTCATAAAATCAAATAAATATACAATTTGATTTGATTCTTATTAATAATTTTTATTAATAACATTGCATTGAACTTTTTCTGGGTGTAATTCCTGAGGGAACTTTTTGAACATTTTTATTTCTTCAAGTACCTTCATCCATATTTCCTGCTTTTTGGCTGAATTCGGTAGTTGGGTCATTTAGTCAATCAAGGATTTTGGAACAAAAGGCTCTAGAAATCCCTGTCCAGACGTCTATTGTTTGATGTCCATGCCACCTCGGTGAAAAGCTCTCCGCATTATGGCTCCCTTTCCTTTGTTGCTCTCTCTCTCTTTCCCGCTTCCTCGATAAGTCTCTCCGATCTGAATGCATTATCCTCCCTTATGGTTTTTGTAACCCTACTGCATTCCTTTTCATACGCCCCGTTACGAATCCTCTCTCTGATGTTTCCCTAAGCACTCTTGATCCGATCCCCTGCAATTGCATTCCTGTTTCTGTTGCTGTGCTCTCTCCTCTCTTTCTTCTTCTTCCTTTTTGCCCGGTTTTTCGGAATTTGTTGTGGCAAGAAAGAAGTACGCAACATTTACGAATCGAACGCAGCAGAAAGTGGAAGTGATCAGCGGATCTCCCGGATCTTCAGATCGCTCATCGTTATTCGCGTGTTGACTGTTTTTACCTTGTTATCGTTTACAACATTGTTTCAAAAAAAGATATCACACCACCCAAGTGAACCCAAAATATAAAATGGAAAATTTCAAGAATACCTAAAGTTTTGTTAAACGTATCTGCAAGATACGAAAAATAAACACACGCTTACAAAGTGTTCTGTTATGTTGTAACCGACAAAGAAACATCACTGCCAATGTTTCGGACTCCGAGGATATTATTCAAAATCAATAAATCATGACAAACATATAACACCATTAAAATATTATAAAACACAAAAAAATCAAACACCAAATTTTGTTTCAATCTATGCAATACTCAAAATTCTTTCAAGTTTTCTATTTGTTATTTATTATTAAAAATTTCACGTGTTAATCAACAAGTTTTTCTTTAAAATCTCATTACCATTTAAGTGTTTCTATTCTAAAAGTTATTTCAAAATTGTTCTTAAACCTATTAAATACGTTCTTAAAGTTGTTTCTACTGTACTTTTTTATATTATCTTAACAAAAGCCAAATTCTTTTAAAGCAAAGTAACGCTTATTTATTTATTGTATACTACTATTAAATTTGAATTAAGTTTTTCTTGGTACTTTTTATTAACGTAAATTAAGCGTTCTATAAACGTCAATTCAAAATTGCTGCTGCCAAAAAGATTTTCTTTGGATTACATTTCAAAATTGCTCCATCAAGGCTTCAAATGTGTAAGTATGCATTCAAACTGTAGAAATAATATAATTTATTTAGTTTTCTTAAAAAACTCATTACAATTTGTATGCTTTTAATACGGTTCGAAACATAAGTTCTTAGATCTTTTGTTTTCCGCCCAAGTTTATTTTATTTCTTTACACATTTTGTTGGTGTTTCCACTTACATGTAAATGTATAATTAAACATAAATAGGAATTCCATTCTGTTGGTAGCAGTCTTGTGGCCTAGAGAACACAAAATAGATAGACATCAAGAGAGAGGGAAGTTCATTGAACGTGGTTCGGTAGAATCGAAAACAGCTAAAGCCGAAACCAAACTCAAAACCCAAAACCCAAAACCGAAACCGAGAATGTCTAGCCATATAAGTCGGTTAGTCGGTGTGTGCGTTTGCAGAGTATCTGTGAGTTTGTTGAGCAATCGTACTCACAGTTAGGGCGGACAGGTAGTCCACATTAGGTATTTCTCTCTTTCCCACACATGGGGCTTCAGTTGTGGTAGAGGGTGGGGGTGAGGTGGAGACGGTGGGGATCTGGTGGGGTCGCACGTCTCAATGTCGATCGTTGAGCAATGTGATTCGTAATTCGTAGTCATTGTTTTTGCTTTCTGTAGTTTTCCTAACCGCCCAACGTTCAACATTCGTGGACATATGTATGAATAGAGACTACTGAGAGAGGGTACTTGTGGAAAAGAAAACTTTTAAGTCATTTCTTTATTTACCGGGTAATTGAAGGTTAAGTATTGTTTTCATAAGTTTGTTTATGCGATTGAACTGACTAGATTAAGGATTGATTTTATAGTCATAATACAAGTATGCAGTTCCATATTCGACCCTTTCGATTTTTATAGTATCACACAGTTAATATTAACATTCAAATTCAAAGGTTTTCTTGATATTTCCTTTGTGAGTGACCACTGTAAATGAAATCGACATTTCTACTGACTCATCGCATTAATCGAGCCTTTCTCACTTAAATGGTGTTTATTCCCCGAACGTAATGTCCGTAAGCATAATTAACATTCAAATCAAATTAATTTGCAATTTGTGTAAAATAGGAAATGGAAACGTTGCAAGTGAAAAATTGAAGCGAGCGAAACAGGGAAGGAAAGAAGGGTAAGGTTCTGAAGTCTAGGAAAATTCAAAAAGTGACGGAACTTATCCAGAAAGACACAATCAATTTCGTGGAAAATCCAGGATGTGCCGCAAGATGTTCAATAAATGTTCCTTGCAGTCAAATGGGTGGGGAAAAACGAAAAAAAAAATAAATACACTGCAATACTTAAAAAATAAGAAGCCCTAACTTGATCTAAAATAATTCCATTTGATGTAATATATCAACCATATAAACAATATTTGAAAAATTCTTAATCTTATGAACATATTTTAAGACAAAACATTTTGTATCTTTGTATCTGAACCAGATAACATGAAATATTGTTTTATTTTGAGCCTGGAAAGGAAGGACTTTTCTTTCTCCAAGTGCACTTTAAAAGCTGCTGCCTCTGAATGAAAAACTCCACCCCATGGCTCAGAAATTCTGACTGACATTCTGTCAAACAGGCGGCGACGTCGACGTCAACTTCAACAGTCGTCCCGTTCCACCTACCTCCTTGCTCACCCTGTCCACCTCGTCCACCCCGTCCTCCTCCCCCTTTTTGTTTCACTTTTATTTTCAAATTTGAATATCGCGCCGTGGCTTGAGATTCTCAAGTAGTTTCTTGCTGATTGCATTCCATGCCGGCGTCGTGGTTTCCTCTCCTTGCTCCTTGTTGCCCTCCCCGCCAACAACTCTCTTTCATTTCCCATATGTCTGGTTCCTCGGCGGCCAAGGGGGTGGCTGTGGGGGATATACCATAGTACTACATGCGATTTTTGCACCCCACCAAAAGGCAAAGGGGTTGGCTGCTCTGACGTTGATGAGGAAGGAATTGCAGGGAGAAAAGGATGAAAGAGGAACGATGACGAGGTTGACGAGGAGCCTGATGAATGCTTGACGCAGTTCCTTCGGGCTCTCAGACTTGAAACGCTGCCGGCTAAATGCGTCTGGCTTGGAAATTAACCAATAGGATAAATGGTCGAGGGGGCAAGTTGAAAACTTTTTATATGCCTTCCAGAGAAAAATAAAAAATGTAATAGAATTATTATTATCAAAAAATATGATCAAATTAGGTTTTTTTACCCTACCGGGATACCTGGTAGCTTAACTTAATAAACCCAGACTTAATATTTTCTTATAAAGTCCGGACTTAAAAAAAGTGTAGCATGCTTTTCAGAGCGATATGCTTTATTTTTGGTTGTGGGAAGAAACAAATAAAATGAACGGTTTTTATAAAGTTGTATGTTTATATCTTTAATATTTAGGTTAATATGGTGAAAGATGGTTGTGTACGAATATATAACTTTGTTGGTAATTCACAAAAAATAAAGAAAAATATGATTTATTAGAAAAAAATCATAGTTCAATTAACTTTTCAGATAATGTAATTTTAATAAAATACAAAATATAACATTTTTTACATCACCTGCTGGGCATTTAATACCCCCAATAAAAACACCATCTTTGTTATTCTCACAACCGATGCGAAAATGTCGCAAGTGCCTAAGCTGAGTTTCGGACTTTGAGTTCATTGATCTAAGCCCAAAAGGAAAAACATCTGCTCAAATATGTGCGCAGCGCTTGTGTTAAGCGTATATCTATGCCACCGCATTGTCTTTCACCCTCTCTCCGCTCTCTCTCTTTGCCCACCCGTAAGAGTTTATGATATGACATACGGGAAAAAATCAAGCAAATTATGGTAAATACGCCTCTGGAAACTCACGCCCCGCTTTTAGGTTCTGGAATGGGCAGCAAACGGATACACAGATACTCACGAACAACGAGCAAATACAACAAAAAACGAGCCAGGCACTCGCACACGCATTTCCAGTTAATTAAAAGTATTTATGACACTGCGCACATAAAATGTCTTCCAAAGTACAAAAGTCCACCCAAGGATCGTGGGAAGTTCCCGTTTGCTCTCTTCTATATGGCAAGCAGAAAAAAACATCTTGCAAAAAAATGGTTGGAAAAAATGAAGCATAGAAGATACTCTAATTGCATATGCAGAGAAAAGTGTAGGGGGCAGGGGGCCAGGGGCCAAAGTTCCTCTCTTTTTGCGTCTGAGGGGTGATTCTCCCTCCTCTTCTTCTTGTCGTCTGGTGGTCTGGTTTATGGGAAATGTGAAAAAAATCACACTCACGGATCTGTGAGTGTCCTCGCCTCTCCTTTCCACCCAAGAAACCCAAAGGATAACACAGCCTCGAGTCCTCGAGGCACAAAAAAAAATGAATTGCAAAAAAGTTGCCAAAAAAAATTAATAGAAATTGAAAACTGGTAAGGAGATTACATTTTCGGGCTGTTGTGGGGTGATGTTTCGCATCTTGTGGGTATGGGAAAGACTGAGAAGATCGCCTGACAAGTTGAACAGATTTTCGAGATACATTTGTGTTTACGAAGCCAGGAATGAGAATGAAAGTGAGCATGAGTTGTAAATATTTAAACATATTGCTGGTAAAAATAAAAGCAACCAGACGATTTTGGCAAAAGGGAAGTTTCAAATATTTGTTTGGTAACTTCAAAAATATTTTGCCATTATAGTAGTTTATTTGCATTTGGGGACTTAAAAATATCAGAATAATGCTTACTTAAATATTTAGACAGGTTTCTTTAATCAGGTCAGCAAAATAAATAGGTTAAACGTGCAAATTAATACTGAAGTTAAATAAACACACGATCATAACAATGGTGTTATATATTATTTCCTATGATATTACAGATAGTACTGAATTAGTAGGTACTGCTTAGTAATGAACAAATTGAGTTTGGATGATTTCGAAGTGTGTTATAGCCCCAGTTATTGGCAATTTCCGGCCTCAAAAATGACCCCCTCGATGGGGTCTGAAAATCGGCAACGTTGGGGTGCTGCAGCAACTACAACAATGTCGTCACTGCCATGCAATGCAACACTTGGCACACAACTGATAAAGATAAGGGAGATGAGGGCGGTGGGAGAAGGGGTTGAGAAGGGGGTGGCGGATGACTGGGGGTCTCTGCCTCCGCCTCTGCCCGCGTCGCTGCCGATGTGGGTGCGGTAACAGCGACTTCGGCCACTTCCGTCTGAGCGATTTTTAGCCGATTTGTAGCCGGCAAGCGAAAGAGAGAGAAAAGGGATGGGGCCAAAGGCAAAAGCCGCTCTCTCCGACATACGAGTCTGGCTTCCACATGCCACATGGGAAGAGGAAGGAGCGGCGCCACTCGAGTTCCACACTCTCGCGCTTTCGCTTTCCGCCCCCCTCTTTCTCACACTCTCTGTCTCTTTCTCAGCTGATGCCGCTAATTCGCTACAATTAGCAGGGTTTTCTCATTTTCAAGCTTCACTTTGTATAGGAACAGAAAAGTGGTAAAAACATGGGAGTTTCACCGGTTTTCGATATTTACAAATTATAATTTTTTATATCTGTTAGAAATTAATTTTATAATAGAATATAAGTTTTAAAAAAGCTTCACTTAACAATAATCAGGTTACTTAATTTTATATAATACAACCAAAATGTTCGTTAACTTTTGATTTGATAACCCATCGTAATATCGTATCGGTTTTGTTTGATCAGTATTTCTCTACTCGAAACCCACGTTCCACTCTCCCGCTCTCTTTCGTCGCCAGCGCTCAGCTGGTGACGCCGCCACAAGAGACACGTTCGTTCTGTGGCTCTGTGGCCTTTCTGTTAGACGTTAACATACTGTTAACATTTCGAGCGAACCGGGGGTAAAGCGCCAATAGCCATCCAATCGCCGCCAGTTCGCTCGTTGGCGTCGTGACGTCGCTGTTGTTGCTGTTGCCGCTGCCGCCCCCACGCACACACGTGCGCACAGAAAACACGGGAATCGAAAGAAAAATCCGACAAATAACGGAAAAGCTAACTGAAAATACTAGAAGACTGAGGTATAAATAATTAATTGTAGTTTAACACGGTAATAAACGCACGTTGGTAGTTATGTACATACACACATGGGCGCCACTACGTCGGGGCTTACGTTTTCTCAGTTTCACGTAAGGCGACTCCCTCTCGCTCTCTCTCTGTCTCTCTCCGATTCTCTTTCTCCGCGTGTGGATTGCGTTTTTGCCGACTCCAAAAAAGACACGGCACAACACACACACTCATTTTGTGGCCCAAGAAGTTCAGTTCGCTTTTCGTCGCCAGTCCGCAAAAATGTGAAAATGGAAAACTGAGGGGAAACCGAAAAGAAAAGCCGCTAAAGACTGCAACTGCAAGTAAAAGCTCCGAAATCGCCAGCAAGCAACAGCAAATTTGCTAACGACAAAAAAGTGCGCGCGTGTAACCATTATGTGATATCTACAACAAATGCTCGAACTGCTGACGTCACGCACAGAATCGTAGAATATATAGAGAATATAGAGGAGAAACGAAAACGTCGCGTAGTAAAGTTAAAAGTTCCCACACACACCAACACACACGCGGACTGAGTCAAAAGAGGAAGAAGCAGCAGTATATAATACGTGGAATACAAAAAGTAACCGAAAGAAAAGGCGAAACACCCGCAAAAAATGAAAAAATTTGCAAATATGAAACGTGTGTGATATTCGAAGAGCAAGAAGAAGAAGTAGCAGAGCAATTTGTTGTTGTTGCGTGTGATATATAGAAAGCAAGTAAAAGGAAAGCAACAAAAATTCCAATCCTTAGGTGCGTATTCAAACAGAAAAAAAGCAAGGGAGTTTCCACTTCCACCTTGCCGATGATCAATTAATCATTCATTTTTGAGGTTCGCCCAAAGCCCCTAATAACCTCCAAAACTGATATGGTGAATAGTAGTCATTCATTTACTCATACAATCCCCCATGCTCCAGTTTTCAGAGATAACGAATCCAAAATTCGTTGTCCATCAGCGAGTTTTAATTTCTGTTTGCCCAAAGTCGGCGGCGATTTCTTTATGGCGCCCCTAGATTAACGATTTTACTAGATTTCAAGAGGGCAGGTAACCTTTTTCCGTATTTTTAGAGACCGCGTGGGTGTAGCTCATGTATGTTTTATTAAATAGTAATATGTGGTGTCTAATGTTATGCTTGGAACTAAGTAAACTTCTAAATAAAATTATTTAAGTACAATTCCAATGAAATACAATTCAGTGAAGTCATTTAAAAACAGGCTACTCACTTTTAGAAAAGTTTTTTAGTGCTCGGATCTTATTTTTTTGTAACTTCTGTCCACTGCTTTACTGAAAATAGATTTTATCAGTTAAATTACCTAAACATTACCGCTGTTATCGTAACATTTTTACAAGGTAATTTATATTTTTAATAGTTTTCAGTTCCGGTGCTTTTCTTTAAAACACAATAAACCTAATACCTAAGTATTTTATGGAATTTAATTATCTCATATCTCAGAGATCTGCCGTTCTGAATGATATAACTCAGTGGCTAACATTTCACAAATTGAACTGATATTTAATAACGAATGGAGCTTTAAGTGTTATTTAATAAGCTTTTTATATTCACCAGATCATTTGACGTGTTTTGGGGGTTATTTAATATTTAATGAAGCTTTATAATTGGCTGTTACTTCTACCATTTTCGTTCATTTAACTGGACTTGTATCAACAGTTTTCCGCTTTAATCTGTGCATGTACTTGACAACTGCACAATATGTATAGTGTATGTACATTGTACATTATATATGGCCCCTGTTATCAGGCTTTTGAGTACACAATATTCGATTGACTCTAAATGCGTCATCGTTTGAGTGGCCAGGCGAAATGGAGTTTGTTTTATACATTATGTACTTGTATTTGGTGAAGAATGGCGCGGGGGACTTCTCCCGAAATTCTTCTTGCCGTTGCCGGCATTGAATTTCCACTCCCACGCGAAACTTTTCCCTTTCCCGGTTTTTCTTTTTGTTTGCAATTTTCTGTGGGCGAAATATTTTGCGACGCATTTTGTGCGCCTCTCCCTGGATAAAAAGCTGCCTTCTCTTTCGCTCATTCTCTTTTTCTCGGCCAGTTGGCAATTATTTTTGGCTTTCTTTTCTCAAGCGAAAAAATGAGAAACCAAGGCGAGGCTTTGTAGCAGTGTAATAGTATTTATTTTTATTGCTGTATTTGTGCAAATTAGCCAATTTGTCTTGAGCTTTGATGCTAAAAAAAATCCAAGTATAATTGGCTAAATGGAATTAAGTTAATAGAGAAAATAAAACCGGCTAGAAAAAAAAATCAACCATGTGGACGTATTTTTTCTCAGCTAACAACAACAACAAGAGAGATGTTCCATGTGGATTGTGTCTGCGAGTAACAGCTGTTATTCGGATTCAGGCCGGCTTTTACTCTCTCTCTCTCTCCCTGTCTCTCTTTTCCCCAGTCGAGCAGCATCCCACTCACACAGACTTGCCGACTCTCTCTCGCAACTGCCGCGCTTAATACACAAAATTCGTGTTCTTCCTCTTGTTTTGCTTTTGCTTCACTTTTTTTACTCAATTGCAATTGTTGTTGCTTAACACCTTGCACACTCGCACATTATTTATTTGTATTTATTTCACTTGTCCCTGCTTTTCTACTGCGCATGCAAAATGATGTGCAAAAAGAAAGCGAAACTTTTTATTAGCTTTAGTGTGGGTGTATGTGAGTATGTGTATGTGCATGTTTTCGTACTCTTGGCTTTGCGTGTGTGTGTGCATAAATATCAAAATGCATAATTAATAACCATGTAAATGCATGGGCTTCATAATTAATAGCGGTAAATTGGCGTGCCAAAGGAATACAGTTATGTTTGCAAATTTAATGCTAGAAATTAAGTGCATTCGATTTGGGATTAGACAGGAAATTCGTTCTGTACTTCTCTATTATTTTATTAACGAGAGATGTCGACCAATGATTTATTAATGGTTAAGACCTTAATCAGAAAAGTCAGAACTGAAATCTGATCGGAATTATTAAAAGTTAAGACGAGGTATTTTAATATATTTTCTCCACCTCTCTAGCAATTTGGGTTTTTTTACCTTTGCTAATTTCAAATTAACACGGCGAGAGGGAATGGGAAGGAGAGGCGACAGCGCTATCAAAAGTCGCATTGCGTGCCTTGAGTCGCTTGGCTGGCTCCCACCCTCTCTCTCCCGCTCCACTTCAAACCCCCCACCCACCGACAACCCCCAGCGGAATTATTTACTTGGCCCCTACATAATGTGTACGTTTTATTTTCCAGCCTTTCCTTTATCAGTCATACAAATTGTACGGTTCTCAATGAGAACCAAAAGCAAAAACAAACCAAAGAAAAGCTATTCTAGTTTTTATTGTTGCTCCGCTCTGTTGCGCCAAAGTTGATTGAAAAGAGAGAAAGACAGAGAGAGAGGGAGGAAAAAAAAAAAATAATAAAATAAGAAAACTTGTTATTTATTTGCCGTGTAGGCCACATTTTCCACGATTTTCCATTCGCCGCTTCGTATTTTCATGTTCATTTCCCTGTTTGCATAATGTTATTTCCCTCTGTTTGCTTCGCCTTGTGCTTCGCCTTCTGCTGTTAGATAAATGTATGCAGAGATGACTGACAAGTGCACTTAGAAGTTATTATTGCAGATACAGATACATTATCTTGAATATACTCTTTTTGGTGTTTTCGTGGGGAGTATTATTTGAACAGTATTTAAAGGTTTTCAAAAAAATATTTGTGGAACGATTATTTATTCTTCTTTCCATTTGAAAAATACACCCGAAGTTTAGGTATTATATAAAAGCTGTTTCGTGTCATTTTCTTTACTGACTATATGATGGTAGTGCTCCCTTCATAACCCTTGTACAACAATTAAATTTAATGACTCTGGTGTAATACGAAGGTCTCAAAAGCCATCATATTATATTTATTTAGCATTTTGAAGACCTACAAAGTAAAAAGCTTTAAAAATAAGTCTTGGTTTTTTTCTACATTTAATTTGTATGATCCTCAAGGCCTGCCAATCCCCTCCCCGTTAGTTTTCTTGCTAATTCTTGTTGTTTGGGTAATTTTATACGTCTCACTGTAATTTTAGATGCAAAATATTTCCAGCTACTTGTTCTCATTTTGCGTGCCGATCAAAAGAAATTTAAATTGGAAATTTCAATCGGCGAGACCTACCTGGTTTTTTTCGGTACCCTTTCCTTCCCTCGCTGTCTCCCCCTTTCTTCATCCACCTTTTGTCTGGCCCACATGATTTTAACATTTCTTTTCGAGGGAAGAAAGAGAGAGAGAGTATACGATTTCCATGTATGGGAGTTGAATTACCTGAGCTCGTTCGTCTGTAAGCAGATACCGTTTTTTTTTTAGCTCAAACACACACCAACACATTAACACACGCTTGAAGAATCACTGCTAAGCTTTGGATTAATATAGAAAATATTTGCGAAAACAGGGGAATTAAGTTGCCGCCAACGCAACTGAAGTTTAGTAGAACAGAGATAGCAATAAAAGAGATTTAAACCTCTGGAACATTATATAATCAATTTTTTTTTAAATTTATAAACCATTTTTTGCTTTCAAAAATGTTTTTTACTTTCCTTGTGAAAAGGTTTATAAATATTGATATTTTTCATTAACCCAGCCATGCTTAAGTACAAAGATCTATGTATTTACCTACTTAATTCGAAGCTTTTATACAATAAACACCTTATTATCACCTTTATTACATGGCGAATGAGCCAAGATCTCAAACAGATATGACCAGTTTCCAGATTTAGTTACCTCCAGCCAGGTGAAATTTAAAAGGGAATTTCATAGCTCCAAGGCCACTGTGCAATGTCAATTTGAATGGTTTGTCTACCTGGCGCGTTTGCCATTCCGATTTCTTGCAACTTTCAGCAAATTCCATGCGAAATTTTAGCAGTCTCTCTGGTTCATTTTACTCTAGCGGCATTCATTCGCGCTATCATTCTTTGGTTTTTTCTTGCAACTTGTACAATAATTATCAGCTAGTGGAGTTGTTGTTTGTGTTTGCTATTTCGTTCTTTTCTATTCTATTTTTCTAAACTCGTAACCGTTGGCTGTTTAGTTAACAGTTTCTGTTATGCAAATTAACATTGCATGCAGGGCGAGCAGCGCTAATTGCCATTTTTACCTGCCCTTTGTTGTTGTTTTTATTTTTACGCTCATTTGAGCTTTTTAATTTGTTGTTGTCGTCTTCCATTCATGCTCACTTTAGCTGCGAATGGGGCCAGAATTGCTCTAATGAACTTAAAGTCGGGCTTATAGAAGAAGAGATGACAGGTAGACCCACTTTGAAAAATTATTTTATCTTTCAATATATGTTATTTCATTGATTTCATTGTAGAATTTTTAAATACTTGCGAATATAGGTCATTATTATACAAAAATGTGGTTATTAAATTTTATAAAACCCATTTCATGTGTTGAAAACGGAATGTGTGACAAATGTATGATTTATTTTCAGTGTTTCGACTGTGTAGATTTGACCGTGGCTTGGATTTTGGCCAAAAGCGGTTCAAGTCGACCGCGGCAGTAACGTTATTTTCTTCTTTACCTTTACCTGATGATTTTTCTTGTTTCTATCTTTTGCCTTCTCTTTTGCGTTTGTTGCCTTTGCCTTCTGATTCTTGCACACACATATTGATTGTTTAATATTTTATGCCGAGTTTATTGACATTTTGTGCGCGAACCTAAGCGAGTCTTCATTTTGGGTTCAGAAATAGTTTCGGCATGCTTCAGAGCGGACCGTTTCCCTTTTCCCTCCTCCCAACACTTGAATCCGGTTCTTATGAGCTTGGCATTTTTTTGTGTTTAACAATTTTTTTTCTTATATTTTTAGTTCCTGTATTTGAGGTTTCTGTCTATCGTCGGGTTTTTTGTGGTTTGGCTGCATACTGTAAGCTTCCATAAAAAGATAAAAGGCAAATGAAATATATGTATAATTTAAATAAATATGATCTACTAAACAATGTATGACAAAGTTTGGTGACAAAGTACTGGGGAATTCCAGATTTGTAACCGTTGTAAGATGTAACTTTAATTCAAGACATTTTTGTGTCATAATTCATCATTTCAAAATAAAAATATATGGATGTCATGACCTCTAATATACCCTTTTTTTTGTGTAACGGAAGGTTTATCAGTCGATGGCCATTAATGAGTCTAAATTTGCTGTCTGTTATCACAGTTGTTGCATTTACGTGTTTCTGACTGGTCTAGTTTGGCTATAAAAAAAGCCGGGCAAATATATGGTCGTCGCAAAGTCTCATGTTATTTACCTGTTTTTTTTCGCTATCTCTCTTTTTTCAGCACTCTTTTATTATAGTCGTGAAATTGTTTTCTTTCGCCATTGCCTTTCGATTCGTATTTATTTGCATTTCCACATACATTCGTTCGTTCATTCGCTTGTCGGTTGCGCATTTTAATTTGTTGTTGCGCCCGACTGGAAAAAATGGGAGACAGATCAAAAGTTTAATGTGCCAAATGCATAAAATATTGAGAAAGCAGGTCAAACTAGCTATAAATAATCCCCAATAAAAATCACACACACAGTATTTAACCTTATCTATTCTTTGTTTGTTCTTTTGCAGATGTGAAGAATCCTTAGGTGCTAATTTAGTTGATAAGCGCAAAGAAACGAGAGAGCGAGGGAGAGCGATAAACAGGCAGTACAATAAGTAAACCGACACGAGAGCTGGAAATTCCGACTGGGTGGCAACTTTTCGAAGGCAGTGCTTAAAAGTATGCTACAATTTAATGCCAGCGATCGCCGACTGAGGCGAACTTAACAGAATTAGCCACATATATATATAGAATATATATAGACAGCCAGGAGAGAGAGAGAGAAGAGAGAGAGAGAGAGCGAGGAAGAGAGGAGAGTGTGAGGTGGAGAATCGCCAAAGAATCACGAAGAACCGGCAGCGAAATGTCCAAGTTCTTTGTGAATGTTGCTCCTATCAACAACAACAACAACGGCAGCAGCAGCAACAACTGCACCAGCAACACCCAGCGACACCAGCAACAGCACTATGGCGCGGGCGGGGCAACTGGCCACACGATGGTGGCCCGCAGACTTAACTACGATCAGATCAGCAGCGGCGGCGGCGGCGGCACCACCAATATCAACAACAACAATATTGTGATCAAGAACGAGGCCCTCGATCTGGACTACGAACACGGTCTGAGCAACAGCGACAGCAACAGCAACAGCAATAGCAACAGCGGCGTGGCAGCCCATCTGCGGGATCATGTCTATATCAGTCTGGACAAGGGGCACGGCACGGGGACGGGGACGGGGGCAGTGGCAACAGCAACAGCGGGCCACTCGCAGCAGCAACTGCAGCAGCAGCACCACCAAAATAATCAGCAGCACCGCAAGACGGCCGGCAAGTCCAACGATATCACAAATTATTACAAGGTGAGTTGCAAATTAGTTATAGGTCATGTTTAAAATAAATAAATAAATGTAATTATCAAGAAATTAAAAGATATTCGAAAAGTGTGCTAAAGAATTCGCGTTTTTATCAAGAAGTGCTAAAGAATTCGCGTTTTGAGTTTGTTTAACAACGCGATGTTGCTTTTAATCATATATGTTTTTTTGTAACCCTAACACCAGTGATCTACCACATTGAATTATCCATTACTTATTATTTTCAAATTTCTTTCTCAGGTCAAACGCCGGCCCCACGCCGTCACCGACGAGATCCACCCCAAGAAGCAGGCCAAGCAGAGCGCCCACCACCAGACGGTTGGATACCAGAAGCATGTGGCCAGCAGCACGCCCCAACAGCTGCGACACAGCCACCTTCAGCAGCTGGACGAGGATGTGGTGGAGCGAGTGGCCAAGCCGGCTTCGCATCACCCATTCGCCCTGTCGACGCCCCAGCAACAGTTGGCCGCCTCGGTGGCCAGCAGTTCTGCGAGCGGGGATCGCAATCGGGCGGACACCTCGCTGGGTATACTGACCAAAAAGTTTGTGGACCTGCTGCAGGAGTCACCGGATGGCGTCGTCGATCTGAACGAGGCCTCCAATCGGTTGCACGTTCAGAAGCGACGCATCTACGACATCACCAATGTCCTCGAAGGCATCAACATCGTGGAGAAGAAGTCGAAGAACAACATCCAGTGGCGCTGCGGACAGTCGATGGTCAGTCAGGAGCGATCGCGGCGCATCGAGGCGGAGTCGGAACGGCTGGAGCAGTTCGAGAACGAGCTGAACATGGCCATCGACCAGATGCGCGGCAATCTGGCCGAGATCTCGCAGGAAGTGGAGAACTCCGGCGGCATGGCCTATGTCACGCAGAACGACCTGCTCAACGTGGATCTCTTCAAAGATCAGATCGTCATTGTTATCAAGGCGCCGCCAGAGGCCAAGCTTGTGGTGAGTACTCTTAGTCTCTTAGTCTTCGAAAAAATTTCCCAGATTTCTTATTGGTTAAATGTCAACTTGAATATCATATACATAATGATGTAGAATAATATTAATTAGGGATATTTTTTCATTTCTAAACTGCTACAATCTTAATTTTCACTATGGATTACTAATTATTTTTTGTTAATACTGTTTTGACTCATTCTAATAATCGGAAATAGTCGATATCCCCGTCTTTTATTTCTGTACCAACGGCTCGTATCTCTGTGGCTATATAGTGTAGTTCCTATATATGTTTGACTACGTCAGAGCTTTTCCTAGCTTTTCCTCGCTTTTTTTCTAGTCAAGCGCTGCTTCTTCTTAGCGTCTGCATGCCATTAAACGTGGGGCTTATTTATAGAAGGCCATCGCAGCGGCAGACACGACAGGCGAAATGGAATCCCCCCCTGTGACCACCTTCCGTTTGATATCAAGTAAATTTCTGGCCTCGTCCAACAAAGTTTTCCAATCGTCGCCGCTGTTGCTGCTCGGTTCCCCTAGATGCCGCACTATTTATAAAAATATCTATCAACGCTTAATGTTTCCGCTCGCCTTGAACTGTTAAATGAACTCGCAAATTATTATTTGGGAAGAAGGGAAAATTTGTGCCCAGGAGATTGGTATTGATCATGATTTGAAGAATAAATTATATAGGTTTTTTCAAGCCCTCTGGCAACGCCAATAACCGATTGCCGAAATAACAACAACGCAAAAGAGAGGCTATAAAAAATAAAATAAAATAAAAGAAGCTGAAGGGGGGATAACGAGAAACGGCGAAAAGCAAAATATCATTTCTAAAAATACGCGAGCGGCAGAAAATGCTGCTCATTCTCAGGCGGCTCGCTTCATTTGTGTTTCTCTTTTGCTGCCAAGCGGTCGGCGACCGCTTTAAAATTTCAACCGCTCCCCCTTCAACTTAAAAGTTAGTTTCTCCCGTTGACCACCCTTTATCTGTATTTAATTATTGTATATACCAACATTTGGAATTTTGTTAATAACCGTTTTTTTTTTTTTTTGTATTATCCAGCTGCCCAACACAAAATTGCCGCGCGAGATTTACGTGAAGGCGGAGAACAGCGGGGAGATCAACGTCTTCCTCTGCCATGACACCTCGCCGGAGAATTCGCCGATTGCGGCGGGCGCCGGCTACGTTGGAGCACCAGGAGCCGGATGCGTTCGAACGGCCACCTCCACCCGACTGCATCCGCTGACCAACCAGCGGCTGAACGATCCGCTCTTCAACAATATCGATGCCCTGAGCACCAAGGGATTAGGTGAGTTATGTGCCAGCTAGAGGGGATATCATTGAATAACTATTTTGGGATTAGAATACCTATAATTATAATTAGTAGAGAAAATTCAAGTCTGGGCAACATTGTATAGTAAATACTGCCTATAATATAGGAACAGATATGATAGTTTTGTTGTGTTACTATTTTATTATAGTAAATACTACCTATAATATAAGAAAATATATGATAGTTTCCTTTGGTTATGTTACTTTTTTTTTGTAAATTTATTATACATTTTTAAACTATCTTTTTGATGTGCTTAATTGCAGAAAACCCTTAAAATAAAATAGTCTTTGAGTTATTTTTAGTTATTTATTAATTCCCTTCTTTCTAATTGCAGTTCCCACGCCCTACCGCTCGGCCCGTAACCTCAGCAAATCGATCGAGGAAGCCGCCAAGCAGTCCCAGCCTGAATATAATAACATTTGTGATATTGCGATGGCCCAGCATCATAATCTGAACGCAGCAGCAGCAGCGGCAGCAACAGTTGCTGCAGCAGCCGGAGGAGGACGATGTGGACACGGAGCTGAGTCAGCTGGTGCCGACACTGACGAATCCGGTGGTCCGCAGCCATCAGTTCCAGCAGCAGCATCAGCAGCACCAGCAGACCTCCATCCAGGAGCTGTTTAGCAGCTTAACAGAATCCTCGCCCCCAACGCCCACCAAGCGTCGTCGGGCGGCAGCAGCCGCAGCAATTGCCGCAGGCAGCGCAACAGCAGCAACCACTACGCTTAATAGTCATAACAACAACACCAACAGCAACCACAGCAATCATAGCAACCACAGCAACAGCAACAGCAACTCCCAACCACCCACAATAGGCTACGGCAGCAGTCAGCGACGCAGCGATGTGCCCATGTATAATTGTGCAATGGAAGACGCAACCACAACATCTGTTGGAGCAGCAGCTGCAGCAGCGGCAGCAACTGCAACATCGCGCACGGCAGCAGCAACACAATCGTCGGCGATAAGCTCGCTTCAAATGCAATTCGCTGCCGTGGCGGACAGCAACAACAGCAGCAGCAACGATGACGGCGGCTATGGCAGCATTGCTGGCGCTGGCGCCAACGCTGATCCCCATCAGCCGTTCAGCCATGGCCGCCACAGCCTGCCGCCCAGCGTGGCCGACTGCGATGCCAATAGCAACAGCAGCAACGTAACGCTCCAGGGCCTCGATGCGCTCTTCAACGACATTGGCTCGGACTGTAAGTATTTGTGGTCACCTGGTGCTGACCTCCCTCAAGAGGTTGAAATAATTATTATGCGACATCTATTATTTTGACCACCACTGTGAATAATCTAAAACTGATCATGCTTGCAATCGCCCGCCGCTCATTCATCCATGATCATTTCGCAATCGTCACTATGTAAATAACCGCAGCTAACACCTAATTGAGTTTTTAGCCGGGGACTTTATCTAGATCTAAATGGGGCGCACTTGTCAAGGACTCTCTCTGTGACCTGCGTTTATCCAAAAACCGCATCACAGTCTGAGTTCTTGCTGAGCGTGAGATCCTCACAGCAACATAAATCGAAATCGAAATCAAGGAAATCGCATAAAAACCAAAACGTATTCCAAATATTATCAATGTCTTTTCAAACACATTTTATTTTGTTATTGCAACATTTCGGCCAACGAGAATCAGTTCAAAATTGACAATTTGATTTTATTTTCATTTTTGTTTCATCAAATTCAGTGTTCTATTAGGGGGGTTTCACGGAAATTTGTTGTGAGCCAAACCATAAAAATGTAGGAAAAATATAAATTAAGCAAACAATATTTCCTTGGCACTCCTCTATATAATGAAATCAATTAAAACAGAGTCTAACATGTGTCTCACCCAAAACATTCACTCTTTTATTGTCCTCACATCATCATGCTAACCATCTACTAATTATGTATAATAAAAATGTAATAATAATTGTGCATAAATGTATATATATATATCGACATATAACCCGCCGCCTCGTCAGCAATCGTCCTCGTGTCAAATTCATTTTGGAACTGAATTCTCGTGGGTCTGCACTGACAACACTGACCGCTCCAGGGCCAATTGTTCATTTTGAAATTGAAATTCTGTAGCACCATGAGATTCAGCTCTGGCGTGAATTTCAAACATGCATCCACAACATCTCTCGCTCTGTCAGCTCTCTCTCCTCCTCTATGTTTGTCCACGGCAATCGAAATCGACAATAATCCAATGTAAAACCATCAACAGTCATGCCCAAAACCATATGAAATACCGAAATTGCCTATATATCGAGTAACATGTTGCATTTTTATTTACAGACTTCAGCAACGACATTGCCTTTGTGTCCATCAATCCGCCGGACGACAATGACTATCCGTATGCGCTGAACGCGAACGAGGGCATCGATCGGCTGTTCGACTTTGGCTCGGACGCCTATGGACCCTAAGTGGAGGAGACGTCCACGGAACACACTCACACGCAAATATCTACAAAATTGGGATTCTGGGGGTGTTTATAATTTAAAAAAGAAAGCAAAAACAAACAAAAACCAGCAAATTACAAATTATTAAATTATTTGATTGCAACAAACCACAAACAAACAAAAAATCCAAAAAGAAAACACAAAAAAAG
Organism: Drosophila prostipennis; assembly: GCA_037075205.1. Lineage (NCBI taxonomy): Eukaryota > Metazoa > Arthropoda > Insecta > Diptera > Drosophilidae > Drosophila > Drosophila prostipennis. Next base: position 134,049 of record JBAMCJ010000852.1, read on the forward strand.
CGAATCAGCAAAACTTAATGAAACTAAGTTGTGTGTAAAGTTTTAAGCCTAAAATATATACATTTAAATTTATAACCCAAACTAATTTAAGCGAAAACAAAAAAAAAACGAAAACACAAAATCTACTTTACAAAAACTCAGCCTCACGAAAGAAAAGCAAGGAGAAGTTGTAGCAAGAAGAGCCACATTTTATAAGCAGATTTCAATTTTAGCCTTAACACAAAACCAAGGAGAAGCAGAAGGAGGAGGATCAGGAATACGATGTAAAAGAAATGGGTAGCACACACAAAGAGCTAATACTTCCCCCTTCTTATCAAACAACTTGTTTGGGCTAGAACTGTCTGTAAATTAGTAAAAATAATACCAACACACACATAATTTTTAATTAGAAAACAAAATAGTTGTAAAGCCAATCAACATAATATTAAACAACAATAAAAAGAAAATCAATTTCAAATTGTAAAAAAGATCAAAGACATTTTAAATTTAAACGTTAGCAGAACACCTGGGTTCCAACCTTAAACCACCCTCTATTATCCCAAAATATCCGCCGTTCCCGTTTTAGTTAAGCAAGCGCCATTGGTTTCATTTGCTTGGATTTGTCAATTGATTGTTTAGTAGCTATGACTAGAAGTCTTTTAGCACTCTGAGCACTGGAATCGACCTCCTTTTGGTCCTTCTTGGCTGCGTAAGATTTCGGCCTATCCGCATTGGCGTCACCCGCCCGACCTTTATAGGTCGTGTCGCCCAGAGCTTTGGCTCCTGTTCCTCCTGCCCAACGTTTTTGAATTTTCGCGGTTGTTTTTCGAGTTACCAGATTAATACCACTTTTATAAACCAGAATATCGGCTGGAACACGGTTCTTTGCGAATGTTGGGAGGGTGCATCGGCTAAAACACGTTTACAGCGAAAAATCCTCCCTCACTTTTCTTGACATTTCTGTTAGAAAATCGCTGAATCTAACATTTGAGAGCGACGTTGCGGCCGAAAAGGGAACCATTAGCGCAGACAATTTGTTTACATTCAATAAATATCGATATTTTGATACTGCAATTTAAATGTTCAGAAATGTTAAGATACAACGTTGGAATTAGAAAAAAAAATATATACAAACAAATATAATAATTAAATAACGTTTGTACAAAGTTTTTAATAATCACATTATAATTCATATTAATTAATGATCAAATTTAAATAGCAGGCTAGGCTTATCAGGCGCCTTCTAATGGCGTTTAATGAACCAGTTAAGGACAGTAAATGTCGCGGCTAAGTTAGTGACACTTTAATGTTAATTTTAATGTTAACGTTGTATTAACCTTTCTGTTAGAAAACGGCTGAATCTAACATTTAGTGCGCCATTGCGGCCGAAAAGGGTACCAGCGAGCGCTGACGATATAACGTTATAAATATTTATTCTTATTCAAAAAATATCGATATATTGCTATTCTTTCACATCCCTAGTACAACAACACAAAACAACAAACAAAAAACAACTTTCGGCGGAGCAACACGGACGGCGGAGCGCATGAAATCGGCGGAAATTTGTTGCGGTCGCGGGAATTGTGTTCTGCGGAAAATCGTCGCTGGCGAAAAGAGGCCACAGTGGATTGTCGATATCTAGTGCGGAAAAGCGGAAAATTTGGTGAATGAAAAGTGCGGAAATACCATGAGGTACATGGAGTTGGAATAGGAGAATTCCACGAAATACAAGTGCGGCGATTTGCGTGTGCGGAGTGTCCGGGTGTGTGTGTAAAATTCACGGCAAATAAATAAATAAAATTTGTGTACACACACACACGCCTAGTGTTTATATATACACAGCATGTTGTGAAGTTGCGGCGCAAAAGGAAAGCACGCGAATAAAACATAAGAAAATTTAATTACGCCTGCGTCTGGGAAAGTGCGTCGTTCTATTTTGAAATCGATACCAAAATAAAATACAACAAAAATAGGTGACACAACAACAATGCCTGCCAACAACAACGTTGCAAAGAGGTATGTAACAACAACAACAAATAATAATAATAAAATGGAAAATAGTAGTGGAAACGTAACTAGAAAAATACTCGACGAAATTACTACGCAGCAGCAATTTATGCCAAGTTGTTTTTGCTCTCCCTCTCCTCTCCCTCTCACCACCCGGTCCCGGTTTCTCTTGTTGTTGTTCCATATCTATCATATCCACACCGCTTTACGTCTCCGTTTTGTGAATGAGCAGCGCAGCCAGCATTATGCTCCGTCTCTTTCGGTCCGGTCGCACCCGGTTGCCCTCTCCTGCTCTCTCTCTCTCTCTTGCGCGTGGAGAGCGGCTGCGCGAAGAGAGGCGGAAAAGGAATGAAAGAATTTCGATTGCTGCCGGTTTTTATTGTTGTTGTGCTGTTTTTTATTGTTGCACGCATTTTGAAAAGCGGTACAGATAAGTTACCAATTAAATAAATCCAGCATTAAGTGTCATTGACACGTTGTAAATGTGATTTGGCTTTTTTATTTAATCCCTTACAATGTCTACAAAAATTGTTATATGTCACCGAGGAAGAGCTTTGTTTTTTTTCTTAAAAGTAAATCTTGTTTTCAAAAGAATACATTTAAATTATTTTATCTCACACATGAGTTGATATAATATTCTCAGCTTTTTGTTAAGTTTATAAATTTCTTATTATGTTTTACAGATTTTTATTTTTGTAACTTTCTTTCAATACTTTTCTGTAAAGCAAAATGTTTCCCAACATTTTCTTAATTTTTATACAAACAAATTTAAAAAACATTGTTAAAAATCACCTTTTTGTAAATCAACATTAAAAGCCCTTAAGGCGCCTTGAAATTACTTTGTTGGTTTCGCACATTTTACGGCCATCTCCAATTTAAAACCATACTTGTATTTTAACTCTTTTCATCAATAAATTTTGTGCTTACTCACCTGTTGATTTGTTAAGGTTTTGTTTAAACATTTTACAATAAAAAGTATTTTATTCGAGAAAAATGTTTTTAGTCATTTTAATGTGTTTAATTAACAACAAAGTCGAGCCTCACATAATTTCATTGGTTGTCAAAAAGTCATGACGGTGCACTTTTGCCTGTTTTGACTTTGTGTTCATTAATTTGGTGCTTTTAATTAGAGTGACCAAATATTTTACTTTTGGCAATGCATACCCAAATAAAATTTTGTGTTTTTCCCAATTAAAACTGTTGGAAATATGACGGTCAAACTTTTATAAAATAACAGATATAGTTTGCGACTATCAATCTACTTTTTAAATTAATGTGTTCTAAAAAAATCCATTTAGCTTAAAATGTCTTTGACGTAGTCCACTTGTTATAAACTCTATTGCAAATTAAACTACAAACTAAGTTAATTTCTAACTTTTCTAACTAGACTTTTTTCCTTAAGGTTATTTGGATTATCTTAAAAGTATATGTAAATTCTTAAACTGGCACTTCCTTAACTAGAAGTAAGTCAATTCTTAGTTAAAATTAAGTTTTCCATTTTTCTTCCGGGAAAATAAGTTAAAATACGTATTTATATTTAAGGAACTAGACTTAAAGTTAAAGTCAGATAACTCCGTCGACAACGGGAATAGAACAATAGATCAATGGGGTTTAATTGAACTGAAATGAAACCGTGCGTAGTGCAAAATAGGAAAAACATTACACAAATAACTGGCGATGGGGGAGATATTACGGGTAGTTGGTTTTGGGTCGGGAAAGTGGGAAATGGGGAGATGTGTGGATGGGCATGGGGATGGGTCCGCCTGCTAATTAAAAAGCATAAGCACTAATTGGCGTGCCGCTGCGCTTGTTGTTGCTATTTGCGTTGCCGTTGGACTGCCCACTTGCTGTGCTCTTATTATATTCGCGTTATTATTGTATAATAAGAGAGAAATGCCATAAAAAATGGGGAGGTGGGGCTAAAACAACGGGCAAAACCGAAACAACAAAAAAGCGGCCAAGAATTGCGCATTTTTGTATTAATCATGCTATATTTTTGACGAGGCCCGAGGAATGTTGGCCAATGTATTTGTATTTGTGCGTAATTTATTTATTTTTAAATCGAGTTTGCCTGCCCGCTTTTCCTCTGCGTGTGTGCGAGCATAAGTGCGAGAGTGTGTGTGTTTGCGACAAAAATAAGTCGCCGCAAAAACAAATTGCTGAAATAGAACCAAAATAAAGCAGAAAAACAGAAGCGAGATCTATCGAGGATGAGGCAATGACGGAATCCGGGTTATTTTATTTTCGTGTATGTTATTTTTGATATTGGCTGTTTTATGGTGTGGCAAAAAACCGGAAATTGTTTGTCCGGCTATTGTCGATGACGTATGGCCGTCCAGTCGTTGGCGATTTTGGCGCATAATTTGGCCACACTAATTAACAGCGGCGAAAGGAAAAACAAAAACACGGCACACCGACACCAACACAAATACCACTACTAAAAACAATAACAAAAACAAACCGAAAAAGTTTTGACCACATGTCTAAACGTAGCTGCGCGCAGGCTAGAAAGAGAGGGAACGATTGCCGAAAGAGAGTGGCCGGTGATAAGCCTGTGTGTGTGTGTGTGAGCCGAGCGAGACAAACAGACAGGTGTCATTGACCTTTTTCGCTGCGAAACAACACACACAGCCAAACAATTTTGTGTGCACTTTTTTCAGCTGCGTTTGCTTCAATCCCTTTCCCCTTCCCACCCCCTCCTCTCTTTCTCTCTCGTTCTATCTCACTCTCGCCCTGCTGCTGTTGTCTTTTCGCTTTTGTTGTTGCTGCCTTCGCTGCTTATGCTGTGAACTGCTTGGCCTTGAACTTAGACGCGCGTCTTCTAATCGCTCCACACTCCCCCTCGTTGCCCCACCCCTTCCCTTCCACGCCCATGCATGCATGCACTGCGAGTTTATTTTTATTGCTCTGTTGTTTTTGCAGCTGCTGTTTTCGTATTTATTATTGGATCCAGAAATTGGTGTTACTCCTTAATACTAGTTCATAATTAACTACCCATTTACTAAAACATCAAAATTACATTTTTTGTATATACATAATGTGTTAAGCAGATAATCTTAATTGCCTAATAACAATGTTGATTAATTACATAAAAATTCTAAAAAGACAGCAATTGTTCATCAAGGTGATCCGAAACTCCGTGAAATCACCTCCTCGTCCTTCTTCTTTATTGTTATTATTGCTATTAGCTCTGCATTTTGGATCATGCCCAAATTGGTAACAATTACGCAAGCGTTGTTGCTGCCATTTATTTTGCCATTTCGAAATGCAATGTTTTTGCGGTGTGAGTCAACTTGTTTTCGTCGAGCCAGTCGCATTTAATTGTGCTTTTATTTGCATTCGGCTCGAGGAAAATCGAATGAATCGGAATTGATTGTTCCAAGAAGCGCGTTGCTCGTTGCGAGGGCAGCCATAATGATTCACAAGCGAGCTCGCATCTTTCATTCAACCATCCATTCGGCCAGACATCAGCACCCACCCACCCATCTTTACACGCAGCTGCTCCCGAATCTTATCACGGGAAGAGGGTCCAAGGTCCAAGTAAATAATACCCAGCCGTAGCAGCAATGGCAATAACAAATAGTACTAACAAGAGCGAGAACAAAAGTTAAAAGCATGGAGCTCACCACGCACACTTGGGGCCAACAACACATGACATAGTCGTCGACGTTCGTCAGTCGGTCGTATGACGAGAGTCCCCCCGATTTCCCCTTGAAAAGTCTGCATTCGCCTACGCATGAACACCAATGACACGGACAAAGGCGGTCAAGATAATAGATCTGCAACTTAAATGGTTCTTTACAGAAAATTTTCCGTTTAAAAGTCGCACTAAATGGGAAAGTTATTTCGAACTATTAATATTTATGATCGCAAGTCCTGTAATTTAATTATAATCAGATCACTCATTTTTAGTGGAAGGTCTAGGATTTTGATTATTTAGCAATTTAACTTGATATTTTTGTTTAAATTGGTATAACCATTTAAAACTTTCCGAATTTGGGCCATGACTCACCAAAGAATTATAATATTCTTACCGCAGCTGTGCACACCCAATTCTCAGTGTGCGAGTGTGTACAATTATGGTTTTCACTATGTGATTTAAGAAACAGCAATAACAAAAATATTATAGGAAAAGTAAAGTATAATAAACGGGTGGTGAAAATGGCAACAAAGCTGCAGGAAATTTAGGGCTTGAATGGTCGAAGAGGGGGAGTGACGGGTAGTAGACAGGCGATGACGTGGTGTTTATATAGTTACTGGATCTTGTGATCATTTCGTATGCGACGTCTTCTCGTGGAAGTGTTTATTCGGTATCTTATTCGGCGACACACACACTCGAATGATGAGAATACACCCACAAGAATCAACAATTGGCCAATGGCAAGTTGTTTGTTTTGATGTTTTGATTCCAGATTATGGGCAATCTCTGCGGATGGTGACTAAGGATTAAGAGCTTATCAAACTAGTTGTCCGTGATTAGCACTGATATACCCGTATAACATGGTCCTGGTGAATTATATTTAGAAATACATTGTATGACTAATAGTAAGAATATTTACATAAGCTTTTGGTCACAGTTTTCCCATAAAGTGGTCTATAGATATTTTTAGATATTTATTCTTGTAATTTCTTAAAGCAAAACGTTTGTCAATTTGCAACCAAATGTTAATTTAGAACTTCTTTAAGCTAGTAGACAACCAGATATGAAACTAATTTTTGGACCGTATTAAACAGATTGTTAAATAATAATTTAGCTTGTGAAATATATTTTTGATTATTCGGTTTGGTGGTAGGTTAAGTGTTTTTGCCATTAATTTATATTTAGATTTTATCTTTGAAGTCTCTGGTTTTTTCTTAAAATAACTCGAAAAAACTAAGTTTCAGGCAAAATAAAATTCTGAATACATTTTATAAATAACGTTGATGATGATTTTATTGGCACATTAAAGATGACTTTAATGGACAATCAAGCTAAGATTTATTATCTTTTTATATTTTTAAAATTGTAATGTTTTAAGTGTTTTTGAGCTAATATTTTTACTATTGAAAACTCCTATATTTTTTAAACCCTTAAATATTTTAGTAAACTAAGAACCAAGTTTGACATACATTTTCCTTAGTTTTCGTGATCCTGTTATTAGCAATATGAGCAACAAATGTCTGCCCCTTATTTGTTATTATTGCCCGTTCTCTTTTTGACAGTTTAATATTGTCTCTGTCTTTCAGATCTGTCCGTCCTGCTTGCACTGCTTTTTGTTTTTGGTTTTTCGGCATTTCGCTTTGCGCAGTTATTTGTTTTTCTGGTTTTAAAGATTCCGTTTTCGTATTGACATTCGTTTATTATTTTCCGTTGGCAGCTTTCGAGTGTGTGTTGGTGTAATAAACAACACACGTGGTTGCATTTCTATGCATGCCATCTCCCTCCGACACCCACGCGCTGCACGGCAAAAGAGAGAGTGAGGAGATTTTCTATTTTGTTTTTGATAAAGTGCGTGCTGCTGTTTGCCTTGTTAAGGTGATGTGTGTGTTCCGCGAGTGTACGTGTGTGTGTGTGTGTGGCGCTTGGAGCATTTTGTTTGTGTTCTGCTATAACGTCGACTCCGACGTCGCTGCTGGGTGGGCGGCTGCGCTTCAGTTTTGTACCCATTGCCGTTTGATTTAAAAGGGTATATTGCATTAGTTTAAAACAATTTTTTTTTTTATAAATCGGAATGCTTTGTTCGAAAGAGTTTCTCAGAATAAATATAAAGATTACCCTTTAAAAAAAACCAGGGATCGTAAATAAGAGTTAACCTATTCAAAAAAATTGACAAATAAGTCTTATTTCTCAATTTTTAAATAAAAATTGACAAATAACTCTTACGCTTCAATTTTTATTATAAAAATCAACATATAAGAGTTATTTGTCAACTTTTATAATAAAAATTGAAAATAAAGATTGAATTGAAATAACTTTTTAACTGTGGGATGCATTGGTGTAAAAGTTATATATATATATTCTACGCTTTAATACCTTTCTGTTGATATGCCATATGTCCCCGAAATATTTTGTATAATGTACTAAATCGGATTAAGTAAATTGCATTTCAATACACATAGTTAATACAAGAGTTAGCCAGAACGCATTTAATAAAACTAATGCGACAAATACTGACGTTAAATAAACCGGTAAGGTTAATTAACTGTTAGTTATAAATCAAATATTTACTTTATCCTGTTTATTTAGCAGGAGTGTAAAAAACTTATAGAAGATGATGTTTCAAAACCGACTTCATCTCAAAATACATCTGCAAGCGGACTTTTGAGCGACTTCTTAAATTCGATTGAAGTAGAAAGCAATGAGGAATCCGACAGCGATGATGATCCGCAGCTTAAATTGGCGTCTACGGAAATAACAAATTACCTTCCATAGCCCATTGATTTGAAAACAGACATAATGGAGTATTGGGAAGGAAAAAAGTTCACGTATCCATTTTTATACCGACTGGCGAAAATTGTTCATTGCGTTCCTGCTACTCAGGTCTCAGTAGAACGCTCTTTTTCGGCCCTGAAATTAATGCTGTCGGATTTAAGATGCAATCTTTCGTCGGAATCGATCAAAAAATTAATGTTTCTAAAATTAAACAAATAGATCTCAGCTTATATGTGTATTGAAATGCAATTTACTTAATCCGATTTAGTACATCATAAAAAATATTTCGGGGACATATGGCATATCAACAGAAAGGTATTAAAGCGTAGAATATATATATATAACTTTTACACCAATGCATTACACAGTTAAAATGTTATTTCAATTCAATCTTTATTTTCAATTTTTATTATAAAAGTTGACAAATAACTCTTATTTGTCGATTTTTATAATAAAAATTGATGCGTAAGAGTTATTTGTCAATTTTTATTTAAAAATTGAGAAATAAGACTTATTTGTCAATTTTTTTGAATAGGTTAACTCTTATTTACGATCCCTGAAAAAAACTAAAATCTTTTGAATTAAATATAAAATACAGAAATCATAAGACTTAATCTATATATTTATCTTATTATGTATATATAAAATGGGCAAGCTTTGTATTCAATAAAAGGGCAGTGAGTACTGGGTATCTCAAAGTCGGCGCACTCTACTCCTCGGTTCTTTCTTGTTTTCGCCGCTTTTGTATTGTATTTATAGTCATTTTCATAAACATTACGAGATAAGCCCAACGCCCGCTCACTTTTCGTTTTCCCCCTTTCTTCTTTGCTTGTGTTTTTGTGCGTGGGCATTTCGCGTTGCATATCTATTGATTGGCTTCGGATTTGCTGACGGCATTTCGTAGAGCTATTACTGTTTTGTTTTTTTATTCCAAGTTAATATGTTGTTCTTCTTTTTGCAAGTATTTGTTTAGCTTTCTTTTCTAATCGCTGGGGCGTCAACAATGTTGCCGTTATTTTTTTTTCCTCTTTCTTCGGTGCGTTCTTTCGCCCGTGAATGACCTTCGGATGGCCCGTTATTTTGCTTTGCAAGTTCTATGATCGGTGATCTACAGATTATAATTCGAAATCGATAATACACATAATATGTATGGAAATGGATCAAAGATCAGGGAAAAACTATGTTTAAAAGTTAAAATTTAAAAAAAAAAAGATTTTTTAAGCTCGAATACAACTCTAATACACTGTTACCTCGATGGATGCCTTCAAATATTATTCGCATTGAACCACCATTTTCAAATGTACTTGGAAAAAAGTTCTTCTACACAAAGATTCTGAAAAAAAGAACCTCAAAGTGGGAAATATTAGTTTTGTTTTGCTAGGTTTGAACCTATTTTTCTTTAGGTAGTCAAAACATTTGTCTTTGTCTTTCAAACTTTAAATTCAATACTTTCAAAAAATGTATGATAGCTTCATTCGTTTGTTACTCAGTTAATTCAAATATTTTGAGTTAAGTTCCAGTTAAGCATACATATGTAGCCTTTTGAGTTATCCACACTACTATTGCTTCCTTTTGTCTATGGGCCCATTAAGAGTTCTGCTTTAATCTTTATTCATAAACTATGTACTTGCCCGTCACTTTGCTTTAATCTCGCACGTTGTCACCTTTATTCTTGTCGCTTGTTTTGTTGTTTTTCGCATTTCCATTGAAGTGGAAAAATGAGTGAGGCCAGGAAACCTGAAATAAAACCTTTTTCGCCAGTGATCTCGTGGCGTAGGGTTTTGCTCATTAAATTTTACACTATAAACTCGGCCTCGGTCTCTTCTCGGACTCTTTTGTGTCGGTCCCGTCTTCTTCGTCCTCTGTGGCAGGCTGCCTGCTTGTTGTTTCATAGTGCTATCTCACTCGCACATGCTCCCGTCTTTCTTACTTCGTTTTTCAAAGTGACGTGTGCGCGGGAAGTTGTTTCCCAAGTGTTTCGTGGAAATTCCAGGCCACAACTTCTTGAACTACTTCATCATGTAAATTGTAAACTAAACCCAAGTTTCAACTCTCTCCCTTGTTTTTGTCTCTGTCTTTGTCCTTATCCCATGCCATATGGCCGTCTCTTTCGCTTTGTTTGCCTGCCTCAACAACAACCATCGAGAAGACATTTTTATGATTTTATTTTAACTGTACTCGTAAATTTAGCGATTAGTGGACGCGGTCTGCTCTCCTCTTCTTCTTGCTGTTGTGCCTCTTCTTGGACACTTCCACTCCTCCCCCTCCTCCACCTCCTTCTTGTGGCTACCTTTTTCTCCCCTCCTGCGCCCTCTTTATATCCGCCCAACTCTCGTTTCGCGTGCTTCACGCGCCCAACGCGGCACTCCATATACTATATACCGTGTTTTCATACTCTATAAAGGGGGTTCCTTGAAAAAGGGTACTAAAAGTATGGAATCAGAAAAAGTTTTAAATTATATTTTTTTATTTCAAAAATCGTTTTTTTTTACCCCATAAGGTTTTATTTTATTTACGATTTATGTTTCATTTTTATTATTGTGTTTATTTTTGGTTTAGTGCAGAGCACAAGTTCAGGATCCATTCCAATTAAAATACCCTGAGAAGCACATTTATTTCATATTTAATTAAAAAACAGTTTCAATAATTTATAATACTAAGCTTATTTTTTCCGGAAATTTAATACGTAGGATCCGTTTGTACAGTAATTTGAAATTACTAAATTACTAATTTCTAAAAACCCCCATACCTTTTAAAAACAAAGGGTATTCAAAACGTGGGGGTTTTGAGCTGAATTCATTCCGCTTTTTGTTGTTTCTGGCGCTGTTGCTGCGACTGCTCCTTTAACCGCTCCACAAACAATGCGACTGCGGCACTCAGCAGACAAACAGACCGAGGGACAAGGGCCAGAAGAAAGGCCGCCGTCTGGCCAAGAGAGCTCCACTCTTGTCTGGCCCGGCCTGCACCCCCTGCTCCCTACCCTCCCCGCTGCTCCTCCTGCGGCACCCACTTTGTGTCACTGACTGTCTGCTGATGTTTGCTTTTGCAACATTGTTGCACAAGTTTATTTTTAGACACATTTCCATGATGTTCCGCTTTTTGTCCGCCTGCCACGCTGACGCTGCACATTGGCCAATGGGCGTTGGATCGTCTCCTAGCTTTGAAGGCTTGAATCCGAATCCTTGGTATTGTGGTTGCCAAAGAAATACCAAGCAGTGCCAAATGAACGCTGAGAATATCTTTTCCCCTAATTGACTGCCTCTAATTGACTCTAAAATGTCTATAATTAGTTTTCGAACCAGTTTTGCTACAGCTTTAGAAATGGTTCAACGCCAAGGATTGACAAACATTTTTATTGAGCCATAAAAGTATATTTTTCATGTATCTCTTGAATACAGTTGGCATCTTAATTTGCAAATTATGGCTAGATATTTATTGAATGTTAAAATTGTATCTATACAACATTTTGATTTTGATTTATTGCATATATAGATTTTTAAGATTATTCTTTTTTTTTCTCTAAATATAATATAATAGTATAACTGGTATTATAACCATTTTTGGTAAAGGTAAAGCTGAACCAGATATAAAAGTTATGCCGCGAAACTGAATGCAATAATTTTCAGAAAATGTTAAAGAAAGCTTAAATTACATTAGATAGCCTCTTGAATGTTGGGACAAAATAAAATTTTACCGAAACTGAAACCAATGTGCTTTGACTGCATTTTAGTTTCTCCTTTTCTCTGGCTTTTTATCGCGGATACCGCGCTGCCTTCTTGTTTGTTTCGTGAGGTAATTAATTTTAGCGTTTTTTTTTGTTTTCTGTATTTTTGGAGGCCCGTTGCCGTTGCTGCAAATTTATGTATTTATTAGCCCCTATGCATAGGCGGGGGCTTTAAATTTTAATGGTTTTTTAATTAGGCGGCGCCGTTTGATGATCCGAACCCCCTTTCTCAAACCTCCCCTGCAACACACCCCTTTCTTCCTCATTAGCAGCCCATTTCCAGCAAACAACTAAATACTAAGCTACCAATACACTACAGTAAAACAGTGGAACTCCTACAAATCAAACTTGTAATTTCCAAATTAAAAACAAAAAGGGGACTATTTTCAATAAATTAATTATTTTTTCAAATATTTCGCAATTTATTCTTCAAAACTGCTTAAAACACCCACATTTTGAATAGCCTTTGTTTTTAAAGGAATGGGGGTTTTTAGAAATTACTGTACTAACGGATCCTACGTATTAAATTTCCGGAAAAATAAGCTTAGTATTACAAATTATTGAAACTATTTTTGAATTAGATATGACATAAATATGCTTAATTATTCCTTATTTAATTGAATTGAATTTTTTATGTTTTTATATTGGGTTTAACCTTCTAATTTTAGTAGATATGGTAAGCCCTACATAACATTAAAAATAGGTTTTTAAGAAAACATAAATCAGCGGGAGTGTAAGCACTCGATTACGAATTACAACCACTACGACTGGAAACTACGGACTACAACTGGAACTACGTCCGCAGTTTTACAACTTTACAACCGCATGTGTAGTTTTTTATTGCAACCCATTTAGGCGACGTCGCTGCTTCCGTTTGCTGCCTGCCTGCCTCTTCTCCCTTCTCTTCCTCTTCCTCGCCGCTTCCTCTTTGGGCCGTTTTACGAGGTGCCTGCTAGTATTTTTTGGTAGTCACTGTACCACATTGCGGCGCAACAACAACAAAACAACAAAAACACCAGCCAAGGGCCAACGACACCGACATTTTCTGCACTCCGCACACATACATGTGCGAAACTCTTTTTCTCTCTCTCTCGCACAAACACAAGCGCTTTGCGGGAGCGAGCGAGACAGTTGTGCGCCTTCTTTTCCATTCATAACCGACTGCGTTTCGTCGTTGACGTTGTTGTTGTTGTTGTTCCTCTGCTGGCGCTTGGCAAAAAATAAAAATATGTAAAAAAAATTATTTGGCGGTCTCCATCTGTGAGAAAAAATTTCTGTTATTTTATGTGTGCTCGAAGTAGTTGTTGCTCTTTTCCTTTTTGTTGGGACTGCAGTAGAGTTGCCGCCCTTATCACACAAACATACACACACATGCATATGAACAGGACGGACAGCCTCCGGATTTTCTACTCCTTGAGCCGTTTATACGTATGCCATGTTAATCGTGATTTATTATTGCCCAAAACAAACACAATGCGTTTATGAGCGGTTACTTGGTGTTTTTGAATACCATTGATTATTCATCTTTCACCGAATAGCATTTATGGGCAAATTCAGAAGATTCGCTTTTTATTTAAAATTTAGAAGCAGTTGAAGTTTTTCGTGTCATCTCAAAATAATTTCAAAATAAAATCAAATTCTTAATAAATTTAAAAGACACTTTTAGACAATATACGCTATAATAAATAATTTACAACAATCCTTGAGTTCGTCTTCGCTCTTTTGGATTCTTGCTAAAAAATGATTATAATTTTAATTTCATAGGACCTTTTAATCTAATAATACAATTATTTAGGCTCTTGTTAATGGCCCCTTAATGGAGAAAATATATTTGCTTCGTATAAACGCATTCCTCCTACGCATCTTCCTTTCCTCCTCGTGTTTCTCCACCACCCTCTTTCTAGTCGCCCACTCTCCCTCCCATCCTCCTGTTTGTTATCGCAGACATGCGCTCTGTTTACGCTCTCACGACTCTGTCCCTTTCTGTCTGGCTCTGGCCGCCGCCTAACTGCGCCTGCACTTTGTTGTTGTTCCTCGGCTTTTCGTCCTGCGTGTTTTTATACGCACTGCGCTTTAGCACGTCTATCCGCAAAACAAAAAAAACTGGTCGGTCGACGGGGGAGGGGGCGAGAGAGAGAGCGAGAGAGGGCGAAGCATGCAGACGCCGACGCTGTTCGCCTCTCGCTTGCACTCGCGCCGGTCCGTTATTAGATTTCAGTTTGTTTTCGTCCCCATTCGCATTCGTTTTCACACATTGCGCTTCGCGTCATTTTTCGGGGTCAACGTCATCTCGAGGGTTGCCGGCGCTCTGCTTCTGCTTCAGCCGGCGTCGCTGCACGCCTTGCGTTTTTTCCTTTTTGTTTTTCGTTTTTGTTGTTTGTGCTTGTCTCGTATTTTGTGTTTTATCTCTTTCGCGTGTGCAAGCGCTCTCCCGGCTGTGTTGTGCTCTCTCATTTGCTGCTGCAGCACATTTTTAACGACGGGCCTCCTTGTGTGTGTCAGATCTTGCATGTGTGGGTTGATTTGTTGTCTTGACCAAAATGAATTTTTGGCCAAATATGCGAGTCGTAAGCAAAATAAATCAGTCTATAAAACCCATATTTATTCATAATTATGATGTTTTATTAATTGTTTTAATTCTGTAACTTGGAAAACGTTGCACATTTAAACAATTAATGATGTAATATGTGTATTTGTTTATAAAAAGCTTTGTGAAGTTTGTATTAATTAATTAATTAAAACACACTTAAGTCAGATACACTATCTTTTTAACCAATTTCGACTCTCTAAAAAATTAAATCCTTTAAACTATTACATTTTGTACCAAACTCCATAAGTTATAATTAAGGAATTTAAAAACAAAATCTTCCATTTTACTATTAAAATGCGGAAGACCGAAATACACCATCTAATTTATTTATTTATTTTAGCTTTAGTTCAGCAGTTTTGAATTTTTTTCTGCATTTCGCGTGCCGCACACAACACCCCACGTGACTTTTGGAGTGTAAGGGAGCGGGAGCGGGAGAGGGGTGGAGCGGTAGAGCGAGAGAGACGCGGTCTGTCTGGCCTCGTTTTCTGGTGCGGAAGGGGGAGGGGCTGTGGGCGGGAAGCGCACTCTAGAGGGGCGTGACGGCAGCTTTTTGATGCTTGAACTGCGCTTGTTTTTCTTGCCGTTGTTGTTGTTTCTGGCGCAGACTGTTTTCAATACCCATTAGGTTGTAAATCAAGAATGTATTCCTATTTGGTATCATTAAAATATAGACGTTTAAGTTATCTACTCAAAAAGTTTTTTAAAATTTACAAATTTATGATTATAAATTGGAGTTTAAAAGTTAATATATATACTAGTTTAAGAAAACAAAAATTTAACTATCTAGCAAGAATTATTTATATTTTTATTCAATGATCTATTATAAATTGCTCAGTCTTCGAAAAAAGTGTATCCCAAAAGTCAAAACAAAGAATTACTACTACGGTTTCATTGAATTTTGTTTATTATTCTTTCGTTGCACTTTATATATTTTATATAGATACTTCAGTTGTGGTCGCTCTTACAAAAAAGGCGTGGCCCATGAGTGCCAAAACAATATTTTACTATCTTTTTTTTTTTTTTTTTGGGCGTTGAGGTAGTAATAAAATGTCGTTTATTGTTTGATATAGTTTTTCCTTACATTGTTTATATACATATATATAACTTATATTATTTTTTCGCTTGGCTGGGCGAATTTGTTGTTGTTGAGCTGTTTATGATTTGGCGCGAAAGTTGAACGTTTTAAGGCTGTTGGTCTCTTTGTTTCTGGGTGGGGCCTAATGGATATTTCTGCAAGAATTGTGAGAGTCAAGCAGAAAATTATGGATTTTCAGGTGGATTAAAGTTGCACGAATGCTATTTTTTCTGTGTTTTAAGTGATTCTATGGAATTTAATTGGATAATGGTTGCGCTAGACTTATGTAGCTGTTAATGGGTTGACTGTACTTTGTTGCATGGGAGATTGAGTTGGAAGGAGGTAAAATTAAACCAGATTTTATTAAAAGCTGAACGTTTTTCAAAAGGTTTTTGGTATAATTTTTTTATTGCAGGTTAATCTGAATCGATTTTCGATTTGTTTTTAAATGACTTGTATATAAATAAAAAATATATTACATTTTCGAATATAATAAGGCCAATTATCAACACTTACAAAAAAGGATACCAATATTTGGAAAATAATTTTTTTAACCCAAATACCCTTTCTTAGTAATATTTTTGATAAGATTGTATGATTTACTTATTTCTGATCACAAAACATACATATTTCTCAAGCTTTTTATTTTCGTAACACAATAATATTGTTACTCAATACAATTGCAACTCAATTTAGATTCGAATAAACGAAATTCCTTTCTCATCACCCGCCTTTCTCTATTGCTCTCATTTCAGATCGGCGACGACTAAATGCATCATTGAGATCACGTGAAATGATCATCGAGTGCCGCGAAGGTGTGAAAGTAAAAATCATGTGAAAAATGTGAGAAATAGTGAGGAATGCTACGTGACAGCGACCACAAATACTTGCAAACAAATGATCAAGAGAGCAACAGAAACAACAACCAAAACAACAACAAAAACAACGAGAAAATCAAGAAAATGATAACCTAAATAAATCAAATTGCTAGTCAGAAAAAAAACAACAAAACAACAGAAACCAGGGAACGAAGCCAGAGAATGAGAGAGGGAAATTAAGTTATAGAAGTGATCCGAATTCCGATCCCGAGTGCATTTTCTCCCCCTATCTCTACCTCTCTGCTCCACGGTTTTCCCCGAACCCGAATTTACAATTATTCGGGTTTCCTTTTCCTACCGAAGAAAGCTTCCGCCAAAGGCTGGAAAGAAAGTGCAAAGGCAGCAGTAGAGAAAATATTATCGAAACGTGTTTGAAATTTATAACAATAAAGAAAAGCGAGACAAGGAGGCGTATATTGTCTCTGTCTTTCATTATTCTCGCCTGAGGTAAGTTACATTTCTGTATTTTTCTTTGGAGAATTCAATTACAGTAAACTAGCCTAAGATCGATCTATTAGTGAAGAATGTTTGTTATAGGAAATTTTTATTCATTTTTATAATGACTAATGTTTAAAGTTTGTATTATTGTTTTTACTATAGTAATAATCACTGTGACTTATGAATGTTCTCGAGGAATTCAAATTGGTTTTTCTAAGAATGTACATACGTATATATTTTTATACAATTTAAAAGTAGAAAAAAAATACACTTGTATTTCAGATTTTGGAAAGTTTCACTGTATCTTTGTTCGTCCACAGCTATCTCTTTCGTTGTGCTTAATTTGTGTCACATTCCAATGAGGTGGAACAACAAGGGGACGATTCGGAATTTTTCCTAAGAAATGTATGCTGATTTGATTGTCAGTGAGAAAAGAAGCGTGTGCTTCTCTGGCCGAAAGATTGAGAAAAGAGAAAGGGGGAGTAGTTCCCCCTGATTCCGGATATATCATCCCCAGCTCTAATATTTCACTTTGGTATTTCCGCATGGCCCAGTTCCAAATAACTCGCTAACAATAAATATTGGGTAAATTCCGGATGGAGCAAAAAATAAAGCGGAGACCGTCCAAAGAGGGGAAAATCGTGTGGAAAAGTGGAAGGTGGGTGGCAGGCAGGAGGTGGTGTTAAATGGCCCCTGATTCTAAATAATGTGTAACAAATGGCGCGTCTGTCGCAACAACAACTGCAATAATAATAACTTGGCAGCTAGCTACAGATACTCGTCAGCAAACACAACTGCATCAGTGGAAAATAATCAGAGAGCAGGAGAAAGAGCTAGAAAAATTATTTATTATTAAGTTATAAAATAGTTAAAAACAAGAAAGAACGCTATAGTCGGGTGCCTCGACTATCAGATACCCGTTTCTCAGTTAAAGGGAGTGCGAGTGGAGATGGAGATATTGGAAACTTTGATTCAGACGATAACTTTTCTATACTTAGGAAAATGGTCCGCATTTGATAAAATTTCTGTCTACATTTCCAGAAGGTTTTGATAAACAGCAATATAACTGCATTTTTATTTAAAAAAAAAAAAATCCTCAGTGAAGCAAATTTTTAAAGGTGGGCGCCACTACACTTCTGAGTTTAAAACTCAGATTTCACAGGCGATTTCGTGGGTGTTAGACCGTGGCGTTATATACTTAATAAGCGGTCGAGAATCACTTCCTTCTCCCTGTTACATACTTTTGCACGAATAAAGTAGGTTGACTCTTTGAGATTCCAAATGAGAAAAGCTGGGTAGAATCTCTACCAGACGGGGATCGAAGTTTAGACCAGACCGCGGACCCCAAGGGGTGACGGAGGGAAGGTAACGGAGGCAACCGACCGCATCAGCAGAAGTAGAAGTAGAAGTAGCAGCAGTCGCTCAATTGCACACTCACCGTCTGGGCATTTTCACAGTTTTGGAGCAGACACACACTCACTAGTGCACATGGGAACCACTCTTGAGACGACGGTCTTGACGCCTTGAAGAGTGGGGCGGGGGGATGTGGGGTTTGGTGGGGCGATCTATTAGTGTGTGGCACCATGTGGCATGCGGTATGCCATTGCAATTGCACAAACATTTCTATATTGCTCTAATGTATCTCTCCACGCCTCGTGGTTGTCGCCGTCTCATTGTATTTGTGGTTTTTTTTTTGTTTTGTATTGCGGTCTAATCGAGTCGGGCCGGAAATAGTTTCAATTGGAAAGGCAACCTGGCCGAAAGATCTGCTGTTCTGGTCACTGATAAAGCCATAAGTGGCCTCCATTCATGCGAATGCGACTGGAAATTTACAATGAACTCATTTGTGTTAAATCGAATGGAATAAATTAAAAATGCAGAAAATTTTCCTTAGGCTTTAAATTTTAATGAACTACATAATGGTTTTAAGTACATATAAGATTAAAAACAAATTGAAATTATTCACAAAATTACTTATTAGATAAACCCTTCTTTTCATCGAACTGGAAAATCATTTATGAAGACAAGACAAATATGAATTTTAATTTAAACTTGTCACCAAAGATAACTTGTTTTAAAAAGTATTTAGTATACACATAGATTACATTCTAAAAGTTACACCCCAACTATAAGTCCAAATGAAATATTTGAAACAGTTACTAATTTCGACAGGTTTTTTTAAACACAACACTGCATTTTTTTTTTTTTAAAATATTTAAATTTTGTAAAAGCTTAAAAGGCGTTCCGATTAGCTTTGTGAATATGAGAAAATCACTCCCAGGAGCCTCACGCCTTTGGGTATCCGTTTTATTAGCAGTTTACGACTTGAGTTCGCCGCCTTCGCCATTCAAGCGAGAATTATGTGTGGCAACTGATATTTTTCCAGGCTCCCCAAGGAAGTCTTTAATGAGTTAAGGAGGCAACCAGAATCTCCTCCTCCTGCCCATCCAGATCCATTCGCATTCGCACTGTTGCAGTTTGTTTTTTCATTTTCAGTTTCTTTCTTGGGCTTGTTTTGTTTTGTTTTGGGACTTTAATGGCCAACTGGTTGCGGTGAGCACGTGTTGCCTGTCAGTCATCCATCCAGCCCGTGTATTCAGTCAGTCAGTCAGCCAGCCAGTCAGTCACCCAGACGTTGATTGAGATAGCATACTGGTTCCGTGGAGAGAACGAGAACATCTGAACTCTATGAGGGGGCGTCTGAGGGTCTCGGAAGAATCTCAGAGTTCCTCGTTTTGGGGCGTGCCCCTCCACAGACGCGCACATTCTGTCAGTTGCTCAATTAGACGCACTTCCGCTGCATTTCCCTTCTATTCCCAGTCGCTTTAGTTCTATATTTATTTCCGTTTTTTGCGTGTGATTGATGGCCGACTGCTGGGCAATGATGTAACCAGAAATTAAAACGGAAATGAATATGAAAACGAGACGAAATGTGGCGGACGGCAATAATGTTGCGATTAAGATTGGGGCAATAAAAAAATTCATAATAATAAAAACAGTGTTGCGTCTTCTAAAATCTCTATACAATATTAATTCAGTAGTTTAAAGATTAAAGTTAGAAACCGGGACAACAAAGGGCTTTTAAAATATTATTCTTCATAATTTTGTTGTATTTCTTTTATAATTTTACATAACTAGGGTTACTAGTGGGTGAAAAAATTATTTATAGAATTATTTTTATTTGGTTAAAATTGAATTAGAAACCACAAATTCAGAATTAATAATAAAAGCAGTAGTTTAAAGCTTAAAAATATAAATCGGGAAACAATTGGCTTTTAAAATATTATTCTTCACATTTTTGTTGTATTTCTTTTATAATTTTACATAACTAGGGTTACTAGTGGGTGAAAAAATTATTTATAGAATTATTTTTATTTGGTTAAAGTTGAATTAGAAACTACAGGATCTCAAGATTCGTGGTGCTAATCACTAGATTATATTGGGGATTTCTGTTTTCTTGTTTCATCTTTAGCAAATGATAGAAAAAATGTGAAATTTTTTTCGGTGTCGATTTGCTATGTGTACCCACTGTTTTCCTTTTATGCGCTTATGTCCGGAGACAGTTAACATGCCGTACCATTTTCACTTCCCCTCGAAGCACTTTCCCTCCCCCTCCCTCAATTTTCTCTCTCTATTCCCTCCGTTGTTGTTGCTGTATCCAATAAACTAGTAGCAACAGCTGCAGCCGCAGACGACAATCGAAATGCGAAGGGTGTAAAGTGGCGCTGCCACATTCCAATGTCTGTAGCTGTTTCTCTTCCTTTTTGTTGTCAAGAATGCCGGAGATGAAGATGAAGAAGCAAAAAACGAAGTTGAAGTCGGTGGAGCAGATGAAGCAGCCGCAGCAGCATTAATCGTGGCATCATCTCATCGACACTCTCCATGTAAAATCACGTTTCGAGTTATGTGAACGGCGCGTGAATGAGTCGAAGTCCAGAGTTCGAATCGCGAGCAAAAGAGACGGCCATCGCGCAGAAGAAAGAGACGGGTAGAGCGGGCGTCTGCGATTGCGATCGAGCTGAAAATGCAGACTTTATGTGCTGAGAGCGAAGAAGAGAGAATTTTCTCGATTTGTCCCGGAATGTGAGCTTTCGTTACCAGAATTAACTCTATCCGTTTGGAATGTGAGTTTCTTTATTGCAGTAAAATTCTTTTATCTTCGAGTGATCTTATTTTTATATATATATTTCCTTATTTATTTTACGGTTTCTAGAATCGAATGCCTCCGAAGTTAAAAGTTTTCGAGTTTATCTTTAAATTCAATTTTTAAGAATACACTTTCAAGTTTTATAAATAATTATCCATTTTACTAACTTATTTAGTAAACCTCAGTTTCAGACAGTAAGGTAAATCAATATTATTTTAAAAACCGCGAGGGATCATTTAGAACAGCGGTCGGCAGAGCCCTATTAAGTGAGCATAGGGATTTGCTCTGCCCACGCGCTGCTCGCTCACGTATAACGTAGAACAGCGGTCTGCACACACACATCGATGAGCTGCCCAGTGCAAATTACTCACACAAATATAAAACAAAATGTCATCGTATGTGTGTGCCGACCGCTGATTTAGAATCATTTGATTGACGTTTAATTGCATTCGATTAAAACCCCATTTGAAGGATATAGCTTTCTGTGCAATAAACACAGCAAGCATTGAATATTTCGAACCCCTTCAAGAGTTATAAATGACAGATAATGCCATAAATAAGCGTACTCCATCTGTCATTTAATTTATTTACTTTTTGTATGCATAAATGATCGGCGGCAACCCCTTCAATGACAATTTGTTGCCGCCTTTTGCTGTCCCAACTCTTTTTCATTAAAACCGAGTTTAATGGCCATCAATTAATTTACAACGAGCACACAAAAGACGGGAAAGAGACGGCGCGAGTGTCAGACTTTATGTGTGTCATTAGGGTGCATTTTGAGTTATGCACCTAAAAATAAAAGAGCACAGAAAAATACAGAAACCGAGAGACTTATGGGTATAAAACATTTCCGCATTCCACAATGGGGAGTCAGCAAAGCAAAAAGACAAAAAAGAGACGGGCGCATGCGCAACGGTTGCCAAGACAGAGACGGAGAGAGGGGTCTAGAAAGAGAGGGAGGGAGTAAAAGACCTCGACCCACACTCGTGTGGCGCCCATAAAAACGTCATCGTTGCACATAAAACCCGACGGCGAACAATGCAGCTTGCCATTTGGCCGCCGCCGTAATAGTTTTTTAATTGCTCATAAAAGTCGTCAAAGTTCCCCGGGCTTCTCCCCCTTCTCCCCCTTTTCCACCCATATATACATCAATATATATACCACAAACATAACCCGTACAAGGTAAAGTCTCTTGTCCGTTTGGGCCCATTAATCACTTGGAGTGGAGGCTGCGGAAAATAACGCCACCAGGTAAAGCCAGAAAACCGTTAAGCGTATGCAACAAGATCGCCGCCGACTGTCTGCCTTTTCAGATCTTAACTTATGCGCATATTCTCCAAGTCTCTCGTTTTTTATACATACATACATGCGAGTGTTGCTTGTCCAGAGGAAACGGAGAAACGATCTTGCTATTGACATTGACAATGTCATTGGGAGGCTGTGGGAGGGGGCGGCAGTGGGGCAGGGAAAAACAGTAAAACCTCTGAAATATTTGGGTACTTCTTTATAGTCCCCTTTTGATTTCAAAGCTATGAAAATGAAATTTTTTTTTGCAAGAAAAGTTTCAAATTTAATTTTAATTCATTATTTCTGTGCCAAAACGAAGAATTTTTTAAATTTTAAGTTTTTTTTTTTTAATATTTGAAAACGCAAAAAAGTAGTGAAACATGTTCGATAATTTTTTTTTTTTTTTTTTTTTTTTTTTTTAACTTTTTTTTCCTCTAGGGGTAAATAGTTTTTTCTTTTAACTTAACAGTATGTTCAAGGCCGTGAGATCTTTAGAGTCCAATACCCTTGTAGGATGACCGAGTAAATAGTGGTTAAGTGTATTAAGGTTTATTCATATCATAATATCATTTAAAAAAAAATTATTTCCTTTAAAACTATTAGCAATTTCTTAGTTTTATGCTTGTACGCTGGATAAATTGGAGATCGCCGGCGTGATTATACGATAATGGGAGACACATGTGCATAATGACCCGGCTGCTGCCGTAGTTGCTATTTTACTTTTCCCTCTCTACCGGACGGACAAAAAAAGGGGTAAATTGAACCAGCGGGAGGGCGTTTTGTGGCTGCGACTTTAGATTGGAATGTTGTTTATTGCATTTTTCAGCTAAATGTCGCTGAGACGTTGTCGCCTCCCATTGAAAAAAATATCAGACACAGACACACACAGAATAGTATGCATAATGACTGTGATTTTGTACCATATGCAAGTATGTGTTTGCTATTGGCATTTGGAAAGTTAGCTGCTCTCTCGGTTGGCCGCTTTTTATAGCCCACAATCTGCAGGCAGGCTGCTTTGAGTCATTGTGCCCGTTTCTGGATTTGACATTGCAGCTTTTTGCATTTTCATGCATCCGGGATACGATGATGATAGTCGTGATGGTAATGATGATGATGTGATGGCGATTACCACTGCCATTACACACTATATATGCAGTAATGATGATGTCTGGTTTGGGTTCCCGAGGTGCGTGTGCCATGTATGGAATGTTCGAGCTGACCTAAACTGTTTTTATGGGTTCTTCCTTGTTTCGGTTAAATTTCCTTTAAAATATGTTTTCTTAACGAGCAACTTAGACCCTCATTTTAAGTGCCAGGATATTCTAGTGCTCTTCAAAAATGAATTGAACATTAATTTTTGATATATGCAATTTCCAAATTGCAACACACACACTGGCGTCTGGGGTGTTTTGGTGGCCAATCAAGAGGCATTTGCCAAATGTGCAGACACAAAGAAAACGTGGCCCAAATGGTCCCATGACCAAAAATACAAAAATACACACTCGTACTGAAACTCATTGAGTCTGCACTATACAGATGGGTGTAAAGATGTATATAGAATGCAATTACAATTACAAATTGAAATGCACAACAGATGACGCCGTCGTAGAGACGGGGTCGTCTCAAGATATATATGTACATAGATATACTTTTGTGGCTTGGGATTTCATCTGACGAAATTCGGCAGTCGCCTAGGTGAGGAGGTAACGGTGAGTGGGGTGGCATCCCACTCATGACGACGACCCACGAGGTACACAAAGATATGGCAAAGCTATTCTGATTCTGCCTCATTGTCTCATTGTCGACGTCTCTGTTGTTGTTCCCACTAGTATTGCATTTACTCTATAGTGAAGGGTATTGAAAATATTCTACTTAGTTTAGTTACTCGTCCACTATTTCTTCAGAAAATTATCCGAACCTTTTGGCAGAATTTCTAGATTTGTTTGTCGGTTTTCATTTTTTTATCTAAATACAAAAGTTACATATTATATTAGAATTTTTTGCTAGATATAATGCTTTTATTCAAAGAGGCTCTATAAAATGCTTCTATAATTTTTTTAAATCTATACAATCAATATTATTGTCAGGGTATTTTAATTTCTATTTACTTTTACTTCTCATTTCTTTTTGTTTTTCGTTTCTCATTCAACGGAGCGCTAATTTTTTCGCTTTCCGGCGGCGCTTGGATGGGGCGTCAAAAACGCCCACTTTCCACTCCGTCTTCCGCCACTTCGGTCCCCTTCCCCATCCCATCCCCTCGGTGAAACTTTCTGTCTCAGTGGCGTAGAAAAATGTTTTTAATTACAATCATTAGAATGAAATTGATCGTGAACTGAAACACGAAAATTAAATTAAGAAAATGCAGACGTGCAGAGACCACAAACTGCACCTTTAGAGCACGTCCACCCCTCCGAATTCTTTCCACTACGATTTCACTGGGGGCCTCATTCGGGGGATGTTGCGTTGCGTCGGTTGTCTCGTGTTATTTATTTTATAGAAATGCATTTTGCTATTTTTAATTTTCTCTTTCAATTCCACACCCCCGGCAAATGCATTTTAAAAATAAACGAAAATTGAAATTATCTTGGGGTTGCTGGGGGGAGAACAAAATCCTTGGGGGAGTCGACCATTAAAGAGGGAGCAACGAGAGTTCCTTGCGCGAAGGGGAGGAAAACCGTGAAAAGCGGGGCAAAGGTGAAAGGACTTTAAAGTCATTCTGGAGATAAAGTAACGCGATGGAGGAAATGTGTTGTATTCAACGGAAATTTACAAGATCCGTAGGCTGTTCTCAATTTGGTATTCTTAATTGCTGGGACGTGACTCAGTGCAGAGTGAATCTCATCTTATGACTATATGACTAATCGGAATATTGAGGAATTCTGAATTTAAAAGAACTTTAGTTCGTCATCGATTGATCACAGCTTAGTTAAAATACAAATTACATCAGTTGCTTACTAAGTAAACGAGATCTTCATAACATGTGATCAAATGATTAGGATTAAGATGGCATTTTATGGAAAAGACATAAAGTTTAAAAAGTCGTTAGAAGAATCGATTTACATTTACTTATTTGTTTGCGAATAGACAACCCTTGGACCTCGACAACAAACCCTTGGCAACATCCCGATACATTTCGATCCTATCCCGTCCGTTTCAGAACAAAAACCCGTCTACACGGATCTTGTGATCTGTCATTACAAGCGAACGAAAAGAAAAGAGGCAAAACTAAACGAGGCAGCATGAGACGAAACTGTGTGTTGTTTACGTTTTATGTAGATTTATTTTTGCCTTGCAACTTAAACGCACAGACATTTAAATTTAGCCGCGGCGATCATCTAATGGCCTCGTCCGCACACAAAAGCTACCCATCCCGCTCGTACCTCTACTGGGCGGTACTGGGCTCGGCGATCTGATGTGGATGTGGATGTGAATGTGGATGCTGATCTGTTGTGTTGTGTTGTGGCGTGGTGTGATGGGCTGGTGTCTGATCGTCTGCTCTGCAATTTTCACACTCGAAAAAATGTGTTTATTGAAGTGGTATCAATGGTCCTAAGACCTAGGTATTTCTTATCAGCTCTGATCCCACCGATTAATAAAGTGATTTTTAATATTTTATTCTTAACTTCTTCTGTTAATAGTAATTACTTATCAGGCATTTCAAAATTAATATATATTTTTTTACATGCTTTTTAATAAAGTAATGTGCTGGGATTACTTCTGATCTTGCAGAGAGTTCTACAATTTTTAATTGCGACTGCATCGTGATTATACATTTTACGATTGTCATTCATTACATATGATGTCAGTCTTTATAGTTAAAATTATCATAAAAGAAGCTAGTATCATTTCGGATAAAATAAATTCAAAATCGAGAGTCAATCATATACAGCTGTGAGGATAGTATGCTCTTTATTCTTCATGTTAAAGTTTAAGACACATTTTCTATGTGGTTTAGGAGCTTTAAAATCTAAAGAATTTGGGATCGACAGTGTTTATTTCCAAGTGTATAGAATCAGATGAGCTAAAGCCGGCTGCCACGTATTGCCTTGCCTTGCCTGGTCCGTCCGTCTGTCCGTCCGTTCGCCTGTCCGTTCGCTGTCTGTGTGTCACCCGACTGTCTCGCCAAAATGCCATCGCTGCAATCGCTGGGGCGCTCTTTCGCTGTTGTATTGTTGTTGTCTCCGACTCTAGATGTGGCATAAAAAGTGTGATCGATGTAAATCTTGTGGCTCAGCTGTCGCCAGCATTTGCTTTTTCCCCTCGCTGATCTTAAAGTTTTATTTTTATAGGCAAGAACAAGAAGAGGGGAGTCCCGCCTCCCTCCGCCTCATTGAACCCACCACATTACACCTCAGTTCACCACACTCCACCCCCGGGCACTAGCTCCCTCTCACTCTAATCTGATTTGTGGGATCGAACAACTGTAAACCCGGGCTTTGGGCACCTTCCCCCTCCCTCACGGATTCTCCGGATTGTTCGGCTTCTTCTTGCGGTTATTTGTGCGTGCGTGTGTTTTTTGTTTTTGTGCGTGCTCTTTGGCGCACTGAGCTGCTTTACGGATTTGCCTTTGTTATCGATAGGTGGGCTGGACAACCCCTAAGCATTCACTTAAAATAATATTTTAAAATTTCCAATTTGGGACCCCTGATCTCTTGGCTGATAAATGGAAAACTACAGAGACTCGGTCAAAAGATTTGGGTGATGCATTATAATGACTTATAATAGATTTATTGTAGTATTCAAAAAAATATATATATTTATTTTGAAATCAAAATTGAAATAATCAACTTTTGCCTTTAGATATCTTGTTTATTTGTAATCGTTTCGATTTTAATAAACTAGCTGCTTTTATGCTCTTTTTATTACTTTTATTGTAGTCTGTTCTTTTTTTTCCAACCCTTTACTAGAATCTTTTAGGCGCTTCTTTTTTTCTGTCTATTGTGCTCATTTTATATTTATATATTTTTTACCACTGTTTTTGTTTTGTTTGTTCCTATTCGTTATTCAATTCCTCCGCTGATATCGCTGTTTTTTGTAGTTGTTTTTGCTATTACGTATTGTAAAATTGAAAGCGTCTTTAGCGGTGTTTGTTTTTTGTGTGACCGCTACCCATTTGTTGTCTAATTTATTTCTATTTCTACGTAGTTGTCCTCAGATTAAAAAACAAATTACCATAAATGTAATTTTGTAATTGTATTGCATTAATTGTAATACAAATATTGTCGTAACGTCCAGAAAGCAAAAACAGTCATAAACTTGGGAGATTACTCTGCAGTAATCCAGAGACCGCAAATGTAGTGCTCATCTCATCTCTCGAGAGAAAGAGAATAGTTGAGAATGGAAATCGGGCCCCATATTTATCTCACTCGTACAGAAGTATTTGTGTGAGTGAGTGAGAGTTCGGCTTTGAAGAAAACTTCAAAGAAGTTTAGCTCTCACAGAATATTGCAAAAGTATCTTTTATAATTCAAATCTTAGAAAAATGCAAAATTGATTATATTATAGTTTTCTTAGAAAGCTTGGCCAACGCTTTCGTAGTCATATGTAAATTTTAGGCATTTGACACTGTTTCTTAGAAACTGCTTTCGACTATAAACATCTAGTTTTCTTAGAAAGATTGTACTTGCTTATTAGCATAAAAGCAAACAATATTTTATTTAGAAAATAATATTAGAAAAATTTGAATTGAATTCTTATTAAGTTGTTTCAAAGTATTTAGTTGTTAAGTTTTGTTGTTTTTTTTATAGTGTTTTTTTTTTGGGAAGTTTGTGCGTCTGTCTGTCTGCCCCGTCTCGAATCGACGCATTTTTGTTGCTTGACCTGCCTGGTTGTTTTAGTAGTTGCTCTTGTATCTCTAGTTTTGTTCTTTTTGCTTCGAACTGAAGCTTTGAGAATCGAGATTTGAGCTGAGCTTCGAGAGTCTGAAATATGGAAACTGGGGGTTTGAGGGGAGCTATTTCAAAACCGCTCTCGTTTCATTGTTGTTTGTATTATTATTCGTTTTGTTGTTGTTCTCTTAGCATGAGCAAGACACAAAAGAGAGGACAAGAAGAAGTAGAAGTAGAAGGAAAAAAAAATTGTTTCTTGTTTATTGCTTTATTTGCGGCGTTTTGCTCTTGATTAGGTTCTTTTGTGCCTCGCACTTTGCTTTTGTTGTTCTCCTCATTCCAGTGGTTGTTTGGCGCTTTCGTTTGTTTGTATGCGTGCATGCCTTTGTAAATGTATCTATGTTTGTAGCATTGGCACGGCGGGCATAAGGTAAATGTGAAAACAATTTAAGCGGAACTTAATAGCTAAACAACTATTTTAACTTGGCTGTTGTTGTCGTTGAGTTGTTGTTGTTGTTGCTGTTGTTGTTTTTTTTCAGACGCTTGTAAAAATATATTGCGTTCTATTTTATGCTCAGGAGGCCTGCTGTGTTTTTCCTAGTTTTTGTATTACAGTACATCTTCTTTAAATGGGATCGCAATAATAGAAAATTTAATAAACTATGTAAAACTTTTTAAATTTATCAGAACTAGTATTACAACTAAAGGATTAATAAAAATTGGAAATTTTGGCGAACTTATATTTAAGTTTGAATATAAATACCAATTTAAAATGTAAATATATGGAACAAATTTTTTTGTAGGTTTTCCCATTTTGGGCTCTACTTTGAGTACCACTTACCTCAGTTGAAAAATGTATCTTAGTAAAGTTCCCCTGTGCTCTATTTCACTCACTGGTCTTTGTCGTTTTGGGTTTTCCGTTTGTTTTCCTTCCCTTTTGTTTTGTCATGCACTTCACCCCCAAGCTCAGACAATTGCGTCGTGCATCGCGCCTTTTTGGCGCCCCACACAGACAAAGGCGCACGCACACACTCGCCGGGATTTCCGTTACGCTGTCGAAATCAAATCAAATTAATTCATTAAGCCAAATAAATGTTTAATAAATCATAACAAGAAAACAAAACAAAACCGAGAAACGAGAGGCGAGCAGCGGCGAAAACTCAAGCGAAAATCAGTCTGGCGCCTATTTTATGAACGGTTCAATAGCAAATGTCAAATTTGACAAGCGGCGAGCAGAAAAAAATAAGAAAAGTAAAAAGATGTGAGGGGGCGCACGAGCGAGAATCTCAGCTGATAACATGTAAGAACAACAATTTTCGGGGAAGGACGGGGAAATCTTTTTTCGGACCAGAGCTTCTTATTAATTAGCTTGACTTGTGACTGGCCCGTCAAAGTTCTGATTCAGCTCGAAAGATATAGCAAAGACCTCTCCCTCACCGATAGATGGGAATAAATGAATGGGCCGGCAATTGGAGGGGGTTGTATTATTGTGTTCCCATTTCCAAGAAGGGGGGATATTCATTCACCAAAAAAATGGGTATTGTGTATGTGTGGAGTGAACGTAGGGTGATAAGCTTGCTGATAAGGTAAACAAATATAGCCCGTATTTACCTTCCTTCAATAGGTAAATACAGCAAAACCTCTCTATATCAAACTTTTATTTGATGATTTTATATATAAAAAAAAAACGATGTACTTATTTTGGATAAAACTAAAATCTTTTTCGAGTTAAAAGTACAATTTTTTTTCTTAATTTTCAAAAACCAAACGAAATTTGTTTTGGTACGATAAATACGATAAAAACATCCCAAGAAATCCCCGATAGCCAAATTTGATGTTGGTGTTACTTACTTGGATTTCTCGGCAAGCATGGGTGAAATTGGGGTCTCTGGCTGTGAATGGAATCGAATCCGATAAGTACGCGTACACATTTACTCTACTCACGCCCGCCATTCATGTGTGTGAGTGAAATTCATTGATAACTTAAAAATGCCAACCCAAACAACTCGCACACATCCGTGCACACAGAGAAATACCTTGTGCAATGCATTCCGTCAAAATAATTGGGCAATGTGGGGAGCGGAACGTATCATAAATAATAAAAGTGAGCAAATAAAGCGTTGGCCAACCTACAATGAAAAAACAAGACGAGAGAGAGGGGAAAATGCCCTGTCGAGATTAGAGAAGAAAGCTTATCAAATCGGAATTTATATGAAGTGTTATTTCTCTTATTGCCGCTGACAATTACTGTTGTTGTTTACCCACTTGCATTCCACATACACACTCACCCGAATAACGGCCGTCCGCGGACACTTGAAAATGTCATTACACACAGAGAAAAGGCGCGCGCTAAAAATTTCATTCACTTGATTCACGCTGCTCGCCTTTGTTGTTGTTGTTTTTGCTATTTACGCCGCTGCATTCATTCACACATACGCCGCTCGGGAGCGTGAGAGCGAGAGGGACGGAGATAGAGGGGCCAGATTGGGTGAGCAAGCAGTGCAAGTACCATGGGATCGACAGTTGTGGCTTTTCGTGCCTTTCATTCAATAAAAACACCGCACTCCACACACACAAACATGGATCCGAACACAGTTGCGGCAAAAATAATAGTAGTTTTAAAATATATACAAATGTTAAAATATTTTTAAAAAAATTTAAAAAGTATAATAAAAAAAGTACAAAATAATATAAAAAAGAAGAAATTATCAAGGTTTTGTTGCATAGGAATAGGAATTTAAAATATTTAAAATTCTGTTCAGAGATTTAATATAAACTTACTGACATTTGAAGAACATTAGAACATTGTTTCTGAACATAACTTTTAACAAAATAAATTATAACTAACTTTAAACAAATAAATAGTAGTAAAACTCTGCTATTACTACTGTGTTGACCATAGCTGTTGAAATGTATTCCATTGCGTATTTAACACTTTGATAAACAACTAAACCACAAAAATGTTGTATAAGCCCAAGCGGATTTCAACTGGGCCCAGCCGCAAGTCAATAATGAACATAAAAAACCAGTCTGGAAAGGATCTGCTAGAGAAGTCTTATCTGACCGGAACTTGCCAGCTCAAGGTCTTTAGATACTCACTTTCTAACCAGGAATTGCTTCAGCTACTATAATTAATCATTTAATCATTATTGGAAAAGCGGTTGTATTGCCCAAGCCTTAATTACTCAACATTATGAAAGACGAGACATATTTCACACGATTCAATTGAAAGGCAAAACTTGTTTTCATATTCGATAATTTGAAGCGGTTTACAGATCTTAATTAAAGTTGAATTAATGTCTAGTAGTGTTGGTTGTTTATAAATGATCTGTAAAATTTATGGATTAAAATGTGATTAAAAGAAAAAAATTAACTTCAATCAAACACAAGAAGAAATTTTATAAACGATATTTAACATGGAGATTTATATTTCATGGGCTTTTTGATCAAAAGGTGAGGCTTAGATTAAAAAATCTTAAAACACAAAATAATCAATCTCGATAAAGAAAATACATTAGTATTTATACAAATACTTTGTTATTATTTTTTCATGGCTTATATATTTATTTTTGGCTTTTCATAAAAAGATAAGCTATTTTTGCGGGCTGGCAAAATCAGGCGAGGCAAAAAAACAAGTAGCAAGCTCAACTTGTGTCGAATTCCAATGAAAATACTATGTAAACAATGAATTGTTGACAGAGATTATAGACGGGACAGTATACGGTCTTTAACCATGTTTACGGCCTGTATCAAAGACCCTGTCAAAGCATAAAGACTGCAATTGATTGTGTACCACATATCGTCTTACGTGTGCATGTGCCATATAGACATGTCATTCGCACGTACTGATACGATCCGGAATATATCATAGAGCGCCAGCTCTTAAAATCAAATAAAGTAGGAAATATAGAAAAGTGCTTAAATATCACTTTAAAAAAGTTTCTAATTTGGCTAAACATTACATTTTTTAATTACCTTTAATAGTTTTACCTTTAAACTATGTTAAATTTCATAACGGGGACTCGCCTATTCGATCAATCACAAGAGCTCAACTTGTTTTTATTACATTTTCCCTAGTTGCGTTAGCATTTCCGAGAACTCTGTATAAGCTTTTTGTAGAAAAATAAAATAGTGCCTAACCAAATAAATGGGTCAACTGGGTAGCAAACATAACAGGAAGTGCCATATAAATTGCTCATTCCGCGTAATATTTCAGCAATATTTGCTGTCGACCAACAGGAACTCGAAATGGGGAATAAAAGGGATCGTCTGTAAAGGCCTTTCATATATGCAACTCTAGTTTTATTTGTTGACACAATGTGCAATAATGTTGCAAACAGCACTTGCATAGCTGTTCACCTGACTGCTTGATCAGTGGAGGAGGGGACCTAAAAGTGTAAATATCAGTCATGGACAAGCCTTGAAACCTTATGATGAAGGGGGCTTCGTTTCCACATCCCGTTATAAATTAAATTATAGGAAATTGTGCATTTATTTTTATCATTTCTTTAGTAACATATGTTTTTTTGCTTCTCTTTCAGGTGTTCTGTGTGGAAAGACTAAATAACAATCTCACTACGAAGTGTCCAAACCATAAGGTATGCAGATAAGCTTGTCTTTAATTATTACCATTTTCTTTTATCTCACCCTGTTAGTGAGCAACTTGCAGATATGCTTTCTAAGTGATCTATCGTAATTGGTTTCCTGGAAATCTAATTTTAGACGCTGATTTGTTTGTATGAACTTTGCTCGTATCATTAATTTTAGTAGAACAATTGCACTAGTAATGTTCGCTCTTATCTTGTTATTGTTATTGTGAAATTCAATGCCTGCCGATCGACTGAATAATAATTCATTGAATAAACACAGACGGCAATGCGGGGTGTGTTGTGTGTTGTGTGCGGTAGTTAGCACTCGACAATCGAGCCGGGAATGCAACTGTAAAAATAACAACATCACGTCAAGGATCGCCCCCTAATCATCGTCTTTGATATGACGATGACGTGTGCAAAGTACGAGTATTCGTATTCCGATAAAAACAGACGAATGACTCGAGGCAGCCCGGAAAATGTGCAATAAACAATGTATTTTGATTCGAACGTGACGGCTTATTGGATTGTCACAAGGCTGGTGGTACTTTACCGGTCTGCCCATGTGATTGATGACCAAAGTCTGGGGTCTATCTGCTAGTGAAAGTCACGAGATTTCGCGGCGGGGTAATGAACGTCTTTTCTGGGATTTAGATTGCAGCTGATTGTCGTGTGAAATGTATATTTTCGGATCTATTTCTGTGAAAGTAAATGTAAATGAGGGAGAATGATAGATATATGAGTATTGAAAACATTTAAGTCTGATCGTGGATCTGTTTAGGATTTTAGTTTGGTTCTATTAATATATCACCGTATATGTACAAAGGGCGTCTATACGTATTGTAAAAGGGGTCAGCTTAAACTTAACTATAATTAAAGCTAATATTAGGGTATCTAGGGTGCGCTAAAAACATCGGAAAAATCACAGTCCCCTTTGCTATAGTTATCGTTATCGCTGGCCATCTCCGATTGGCCGCCTCTGACTTGGCTCACGCACTGAGATCGGTATTTTGGGTTTTAATCAGCTGACGTTGTTGTTTTCGACGGAGCTTGTGACTTTTTTAGATTTTCGATACGGTTGGCTCCCAATTGTTGTTATCGGCTGAGCTTTGACTGCGATATGCGTATTTATTGTTGACATGCCCAACGATTATTGTATGTTTTATAGATGCCAAGTGTGAGGAATTCAAATACTACTTGTATGACACGATAAATTAGTTAGGGGTGGAAAAAAACTATTTTTGACCAACGATTGTAGCTCAATGCATCGATATCTTGATATAATAACAAATTATTTCACATAATTATATTTTTATAACGATTAGTTGTTGGCGTTTTTAATATTACGTACAGCTAATATTTAGAGATTTTTTGTGAAGTTTTAATTTACTGTAAAATATTTTCTATCGGTACCCACATTCATCGGGGTGCTATAGTTTACAAAAGTATAAATTATTTATGTGGTGATTACCAATGTTTTCGGGGCGATAAAAGTCTGTCATCGCCGCGGTGAGTACGTCATGATCGTGGAATTTCCGTCACGGTTCCGTCTCCGCCTCCGTCCCCACCACCCCAATCCCCCTCCCTTTTGCCATCCGTGTGTTTGGAATGTGGAATGCCCCGAAATATAAAAGCCGTTTACTTTGTATGCTCACGTATCGGAGTTAATTTCTTGTAGGGCGCACTGGCATTTCATTATTATTTTAACATTTTCGCAGGTGTCTCTTGTAATGGTTTCTTTTGGATCGGCTCCGTTTCGATTGGGTTCGACGGGTTTTTGGGCTAGGCCTCGAATCGTTATTGTCGTTATTGTTGTACGCTTCGTTACGTTTTATGTTCGCTTTTCGAAACGGATCTCCCCGTTTTCATTGCGTTTTCGATTTCTTGGTATTTCGGCTTTCTTACATTTTTCGTGTGTTAATGAAAATTTTATTGGAATTTTTTTTTGTGGCTATTTTGTTTGTTTTTGAATTTTTTACGAGTTTATGAATGATCGTGCAAACAAACAAACCATGCCAGACATTTACCAGAGTATTTTAAGGGGTTGGGTGGCTTTTTGTGGGTTGTGAGGTTGGTTTTCTGGTTGGTTTGGATCGAGTGCTGTGGAAGCGCGCTCAATCAGCAGCCGAAGCGAAAAAATCAACCGCAACGAGGGCATTCACTTCATAAAAAATATATAAAAAAATCGAAAAAACATAGAAATCAATCGGTGACAAGCCAAGCAAGTCAATTGAATTCATAGTCGTAAAATAATAATTACTGTCTTCAAGTTGATTACATTATTGACTTGATTTTTATGATTCGACTCAATGCGATATTATTTTTTATGTTTTTTTATTAATCTAAACCGCCCCAAAGCGCGTTTTTTAAAATGGTTGATTATAAAATTACTATTTTAGACTTTTAAACTATCCGATAATATAGAATTCATTGAAAACTCCTGTATTGAAGTCCCATATTTAGCCAAGCTCTAAAATTCTCTCTATCGAGTTCGAGCTTTTTATTTCGAAGGGTTTTTATTTCCCTCATAGTAATTATGTATCTCGTTGTAATTTAGACATTTACTCATTTCCATAATTCCAAGTGTTTTATAGCTTCATAGCAACCCTGCCCGCATTTTTCCACCCTCCGCTTTTCCAGCTCCTTTTATGTAATGCCGCTTCTGAAAACTTCCCCGATAAAAACCTTTCGGGAAAAACAGGCACCGCCTGGTACAGCCTTATATGTATAGTGTTCGTTGGAGAGCCCGTTCAGTACAACATAGAACCGGCGAAGAATCCACCCATAGACAGGCCACTTTTACGACTTGAGTTCATTTGAAATTAACGGCCATTATTTCGGGGCAATTGTTTGTCGTAAAAAAGTCAGTAGATTGGGGAAATGCACACCAAGCCCAAGCCCCGATTCCGCATAATGAGCTGTCGTTGGTTGGCAGCTTGTTTATAGAGATTACAAAGTGAGTCGAGCGAAATACCCGAAGTAAGATTGGAAAATCCCAACTTGTTTGCGAACTCAAACAAACCACAGTTAATATTTAGTGACTACGATTATATTTCCGCTTAGCCCCTTTCTCATAAAATTCCCTGGAATCCAGATTATTTGTATTGTGGTTGGGATTCTCCTTAAACATTATGAGCTGCAGTTGAACTTATATTATGCCTCATGTATTTTGTTTATAAACTGGCATATATAAACAAAGAATTTCAATCTTAGGTTTAAAACCAAAAAAAAAAATGATGTTTAAATTTGTTTTCTATGAAAAAGGGATACTTTACCGTTGACCTTTGAATCACTTTCGCATTATCATTTCATATTCTTACCCAAATAACTGTGTTACTGATGAAATAATTCATTGTTATTTCATCACAGTGGGAAAGACCGGCCGACACCCACAATTAAATGCTATAATTGGGTCTACTAGCTCCGTTCCATACATCTGGGGGCTGGGCAGGCGGCATTATCTACATATATGGATAATTGTGCCCCCCGTTAGTAGTCGCATTTAAATGTCATATTTGTTATTTGCAAAAGTTCCAACCTCTCTCGCTCACTCGGCCACTGGCTGTCTCTTTCTGCCACTTTGCCGGCAATGGGACAAAGTTATTTATCTCGCGTGAGGCGGCGTCACGTTGCTTATCTGGAACTCGCACCTCGCACACACCGATATTCGCTACAATACAATACCTCACAATTCGCACTAAAAAACCAACCATATCAAGCAAAACAACAGCCGGCGCTCACTTACAGACAACCAACAACTAAAAAATATAACTATTTAAGTGCTCGAAGGTTTCAGTGTCACAGTTGCTTGTGCTAAAACGGACGTTGAAATGGACAGCAAATTGGTGGATCCGCATTCGAGGCATGAGTTGGCAGATCTGAAGATTAGAGGGCGCCACATGTGAACGGTATTTAGTTGTAAGTCACGATGATCTGCGGAGCTACAGGTTCTTCTGATAGAACAGACGATCCTCTCCTTTGCTCGAATCACTTGAATAATGGGCCGTGGAGCTACGAGAAGTATCTAGATTAAACTATTTTTATTCAGTGGTGAAATCAGAAGTACCGAAATTAAATTATTATTTGAAGAATAATATATTTCTCGGAAGGGTAGCGATTAAAAAAGAGACCTAATCTCTTAAACGTCCTTCTGTGGAATTTTTACGCATTACTAAACACCCGTAAACTTATCGTTTTCGTCAGGTGAAATGGTCGGTGCTTCCCCCAGTTCCGCATATAGATCTATTAATATTTATTCAACCATTTAAATGCTCGCTTAAATAAAGCTTTTCGAAATTATACATACAACAAAATATGCAGAAAGGCAGGCGAATGGAAGCAGAAACAGGTGGATATGGATTGGATGCTGTGATGATGATGATCATGATGTGACAAACCGGCGAGATTGAGATATTATGAATGGGATGGGATGTGGCGGTGGTGGTACCACCTGATCATGATCATCATCGGCATTCGATCGGTTCATCGATATAGAGTTCGACTTCCAGTCGGCCGAATCAGGTTTTTGATTGGTCATATCTCCATCTCCCAGTGAGTCTGGCCCGATCCGATCTCCGCTTATCATAATGCGATAATTTTATTGTTTTCCACTTTTTCGGTTGCTTTGAAACTCGGAAAAAACAAAAAAGACTTGACCAAAGGAGATTTGTA
The DNA here is from genome assembly GCA_037075205.1 of Drosophila prostipennis. Lineage (NCBI taxonomy): Eukaryota > Metazoa > Arthropoda > Insecta > Diptera > Drosophilidae > Drosophila > Drosophila prostipennis. Next base: position 171,674 of record JBAMCJ010000852.1, read on the forward strand.
TTTGGATTTGGATTTGGAGCATATGAAATATTTCAATAAGCTCGTTTTGGCCTGGTCTCTTTCTTGAGTTTCTTCTCCTTCGTCGTCGTCTTCTGGAGGCTGGTTGTTTTTGTTTGTTATGCTTTCGGATTCGGATTGTTGTCGTTGCTTTTGCTTCTTAACTGGTCTGGCAACTTTGTTTCGGATTGGAATGTTGTTGGCTTTTGGCTTCGGACAGTCTCAGTCTCTCCGATTCGATTCTCCGATCTCTGATTCTCCGGTCGCGTCTCTTCATTCTCCAGTCTTCTCTGGCTCTGGCCTGTTTTCTGCCCGTTATTGCGTCAATGCCGACGTTAATGTTCTTGTTATTGTTATGATTATTATTGTTGTTATTGCTACTTCTGGCCGTCTGTGTCTTTGTTGTTGTTTTCCCCCATTTTCTGCCAATGAGTCAGATTAGTGGGGCTAAGAAAAAGCAACGCGTGCGTAGCAATGCATTTTGTAAATTCTTGGAAATTCTTGCTTTTAATGCTTTAGCATTTTTACGTTTACTGCTCTTAATAATGGAACACATTCGTATATTTGTATGTATTTATTGCAATTTTAAAAACCTTTAAAGTGAGAAACCAAATGTCCTAAGCAGTCTTTTGAAGGTTTAAGCCATTAACAACGTTTTTTATTTAACTTTTCTTTAAAAGAATAAGCATAATTGATTTCTAGTCTCTTTTATGAGAACTTTAAACTGTGATATATTTTGTACAGAATACTATACATCATCAGATTTCCATTGTAATATTAACTTTTATAATTTGATTACTTTTAAGTGTGGGGAAAATATCAACCACTCGCATCTGGAAGTGTTGCCCTTTCGAGTAGTTTTGCCATTTGCGCTTAAAAAAGGAGAACACAATAGTCGGCGAAAACAATGAGTAGTGGAAAAACAAGCGCAAATGACAGTTAGGCGTGCCAAATGCACCTTTACACTTTTTTACGAGGCGCGTGCACAGTGGCGCCCGAGGCGCGTTAAACGAAATTAAACAATAAAACGCTCGCCGGCGTTCGGACCGTTTGCGTTTGCTGTTAATTTCCATGTGTGTAAATGAGTGCTGATAAGCCAAGCCAGTTTCGCTATGGTATGGTATGGTATGGTATGGTATAATAGTATGGCCTGGCTGGCCTGGCCCTTTCCCCTTATCGCGTCATCATCAAACGCCGTGTTTCCACTTTAGCCAAGCAACTTTATTTAAAGATCTAACCGTTTTTAAGTGGCTAAAGTTTTGCAGTTTTGTGAATTCCATAGCCTCTTAACTGTAGTTATTTTAATACCTGTTGCTCGCTGAGGCGATAGGCGATTTAGACTTCAAATCTCTTGAAGACTATTAAGTAGTTAAGAAGTATGAAGGCTTTTGGACTACATATAAATACATATGATTTTTTTTTTGTGTTTGTTGGAATTTTTGGTGTCTACACACAAACAAAAAAATTGGTAAAATTAACCAAGTTAAGTTCAAACAGTCCTTAACTACAAAAATGGTCAATTCTACCAATTAACTAGGTGTGTGTCTTTGCTAAGTGTGAGTATTTGTTGTTGTGAAAGTAACTATTTGATTGGTAGAATTGACAATTTTGGTGGTTGGGACTGTTTGACAATAAATTGGTTAAATTTACCAAGATTTTTTTTCAGTGTAATACTAGATAGTATCTTATCGCCCTATCAGCCATCGTCAGGCTCCGATCTTTTGACAATGTTGAGTTGTCCGGAAATGGTGCTCACCGGAATTTTCTTCTTCTTAGTTTGTTGTTGGCCTGAAACTAAACGATAAAAAAAATATAAAACAGTCAACGAAATCTGGGTCACCGACACATACACACGCAAAACACCGGGCGAACGTTTGAGAGCCACAGTTTGGGAGTCACCGTGGCTTATTTGTTGTGAGTGTGAGAGAAGTGTATTTGTTTTTTGTGTTTTTCGACCGAGTCTCTTAATTTTATGTGTATGCTATAACCATTTTAATTATTTTAGTTGAGCATTTTTTTTTTTTTGTATTTATAGCGCGACATTTGCTCGCCGTTTGTATTAATTTTTACTGCGCAATAAAAGCAACAATAAGAACATCAACAAATCAAGCATAATAAACAAGCAGCATTACTTGAGAGCATGTGTGCGTGAGATAGAGAGAGAGGGAGCAAAAGCCGCGAGAGAGAAGGCTTTTTTGTTAATTTATTTGGTTGTTTTTTCGGCGACAAGCTAGAAAAATTTGCAAAGCAAGAACAAATTGCGTGTGCGTTTTTTTTTTTCTATTCGGGTTTTATGTGTTTGTGTTGTACATCTACTACGTTTCCAACTACGCAGCAGAAATTCGCACAAAACCAAGAACAACAACAATAACAACAACAGCTCTCTTACCGCTCTCTTTCTCGGATTTTCCTTTGCCACGCAGCCGCATTTTCCTTGCCCCAAGTTACGCCCCAAAATTAGAAAAAACAACAAGAAGATGAAGATGAAGAAGAAAATAGTAAATACAAATCGTTTTGCACAAATCACCCGTTAGCAAAAAGCGTAGAATTTGATGAATTACAGCGTAGTAAAAGTCACACACACTTGCAATTACTATTTACTACTACTACTACGCTTTACAACGCGACTGCGCTGCCAACGTCAAACGAATGTCGCGCGTCATTCAAAAAGAAAAAATAAAAAAAATAAACGTCAATGCTAAGCAAAAAAAAAAAAAACCGCTCTCCATATGCTTGCCATTTTTATTTATTCTATTCTTTTGTCAGTCGCATAAAATTATTCACTTTGTTGTTGTTACTGTTTTTTTATTTAAAAACTCCCTTTATGGCCAGTGTAGCATGCCGGCTCTCAGCTGTTTTAAGCTACTCGAATTTGTTGTTTTCGTTTTGTGTTTACCCCCGATTTCAAATTATTAAAAAATATAAATATTTTCAATTTAATTCAGTTCATAACTGGAAACCCTATCATATTACATAGATATAATACTTTTTGTTAATTTAAAATTTTTAGAGTCTGTAGAAAGAAAGCTTATAAAGATAGATTTCCAATTTGAATAAACTAGAAAACCTATTTGAGTGAAACAGGAAAATATATTGATAATATTTGAATATTTAAGAAAGGGTCTCTTAATATAGTTTGTATATTAAAATAGCCTGACTCGACTTATTTTCTTCTAATTTTCCTTTTATCTGATCTAAAAATCTGAAATCTATCTAAAAATGTTGACATTAAATTTTAAAGGGTACAGAATCGTACTATTTAGAGACAAGTTCAGCACTTATAATCACAATATTGACATTTCCTTTTTCTTTTTTTTGCAAGGTAGGACTTTAAACCGAAAACTAAATGCCCAATAAGGTCAAATCGTATCCAATTTCCGAGTACTCCATATATATTAGCTGCAATAATTAGAGAGAAATGACGAGCGTAAAGCGTTAAAATTAAAATAGGTGTGTGCGACAGAGATCGCAGGTAGATGGCAGGTAGTTCGACACGTGTGTCGAGCACTTGGCGCCCTTTTTCGCATAAAATTACGTAGTTTTCTTCTCTTTTTTTGTATTGTTTTTCAAGTTTAGTACTAACAACAACGTTTGCACATTCTGCTTTCTCATTACAGTTTCAAAGGCGGAAAAAATAGAGAAAAAACGGAGAGAAATAGCATTCCAACTGACGACAACAGAAAAACCCCCTAGAAGAAAAGCTAAAGTTTAATATATTTTTTGTTGCTTGTTTCCGCTGCAAAAGCGTGCGACAGCGGACGAAAGATGATCACTTAGGAGCAGTGTACATGTGAGAAAAACTCCTGAAAACTCCTGAAGCCAGAAAATTTAAGAACAAAATAACTAAATAATTAAAAATAAACACCGGAATATGTTCAATATGCAACGGCAAGTGACAAAAAGTAAATTGAAGCGCGAGAAAATCAAGATGGAGAACGATATGACAACAACAACAACAACGGCTACGCTTGGCAACATTTGTGTTTTGTGCCGAAAAGAAATGTTATTATATCCGCACCTCATTCAAAAAGGTAAGCTTTAAAAACACTAAATAATAAGTTATTTTGCTTAATAAAAAATTCCTTTTAAATTCAATGAATTGTTAACTGAATAAAAATAAAGACATTTTTGTATTTGAAGAAATGTTGCTGGATACATGTTGCTGTCAGCAAGCAGTCAAAGCAGTGGAAAACACCCCCGCAAGCAGTGAAGAAACTAACAGCGTTCGCTGCTGTAAAGTTAACAGTGAATGCAGTGCATATAGTAACGACATTTTGAAATTGGATTTAAGATTCCTCCTTGAGTCCAACGCCTTCATGGTTTTTAAAGCGATACGTTTACCAATATTTGCGACTTGTCCCAAAAGTCAGGGCAAAACAAAAGTGGAGACAACGAGCAAGAAGAGGGGCGTGCGGTGCATTCGAAATCGCTGCGGCGATGAAAACGACGATGAGAGCACGAAAAACAACCGAAGGCAGCGCGAAAAACTCAACATCTTCAGCAATTGTCACAACATTTTGCGGACACTGCAATCGCTGCTGCTGCTCATGTTCAACTGCGGCATTTTCAACAAGCGACGCCGGCGACAGCAGCAGCAATCAAATGTAAATTACACTAAATTCCTATTGCTGTTACAAACACTGGCAGCAGCAACAACAAGACTGAGCTTCGGCCCCAACAAATTCAACCAGCAACAACTAAAACATAATCAACAGCTGCCACGTGCCACGCCGCAACAACAACAACAACAACAACCAAGAGAACAATCCGAGAAACAAGAGCGGTTTCATTACAAGCGCCATTTTCGTCATTGGAACAGTAGTCTGATCTGGATATTAGCCCTCAATCTTATGGCCCTTCATGCCACTGCGTCGGTGGTGTTGCAACAGCAACCGCAGCACTTGCAACACAACGAAATAGCCGATAATATGGATAACACGGCTCTGGAGGTATCATCACATTCGCGGTTGCCTCGAAGTGAATCAAAACAAACCATGCGATTGTCACCGAATACTTATAGTATGTATTGAAAACCTACCTTCATTCCAAACATTGCATATAGATTTTAATTTGTATAACTTTACGATTCAAATTAAAATGCCCGTTATGTCTAAGTTCTTATACCTCTGATCCCTACACAAAAAAAAACTTGGTAAAATTAACCAATATAATTGTCAAACAGTCCCCAACCACAAAAGTTGTCAATTCTACCAATTAAATAGTTTCTTTCACAACAACAAAAACACACAATTAGCAAAGGCACACACCCAAAGCAAAAACAAAATACACGTAACTATTTTTTATAGTTACGTAACTATCCGTATAGGTAAATTTTACCAATCAAATTTGTTTGTGTATAGAGGATTGAATATATTTAGACCGGAACTAATAGCTTGCATTCCACCTTTACAGTCTGCAAATCGATTGATGTTAGGAACTATGTGTCTAGTTTCAATATGCTGGAAAACTGCACGATCATCGAGGGCTTTCTGCTAATCAATATGATTAACGACGCCCTACCGCTGAACAGATCGTTTCCGAAACTAGTCGAGATCACCCAGTTTCTAGTGGTCTACCGTGTAACCGGGCTGCACTCGCTGTCGAAAGTCTTTCCCAACCTGAGAGTCATCAGGGGGCACAATCTCATAGAGGGTTACACCCTGGCTGTCCACTCCAATGCGGACCTTTTGGACATAGGGCTACCCAGGCTGCGATCGATCACCGGAGGCGATGTACGGTTCGAGAGGAATCACAAGCTGTGCTTCGAAAGGACCGTCGACTGGTCGAATCTAATGCCGGAGTACGGAAATCAGTCGCAGGTGGTGATGAGGGAGAATAGCAAGGAGTGCCAGCTTTCCCAGTGTCCGGGGCAGGGTCACGATTCCACCGCAGCGGACGGAGAAATGATCGCCGGGTGTCCCGAACGCAATAACCATCGGTATTGCTGGGACAGCAAAGTCTGCCAGACATGTGAGTTTTTATTCAGGAACGGACATTGCTTCCTATGCATACTGACATTTCGTTCTTTTCGTTTCCCCAGTTTGTCCCGCGGAGTGCAGAGACAACTGCTTTGATGAGAAGACGTGCTGCCACAAGGACTGTGTGGGTGGGTGCACCAGAGATAGAAATGGGAAAGAGACCTGCATCAGCTGTCGCAATGTGTCGCTAAACAATGTTTGCCTAGAGACCTGTCCGACTGGCTACTTTCGGGTAAGACCACAGCCCCAAATTGCACAGTATGATTACCGATATGTGACGATATCTCAATCTTCCACAGTTCGACAGCCGCTGCGTCAAGGCGAAGGAGTGCAGAAATCTAACGAAATTGGTAGAGGGATGGGAACTGAACTGTATTCCCTTCCAGGGTGAGTGCATTCCCCTCTGTCCGCCATTATACCAGAAGAAGGTAGTAGACGGCGAGGAGGAGTGCGAACCGTGCCCGGGCGGCCTTTGCGAGAAGGAGTGCGCCGCCGGACTCATCGACGGCTTTAATCGCGCGCATGAGTATCATGGCTGCACCATATTGACCGGTCCCGATCCCCTTACTATCAGCATCAAGCGTGAAAGAAGTGGTGAGTGAGATTTATACCGCAACATGAGGCCAAAGGCCAGGATTTATTAAGCAAAATCCGAAATCGATCAAAATCTAGTAGAAATTGTTTTTTAAATTATTAAATATTTCCCATTTCACATTGTTTATTAAAGATATCAAGGGAATAGTCTAAAATAAAACAAATATAGAGCTTTTTATCGAAGGAAATCAAATTCGATAAAAATTGTTCGATTTTCAACATTTTTAAAGAATCAACGAGTTTGTTACCATGTATCATGTGTGTAAAGTTGATTGGGAATATTATATTCACTTCCTATATTATGTATATTTTAATTTCCTTCACCAGCTCATGTCATCGAGAATTTGGAGTATGGCCTTTCTGCCGTTCGTAAGATTGAATCGTCGCTAATGGTTCACCTGACCTACGGATTGACATCTTTGAGATTCTTCAAGTCCCTAACCGAAATTAGCGGCGAACCTCTTAAGGACGGAGATAAGTTTGCGTTGTATGTGCTGGAGAATCGCGATCTGGAGGAGCTCTGGCCGCCCAATCAAACGGTTCACATTAGGAAAGGTGGCGTGTTCTTTCATTTCAACCCGAAACTCTGTGTATCCACCATTAATAAGCTGCTGCCCATGCTGGCCTCCAAGCCGCAGTCTTTCGACAAGCGCGATGTGGCCACAGATTCCAATGGAAACCGCGGATCTTGTGAGTGAATCTTATCTTTGATCTCGATTGCAAAACTAATTGATTCGAATGATTTCATTTACAGGTGGAACCGAGGAGCTCACCGTCGCATTACAGTCGGTGGGGTCGGAGTCAGCCCTCTTAAATGTCACGTCGAAGGTGGAGATTGGAGAGCCCCGCGAGCCGACCAATGCGACCATCATCTTCAAGGACCCTCGCGCTTTCATCGGTTATGTTTTCTATCATATGGTTTATCCGGCTGATTTTCCATCCAAGAGCAATGACGATCCGTGCGACGAGCGCTGGACAGTCAGTCCTCCCCAAAAAAATAATGTGATAATTCTAAACAATTTAATACCTTATACAAGATATGTCTACTACGTGCGGACAATGGCCATATCCTCAGAATTGACCAACGCAGAAAGTAAAATGCAGGAATTCAGGACAAGCCCCGGCCAGCCTTCAAAGGTGACCGATGTCGTGGCCAACGCCACCTCTGATTCGAAAATTGTGAGTACGAAAAGTTCTTACAAAGAAGAATATATAATAATATATAAAAGATTTAAAAGCGAGCATCTAAGACCATTCCCTGAATCCCAATGCTAATCAAATTTTTATTTCTTGCAGAACGTAACCTGGACCTACCGAGAAAAGCCTTACGGCATTCTGACACGTTTCTTTATAAAAGCCAAACTGATAAATAGACCATTCCGGAACAATAATCGGGACTACTGCTCTGAACGTACGCTAATTTATCTGGTGGATAGCCGACTTGGGAAGATTAAAATAACTTTATATTCTTTTTCTGTGCAGCTCTCCTCAAGGCCATGGAGAATGATATGCCGGCGACGACACCCATCATAAAGACACCCGATCCGATGTCCGGCGACTGCAAATGCGTGGAGGGCGGAAAGAAGACGATTAATCATGATGATATAGACCGTAAAATTCAAGCCGGCATGGAGTTTGAGAACTCGCTGCAGAATTTTATATTCGTTCCGAGAGACCGGAATAAAAAGACTGGATCGACTGACAGAAAAGATGAATCTAAAGGTGCTGCCCTCGATTCGAATGCCATCCCAAACGATGGAGCCAAGAATCCCTCACGACCAAGACGGCACGTCGCTCTGGAGCCAGAGCTCGATAATATTGACGGCAGTGTGCTGCTACGTCATGTGCGCTCCATGACGGACGACACCGAAGCCAATAAAGTTGTTGATACATCGTTTAACGACGAACAAATCATGTCCGCTAACGGAAAGTTCTACGAGGTGTTTGCGAAGGAACTGCCGCCCAATCAAACATATTTCGTTTTCGAAAATCTACGCCACTTTACTCGTTACTCCATATACGTGGTGGCCTGCAGGGAAGAAGATCCTGCTGATCAAAAATTGGGTATAATGCCTAAGCTTTGTAGCAAATATGATTCCGTCTTCCAAACGACCAAAAAGAGGGGTAACTTGCCAGAATAGAGTATCTATAAATAATTACTGACGCTTTTTATATTTTGTTTTAGAACATGCTGATAATATCACTAGTCTAGTTGTAACCTTGGAAAACGCCAATAATACGGAATCCTCGGTGCGGCTCCACTGGGAGCCACCAGTCGATCCCAACGGGGAAATCGTCACCTATGAAGTGGCCTACAAGCTGCAGAAACCCAATCAACTGGAAGAGAAGAAATGCATTCCGGTGGCGGATTATAATCATACCGCCGGCTATCCACTGAAGCTAAACGAAGGCCTTTACAGTTTTAGTGTGCGGGCAAATTCAATAGCGGGAGTCGGCATATTCACGGATTTGATATACAGAGAAGTTGAGGTACGTTAAACATAAAAATAAATGTCGTGGACTACATCAAATATCTGACAAAAATATCCCTTTCTTTTTCAAACAGCCTCCGCCGAGCTATGCAAAGTACTTTATCGTTGCATCAGGGATCCTCGGTACGGCGGTGATTATCTTCCTAATGGCCTACGTTCGTCATCTACGCAAGAGGGGGCCCTCCAACGACCTTCACATGAACACTGAGGTCAATCCGTTCTATGCGAGCATGCAGTACATCCCCGACGACTGGGAAGTGCTGAGGGAGAACATCATTCAGTTGTCTCCCCTGGGCCAGGGATCCTTTGGCATGGTGTACGAGGGCATTTTGAAGGCGTTTTCGGGCAACGGCGATATGGAGTGTGCCATTAAGACGGTCAACGAAAATGCCACAGATCGCGAGCGAACCAATTTCCTGAGCGAGGCAAGCGTCATGAAGGAATTTGATACCTACCACGTTGTTCGATTGCTGGGCGTCTGCTCCAGGGGTCAGCCGGCTCTGGTGGTCATGGAACTGATGAAGAAGGGCGATCTCAAGTCCTATTTGCGGGCCCACCGGCCCGAGGAGCGGGATGAGGCCATGATAACGTACCTTAATCGCATCGGTGTGACCGGGAACGTCCAGCCTCCAACTTATGGCAGGATCTACCAGATGGCCATTGAGATTGCCGATGGCATGGCTTATTTGGCGGCCAAGAAGTTCGTGCATCGCGATCTGGCAGCTCGCAATTGCATGGTTGCAGATGATTTGACGGTGAAAATCGGAGACTTTGGCATGACCCGCGATATCTACGAAACGGATTATTATCGCAAGGGAACAAAGGGTCTGCTGCCAGTCCGATGGATGCCACCGGAGAGCTTGAGAGATGGCGTCTACTCCAGTGCCAGCGATGTGTTCAGCTTCGGAGTGGTTCTGTGGGAAATGGCCACATTGGCGGCTCAGCCATACCAAGGACTTTCCAACGAACAGGTCCTGCGCTTCGTCATCGATGGCGGAGTTATGGAAAGGCCGGAAAATTGCCCGGAAACACTTCACAGACTCATGCAAAGGTGTTGGCATCATAGGTCTTCGGCCAGACCTAGTTTCTTGGACATCATTGCGTATCTCGAGCCGCATTGTCCCAATTCGAAGTTCAAGGATGTATCCTTCTACCACTCGGAAGTGGGTCTGCAGCATCGTGAAAAGGAACGCAAGGAGCGCAACCAGCTGGATGCATTCGCGGCGGTGCCCTTGGATCAGGATCTACAGGACCGGGAGCAGCAGGAGGATGCCACCACGCCCTTGCGAATAGGTGATTTTCAGGGCTACAAGTCTAACATGGAGCAGAACTCATCCTTGGATCAACCGGCGGAGAGCCCCATCGCCATGGTTGATGATCAGGGCACTCACTCGCCTTTCAGCCTGCCGTCGGGCTTCATAGCTAGCAGTACTCCAGATGGCCCAACTGCACTGCCAACCGCATTCCAGAATCTTCCAGCAATGCAAGGTGCTGACCTAACGCCGTACGTTCAGCCCGATGCCGATGCTTTGGACGGCGACAGGGGATATGAGATCTACGATCCGAGTCCGAAATGCGCGGAATTACCAACGAGCAGAAGTGGCAGCACGGGGGGCGGAGGAAAACTCAGTGGAGAACAACATTTGCTGCCAAGAAAGGGCCGGCAGCCTGTCATTATGAGCAGCTCCATGCCGGATGATGTCATCGGCGGATCCTCGCTGCAACCCTCGACAGCTTCGGCAGCCAGTTCTAATGCCAGTTCACACACCGGGCGATTACCTAGTCTCAAAAGAGCTGTGGCGGATACGTTGCGCAATCGAGCTACTAACATGTTCAATCGCCATAAGTTCAACCACAAGCGAACGGGCAGCAATGCCAGCCATAAGAGCAACGCCTCCAATGCTCCGAGTACCAGCAGCAACACCAACTTGACAAGCCACCCGGTGGCCATGGGCAATCTGGGAACCATCGAGAGTGGTGGCAGTGGCTCGGCTGGCAGTTATACAGGTACGCCCCGCTTCTACACACCCACGGCCACGCCCAGCGGAGGAGGCGGTGGCATCGCCATTAGCGACAATCCCAACTACCGACTGCTAGACGAATCGATGGCCAGCGAACAGGCCACCATTCTGACAACCAGCAGTCCCAATCCGAACTACGAGATGATGCACACGCCAGGCAGTCTGATCAGCACCAATCCGAACTATGTGCCCATGAATGAGCCTCCTGTGCAGATGGCGGGGGTCACCATCAGCCACAATCCGAATTACCAGCCCATGCAGGCGCCGTTGAATGCACGCTCAAGTAGCTCAGACGAGGAAAACGAACTGGAGGAGGAGGACGACGACGACGAGGACGATGTGGACGATGAGCATGTGGAGCACATCAAGATGGAGCGCATGCCCTTGAGTCGGCCGAGGCAAAGGGCTGTGTCCAGCAAGTCGCAGCCGCCTCGCAGTCGCAGTGTCAGCCAAACCAGGAAGTCGCCAACAAATAGCAACTCCGGAGTGGGGCAGACTGGGGCCGGCAACATGTCCAACTTGCTCAAGGAGAGCTGGCTGCGGCCGGCAAGTACGCCGAGGCCTCCACCACCCAATGGATTCATCGGAAGGGAGGCGTAGTCGTTTAGACCGTAGTTCTGTAGAAAACCCTGTAAATAGATGAGCTGGAAGCATGGATGAGGGATATAGAGTAGCAAACTTTTGCCGCAAGCCAAGCTTCCTTGACTTTGACTCTTCCCTAAGCCTGCAAACTAGGGTGGTGATATTTTGAACGGAAGAAAAATATTTATGTAAAAATTAAGGCGATCGCGAAGAGCAATCTATGTACGAAGTATCGAAAACTTTACTTGATTTTTAATAGTTAAATCTTCTTTGGCTTCGAACCAACCTTGTAAAATGGATATAATTTATCATTTCCAAAATAACTAAACCTTCTTAGTTGCTAAGAAACAGCTAAATAGATTGCTTACTGCCACCACGATTCTCTGTTCAAGGCTTCGATCCACCCTAACTGCACATGTACAATACCAATAGTTTCGATTAAGCCTATTTAATTTACTCTACTTTTTTTTTGTTTGTTTAAATTAATGAACTAGAGACGTTAACGCAATACAGAACGAGAGCAGAGAACTATAGTGAAAGCAGAAAAAAGCAGAGAAAACAGAAAAACAAGCAAAACAAGTCCTACATGCAAATAACAAAGTACAAAAGCCAACAACCAACCAACCTAAGTACCGTTTAAATAGACATACAAATTCTACCAATTATAACTTATAACTCATACCTACTACGTATATTAATTATGATAATTTTTAGTACCTACCAAATCTCGCAGAGAGCAAGGCGAGAGTTAGAGGAAAACCACAGAACGGAACGGAACAACAGCTAAAACAGAAATAGATGAACTATACAACAGCAAACAAGCAATACAAAAACAAAACAACAACTGTCTTCACTGAGTTAGCTAGCGATAGTTATAATTATCCAAATACCTACCTAACGTAACTAAATTTAAATGTTACTCAGCTAATTTTAAATGCATGTTGAAATCGAAATGCCTTGCAATTTTAGCACTTGCAATTTTACCCCAGATTTTTATTTTTATTTATATTTACACCTTCAATTATTATAAGCAAGTGATAAGTGTTGCTTGATTGTTCATATTTCAACTATAAATTCGACTTTTTTTTATTGCGTAATTATAATATTTATTGTTTAAATGGCAAAAGTTTGCTATGCTCTAGAAGTACCATCTACATACTTGGTTTATCAAGCGAAAGCAAGGCCCAGAAGCAAAAGTAAAAATTTTTGTTCAATTTTTTTTCTAAATTAATTTTTGTTGAAGCCAAGCTTCGGAAAAGGAATTCAGAAGGAAGAGGAAACCATAACGTAATTTCAAACTGAGAGCTTAACTAACTGATGCATCATAATTATTGTATACAATCTGCTGTCGTTTTTTATACAACACATGCTATATACGAAGCAAAAGCATTTTATGTACTAACTATAGATAAAAGCAAATCTTAACGAAACGAAAAACTCCATAGACTCATATACAACACTTCACTAGATAATAACACTAAATAACACGAGTTTACAAAATAATATTCTTGAAACGCTCCCCAGCAATTGATTGCAAATTATGTTAGTGTAGGACCCCTGGATCACGAAAATGCCACTAATTTTAAAGTTCAAAATGTTAAATTTCTGACCAAATGTTAATTATTTCTTCTTCTATTTCGGCTCATATACACCCAATTGGCCCAGTTTTCGTTTAATTTTGAAGTCAGTAGATCAGAGCTTAACTTTGCCATACAGATTTTCGTGATTCACTGGTACAACACTGAACATAACTTTCCATCAATTGCTGGGGAGCGTTTTGGCTGTAAACTAGTGTAATCTGCCATACGCCATTAACTCAAATATGAACAAGAAACCGGACGGATTTTGTTTTTCTTTAATTTAATTATTCAACAATAGCTCATAGACGAAACAATAGACAAATTATATACCATATACCATATATATTTACACACAATTAGGAACTGAACGTGATATGTTTGCTGAGTGTACTATCCTGACAGTTCTCCGATTTCTAGCAGAGGAACGGAACCCCGAGTCCAATCCAAACTAACCACAAAAGCACACAACATTCTTTTGAAAATCTGAAATAAGCAATAACCCACTTTAGCAACAGCAACAACAACAACATTTACATTAACGACAACAACTGCAACAAATGGAATTTTTAAACGAAAAACAACTACAACAAAAGTATTCGATATTTGCCTTCGCTCTTTATATTATTATATATTTAACTATACAAACACATATATTTAATGACTAAATGAAAGCAAAGAAAAGAAAAGCAAAAACAAACAAAAACACACGCATGTGCAACGTTTTTTGTTTTTATTTTATAGATGCAAAGCGAAAACAAGGAAAGTAAATATTTAAATGAATTATACAAATAACTTAGATTTTAGGCATTAAGTAAGAATGAGGAGTTGAAGGAAGAGAAATAGGGAGAAACCCTTGAACTAATTTTAGTATATAAAATAAAGAAGGAGGAAAACAACTAGTGCTAATTATATAAACAAAACTGGGAAGCAAGCGATATTTACACTGAAAACTGAAGTAAAAATTATAAAAAAAAGAAAAGAAAAGAAAAAATAAAGAAAAATAAAACAATTATATTAATTTAGCTATGTAATACGCTATATGCATAACGAAACAATAGATATTCTACACAAACACACATGCACACAGCCACCCACACACATTTACATACATTACACATACACACACTAAAAAGACTGAAAGATATAGTTCCTTTTGTTTTTATGTACATAAAAAATGCGAAAAGAAAAAAGAGAAATTCTAACAAAAATGATAAACTTAAAGCGATGTAAACGAAGGTGGGAGAACGTAAAAACAATTAATGGAATTATACATTAAACGAGTAAATTAAAATAAATCAACAAAGCAGCAGCAGAAAAGCATTATGCGGCATCATGTAACATGTATATTTAGTAGTCGAATTAACTAAATTGTTGTAACATAAAGTGGAAATACGAGCGCTTTCGCGACAACGCCAAATATCAACTACTTATATAGCGATATATATTCAGGATGGTTTGGCTTTGGGTCGCGGCCGCTCCTCGCTGCTTTCATGTATATACACGCGAGCATCTATTTCAATAAACAGTACCATTTAAACAAATTATTGTAAACTTAATACACATAAACATTGTAAACACAACAGAAAAGGATAAAAAAACAAAAAAGCTTCAATATTTTTATTATTTCTAATTAAAGCTAATTGTAAAAATAATGCTAAGTTAATTGTTTCCTGTTTGTTTAAGCAAAAGAAAAAAAAACAAATTATAATATAATAAAAAGAAAATACAAATAAAATTCAATACTACAAGTAACCATAAAGTGTTTCGCACATTTATTTTCCAACAGTTTTTTGATCATATAAAATTAAAATTTATTCGGAATTAAGGACGTAAATCATGAATATGTTAAATTAAATTCATAGATTCGGGAACGTTTCAATCTGACTGATTCCTTGTAAACTATGCTCATTTTTGATACCTTCTGATTGGAATCTTATACTTTATATGGAATCTATTGTTTATATTTTCAATATTTACATTGTAAATAATTGACCGTCCTCCCACCAACCACAGCCAATCCGAGTGATGAACTATCTAATTAGCAAGCCCCCCTTCCTTTTACTAATGTCGGGCCAATCGAGAAAGAATGCCAAAGTTTTGGGGATGAGCCACTCATTCAGCAGGAGGACTGACAAATAATCTAATTAGACGCCAGTGCGATGAGTTTCAACTGTCAAAAGATGAATGCGGGTGATTCCCGAGCCCCAGCCCCACGGAAACTACGAAACTACGAAACGCGAGCCACCGGAATGGAGATGAAGATGAAGATGAAGATGGGGTGCCGAGAGGAATGATGGCGACATTGTGTCAAGATGTCAAAGGGAAAGGTAATAAATGGCTGGCTCCAAGTCGTTGGCTCCTTGGCAGCTGGTGGAAAAGCGGTCCAAAGATGCCCTCGACGTTTTCAATTTCCGCAGCGGCATTTTTCAATACGAACGGGAATTCCTCGGAGAACGACTGATGACATGCGCACTCTCGGCCCGACTCGACATGTAATTAGTTGGATACTTCATTAACCACAGTCGACAATCAACAAATGAGTAATTAACTTGCGCCAGGGACTCGCGGCTCCTCGCCAGCACACGAGTGCAGTTAATATTTCATAATTGAGCAATTTATTTTCGCCTCTTTGACAGGATCAAAGATGAAGCCGCCGCATGCAAATTTTATGCTCGGTTAGTCGCCGGTGGGTAGGCTTTGTGTGTGGCTCCCGTAGCAGGGAACTATGTGTGTATCTTTGATCTTTTGAGGTACAGGAATCGTAGTAGGTGGTTACCAGGCTGTCACTAGGTAAGCACACAGCACACTGAAAAAGCAGCAAAAGCGGGTAGTACCTGTAAGCCACCTGCAATACTGCGACACTGATTGGGTAAATACTCGTAGAAACGTCGAGATATAACTATTCCAATTGAATTATTCTTCAAAATTCACTTGCAGAGCAATGTATGGTCCCGGGGTGAAAGTGGGTAACTGGCTGGAAACTGCGCTGTCAGAGGAGGTGAGCTCTATGTATCTGTATCTGTATCTAGACCAAAAGGTATACTTGTGAATATCCCTTGATTCCAGTTTTAAAACCACTATAAAATGAAAGGAATTTTCGCCAAATGGTAGTGGTATTTAAAACTGAGTTGAGGCATATATCTATTATTTTCTTATGACACAAAAACTAATTCGTTTTAAATTGTTTTTTAAATATCATCGAAAAGGGGCTTGTTCAGACAAAAAAATTTGATTGGTAAAATTGACCTATACGGATACACAGAGAGAATTCTGACGTTCTGAAATTGAGTATTTGAATTCTCATTTTCAGGATGTACTGATTTTGAGTACAAATTTTGGGAAAAAACTTATATTGAGTACAAATTGAACTTACTTTAAGAAAAAAAACTTGAATTGATCACAAAAATCTTAATTTTAGGAAACAAGTTCTTCAATTTCCAACTTGAGTACAAATATTCTCATAATGAGTATGACATTACTCACAGGAACCTTCTAAAAGGCTGGCCTAGGGAGTAAATGACTCTTGCCATCAAATATTTCATGGCTAATGTCGTCCGGGTCGTGAGTTCAATCCCCATTCCGGTAAACACAAATATTTTTGTTTTTGTTGTACTGCTTTTTTTTTTTTTTTTAAATTATTTTATTATGGTATAATCAGCCCAATTCCATTTAATGTTTAAAATCCAATTGATTGCAAGCATTACAATTTAAATCTTATACGCGGCTTGGACATTGCTGAATGTGATGCTTGTTTGGCTCAGCCGGTTAGTGCGCGCGTACATGAACACAAGGGTCGGGGGTTCGAGTGACGGAGAAGGCGACTTGGGTCGAACAAAAATGAAGTTTGTTTTATTTATAACAGTTTAGTATTCACATAATTATGAAACAATTAACATGTGCTGTATTATAGCCCTTAAAATAATGCGTAGTTCGAAGTTCTCTGGATTGAGCATTTTTTTCTCAATTCAATCATTTTTCAGTACTCAATTTGAGAAATGGCAATACTCATTTTTAAAATACTATCCAAGTAATTTCCAAAAATGAGTACAGTTTGTACTCATTTTGAGGAAAAATGTACTTAATAAATGTATTTTGTACTCAATTTGAGTAAAAAAATTTGACAAATTTGTACTGATAGTTAGTATTTTGTACTCAGAATGAGTATTTGTGTTCATGCTTAATTTTTGAGTACAAAAATACTCAATTTGAGTACAAATTACTTAAATAATTCTCTCTGTGTAGTTACGTAACTATAAAAAATAGTTATGTGTATTTCGTTTTTGCTTTGGGTGTGTGTCTTTGCAAATTTTGTGTATTTGTTGTTGTGAAAGTAACTATTTAATTGGTAGAATTGAATTTTTTGTGGTTGGGGACTGTTTGACAATTTAATTTAATTTTACCAAGTTTATTTTGTGTGTTCTACATTTTTGCAACATTTACCACCTTGCAGATGCGGGTGAGCGAAATGAAGAAGCGGCGGGAGAGTGGCAACCTGTTGCTGGACAGAACCCGCGCCGTCTACGACCGCTTCTACCAGGAAACGGTGCTGGGCCCGCCGCAGGATGTGCTGGCCTTCGGCGTGGTGGTGCAGCTCCAGCCCGTGAGGATCAACGTCTGCCGCCAGCAGGTCCCGGATCAGAACCTGGCCCTATCGGTGGTGATCACCCAGGAGGGCCTGCATCGCAACTGCCACACCATCAACGAGATGTGCGACCTTTCGGTGGCCCTTTCGCCGCATCCCTCGCTCCGCAGCAGCTTCAGGATTGTCAGTCCGAACGACGATGACCGTTCCGGGCAGTATCTGGCCTACGGTGAGAAGTTCCGCCTGCAGACACTCGAGCCCGCCGATGAGCCCATGTACGTGTTTAGCGGTCCGAAAAGGCTTAACCTCTCGCTACCCGTGGACAAGGCGTTTTTCACCACCAAAAACGGCGAGCTTACACTGCCACTCGGCTTGGTATCTCACAAGGTCGGTCCTCCCTTTCGACCCCCATAAAGTGCTGTTAACTAAGCTAAATTATCCATGTTATAGAACTGCGGCCCATCTGCCCGGTTGCCCACTTCCCACACTCACTTCTTCTGTTCCCATACGGATCCCGATCTGCGATTCGAAAACGAGGGCAAGACCATACCTGTAAGTTTGAAAAAGCCTATTAAATAATCATAAATATTACACAGAAAAAAATCGATATGAATATAGGCTAATTTCTACCTTATTTTATATCCATAAAAAGCCGATATGATTTATGTCAAATTTAAGATTCAAGCATATCAACATGATATTTTATACCAAAAAATAATGTAAAATAAGATTAATATAATCTTTATTCATTTCAAAATGATATAAATAACTTGATCTTTAAAAAATATAAAATTGACCAGCACATATCAATCTGAGCTTTTTTCATTTATTTTCTGTGTATGAATATCAAGTTTACTACTTGATCATATCAAACTTGATCTTTGACATACATATGTAATGTAAAAATGATATAAGATGATGATCAATTTGTCATTTATTTTGATTAGTTTAACTTTTAGTCTTTCCTTCCGACAACATGAAATTACAAGTAATTAATCTTACCCCTTTTTAGGTAAACAATCCATTGCTCATTGTCCATGCGGTGACCAATCGAAATCTTGCTGTGGAGAATGTCTTGGCCAACACCCTGTTTGGTCCAGAGTTCCAGGTGTCCGTGCAGACCTACAAGAATGTGTACAAGCGGGAGACCTGGAAGAACCAGTGGAAGTTCACATATTGATATTTTCCAGTCCCATATTGCGGCGTGTTTTCAGGCTTTTATATTTCATCTCATTCAACTTGGGTATCGCTCGTACCTGCTGTGGCATTCAAACGACCCAATCAAATGAGCTGTTGCGCGTTCGCCTGTTTGTTGAGCATGTCAAAATAGAAGACTAGTCGAGAAGTTGTCGTAAATTCCGTTTGATTGTCGGGCAATGCCAAGAATCCCGGGTGGAAATTTATGTCTCCCCTCGCCAGTTTCTGGCCGGTCAACGAGGCGTGTGAGTGATTTGTTGCGGGGGCAACGCTGGGGGAAAATGTCACAAGTTGCGCCACTTTATGCTTGTGATAAATTAATTAAAATTAGACAATAACTACGACGGGAAGAGGCTAATGAGCTGGAGACGATCGACAAGGGCAGCAGATCTTCGCCCTCGCAAGCAGATCTTGTAGAACATGTCAGCGTAACAAATTTCAATTAGTTCGCGCTTCACTTATTTGACGGCCGCAGAGCAGTCATAAAAAGAAAGTGCCGCCCCCAGACGAATCTGGGACTTGGAAGGCAGCACATGGTAACATATACTGAAAGAAAATCGTTACTTAAGAAAATTAAATCTCTAGAGCAGCGTTCGGCAGCGTCCTATTAAGTGAGCATAGGGAACTGCTCTGCCAATGCTCTGCCAGCTCACGTACACTGTTGAACAGCGCTTTACACACACACATCAAAGAGCTGCCCGTGCAAATTACTCACAC
This sequence comes from Drosophila prostipennis, assembly GCA_037075205.1. Lineage (NCBI taxonomy): Eukaryota > Metazoa > Arthropoda > Insecta > Diptera > Drosophilidae > Drosophila > Drosophila prostipennis. Next base: position 191,414 of record JBAMCJ010000852.1, read on the forward strand.
TAATATAAAACAAAATGTCATTGTATTTTGTGCCGACCGCTGCTCTAGAGTTTTAAAATCACTTATATAGGTGCCTAAAAGTTTGCAGTAAAAAGTAGACGACGACTTTTGGAACGAATCCTTTTGATTTTCATATTGAAAATATATTGCATAATATTTATATTTAATGGACGAATCCTTTTGAATTGCATATTCAAAATATATTGCATACTTTTATACACCTTTATAAAATATTTCTTAATACTTGTTATTTCTAAGGAATGCTAAACATTTCTGCTAATGTCTTTCATATTTCATGAGGCGTAAACTATAAAATTCCCTGTAATCATTCGCAAAAAGTATGTTCCTGAACTAACTTTTAAATGTCTAGGTTTATTTTGGTTTCCCTTTTGAAAGCAAATATATTTATTCTGCGTGTACCATAATTAATTTGAACAACTAAATTCGACACACGATGTATTACTGTAAAACCCCGATTGGGATTTTAATTGGCCGCGGGATCACCGCCCAGAGGAACTTTAGTGCCAGGGCCGGGTCTGTTGGGAATATTGCAAAGTAAGGAGCTGCAAATGAAGCCAAAGGTCCCCGTCTACGTCCCCGTCCCCGACATGGAGTTATTTTCGGCTGTTCGCTCCGATTACATGTTTTCTGTCATAGATTAGCCGCGCACCGCCTTCGGCCGCCACAGAGCACCCAGAATTTCACACTCCCCCGACTTTCCTCCTTTTTCCCCTTCCCATTTCCATTTCTTTCCATCTGTTGCAGTCGAAGAAGTACGAGTTCGAGTATCTCGAGTGACAAAGTGGTTCGAGGGGAGTATCGTTTTCGGATTCTGGGTGTTTCCTCCGGGCTAAACTGCACATTACTTATGCAGGATGATTTACTGGGACGCGTGACAGATTTACAAGTTGCATTTACTGCATTAATTCATCATAAATACTGGCTGCTGTGTGGGGGCCATAATTTGTGCGGTGTGTCGAATAGATGAAATATCACGAGCAGAAGCTTCAACAGAGGGATCTTCACACCTTCGACTGGCCTGTCACATTGAGGAAACAATTACCGAATGGCATTTCCTGCCCGCGGTTACGCCTCTAATTGCACTTGATGTGTATTTTTAAAAATTTGTTCATTTGCAACACATTTTCGCCGTTTTTTGTCCGTCTGGCTGGTTAATTATTACGAGGCGCTGACACAAATATCGCTTGCAGGCGACTCGTGTGCAGCCGAATGTCGGCGGCAGAAATAATTTACACAGTCTAATTAAGATACCGTTGAATATAATGCTTTTATGGCTCTTTAATGCATCCTCTAAATATTGCATTATATTAGTTTTAATCATTTTGCTGGTCTGAGAAATTAGCTAAGCAAATATTCGCCTGGCATTGGAATTATTTTGGTGCATGTTCACTTTGCGAGGAATGTGTTTCTTTTTTTAAACGGCGATCAAAACCAACTGAGCACTCTAAAAACACAATAAAAACAGGAAAACGTATTTTGAATATATTGCGTTATAAAACAAAGCATCATTTGGTGGGCCTTTCGGCGACAGGAAAACAAACATAGCCCCGAAAAAAAAACATTGTATCTGTTGTGTTCTCATGGCAGGCTGCATTTTTATGTGCCATGAAATTAATTTACGATTACGACAATTTAAATTTTTAAAATCACACTAAAAATATGCCGGCAACATAGCTGGTTGTCTTGTCGGGCGAAAGTGTTAAAAAGCAGCCACAAATGTGGCCCGGGCATTATGTTGTATATTGGGGGTTGACGGGGTTGAGCGGTTGAGGGATTGAGGAATTGAGGGATTGAGGGCCCCGGGCCATTGTGTCGCTGTTCAATATCAAAGTGTTGACTTGAGTTTATGTTTCATATTTTGTCTGAAGTCATTTAATTTCTATAAACAGACAGACAGGACCAGTCATTCGCCTTCCAGGGGTTGCCATTCCGCCCCGAGATGATGATGATGATGTGGCACTGACGTTTATGTGCCATCGGCGGAGGCGGAACTCGTTCATGGCTTATTTGGCAGCTCTTTTGAGTCCGTTTATTGATGTCGCTGCTGCCGACAACAAGTTTTAAGTGGCTGTTACTTTATGAGCTTATTAAGGAGGAAGTTGTTGGCGGTGCTCCCGGTTTTATTGGCCTAAAAAACGGGGCCATAAATTCCCATAGCAACGTCAATGGAAGGAAGGAGCTCAGGTGTGTCGACTGACAAGAGTTTCCACTCATAGTTACGCATACGATTTATTCTGCCTTTAATTTTGGAACAAAACAAGCTCCGTTTCCTTCATTCTTGATTACATCGTATCAAAACTATCCACACCATTGAGAGCCTAATCAAGCATGTACTCCTCCACTCGCATCCATTTCGGGGATTTGGCCAGTGTCTGATTTGAAAATTATTTATTTATGGCAATCAGCAGCGGAGCACGAATGGCAATTGTGTTTCATTTCTCTTAATACAGCTCGTCAAATAAACAAATCATGGTGTTAAGGCAAATGATGGATTGACATCAGGCCGCACACATGAGTGTTTGTGCACTCAGCCAGTAGCCAGCAAGCCAAACATGGCCAACAGAAAATCCGAGCAACTGGCCAAGCGGCAACAATGGTGCCCAGAGCACAGTGGCGCGAATTCTTTATGTTTTTAGAAGTACGAATATTACAATGGAAAAGAGCCAGTAATCAAATTGATTTAAGTTTGATTTCAGGACATCCAAATGACGTTATCAACACCAAAAAGTTGAAAATATTCATTTCATATAATAATTTTATATAATACATTAAAATAAATGTAGTAAAACTGATATTTTTCGAGAATATTAAAATGTAATTTATTAATCTGATAAAATACAAAAATATTTTAATATAAAATAAGTGAAAAAATGGTTCCACTTAATATTTTAAATTCTTTCAGCTTTCAGATTAGACATCTAGAATGATTAAAAAAATGTAAAATAGATGAAATTGGTTTTTTAGCTCTTCATACTGTGCGATGCGTCGATTTTTGCAGTAGCAGTGGCGGTGGCAGTGGCAACATTTTGTGGCATGTGCTGGCTGTTTGTTCTACATCTCCTTTTGTTGCCGCAGTGGCTTTAAAAATGTGCTACCCTCCCTTTCCCTTTTGCAGCGTACTTTATTTTTATTTCCAACACTTTTTGTGCGACCTGACTTGGCACAGAAAGAAAAAAAGGGGGAGGGGAAAAACACGAAAACATTCATAAAATATGCATTATGCAATCTAAGCTCGTGTGAGCGTTGCTAAATATTTTATTCACATGTATTGTGCCGCACACAATCGCACAAAATACGAACAAACATCTGTGTGCGGATGGCCGTATTGTGTAGTTTATGATTTTGTTTTGCCACTCGGAAATTATTCATAATCATTAATATATCGCCGCCGCAAAGGGGGCAAATATCGAGATTAACAAATTCCTCGATGTCAAAAAAATTCCACGCCTCGCCGAAGACAAATGGCCGGAGTCGCTCAAACAAGAGTCGAAAATCCGAAATAATAAAAACATTAAAACCATAATAAATACAGTTTTAAATCACATGTGCCGTTTAACACATTGAGCCGAGCGTTTGCTTTCCATTTTTAATGTGCTTTCCGTTGGACTGCGCATAAATTTCAACTTAAATTGCGCGCGCAGGCCAAAAAACCAGAGGCTCCCTGCCCCCTTTGCCCCCTTTTACCCCATCTTCCCCCTTCCAGTGCTGAGCAAACGCCGCCCACTTAACGCCCTGGGTGGCTGCTATCTCTCTCACTCACTTCTCGCCCCGTCCCACTCGCTCCTCCAAGAAGACTCTTGCCAATTAGCATCTGTGTGCGTTGGATTTGGTGGCCGTTACGCCTAGTTAATTTTGATTTGCCTAAGATTTTAATTTCTGTATTTCGAAACTATTAAATTATGGGCAAAATGTCGTTGCTCTTTGATCTGGCTGCCAAATGTCTTCGGGATCCCAAACCCAATCCTCGGTCCCAAATGATCTCTTTATGATATGAACATTAAGGTGCATATAGCTTTATTACTGCCCGACCATTCGCTTTTTCTTTGTTCTCTTCACTTTTCCGGCGATGTTTCCTTTACGGCCTTTTAATGAGAATTATGTGACTTTAATTTATGTCTCAATTTTGCGCATATTAAAATCTTTATTTCGCGATGCGAGTTGCTTTGGTTCAGAATTTCAAAGTGGTGCCAAATAATATTTAATCGACGCAATAATTCCACGTTCCTTTTCTTTCTTTATAATTTGTCATAGCGCATTAAAAATAATACGATAATTTCTATTTCTGTTTTCAGATCTTTTTCAGAAATCATATCTATCTATATTGAGTATTTTAATAGCTTTTTCTTGACAAAACTCCATGCATATCTGTAATATTGCTCCTTCTGCTTCAATTATTTTTGTAATTGTTCTAGTAAATGATAAAATTCGAAGCTAGCAAAATGCAATTGTTTGTGCTAATGACTGCAGCTTTGAAACTATTTAAATGGCTTGGCCAAGTGTCTCATGCGGACATATTCCTCCTGGCCACAGAATAAATATCCTGCCATTCTGCTGGGCAACAAGAGCTGTTGGAAAACACGACCCTGCTGCAAATGGAATGACTTCCCCTGCCCGAGTAACGTCCCAAAAACACAGAGAGAATAAGATGTTTAAACTAGTTTAATATCGAGTTTTCATTTTTCTATGCAGTTTAGATGGGTTAAAGATCCCATTTGTTTAAAATATGATGATTTTTTTTGAATTATGTGGGGAAAAAATGTTTTTGAATAAGGACTAGTGTAAAAGAGAAAGTATAAATATTTAAAAAGTAATTTTATATTGGTTTTAAATTGGTCTCTACAACAAATTCAAGAAATGAAGACAAGAGTCAAAAGTTTTAAAAATGTCCAAACAACATGAGATTAAAAAACTTTTTAATTTATTTATTCGTTTTGTAAAATAATAAAATAATAATATAAAAAAATACATTTTAAAGAACTTGGGTTTTTCTCCGTGTAGCACCCTCTCCATCGTCCTTTCAGTGTCACACGCACACATACAGTGTCGTTGGAAAATCCACAGCGAGTACAGCAGACTTAATATCTAAAGCAATTTACAGTTATGAAAATAAGAGACATATCCGCAAAACGACAAGCACAGTGCGCCACCGCAGCAACAAAGGCAACAACAAGGAGCTCAGGCAAAGGACGAAGGACGAAGGATGAGGGGGGGGGGGCGAGAAACTTCTGCTAACGAAGTAAGTACCCTGGAGGACACTTAAGCGTGCGACCCCCGGCCCAACTGGCGTCGAGCGCCATAATGTCGCCAACATTTTCCGAAATTACACACAAATGACAAAATAAAAGGTGCAAAAAGTCTGCAAAAGGACGAAAAAGCAGGGGAATGCTCTCTCTCGCTCTTTGAGTGCTTTCCGTTTGGCGGCCATGTTGAAAAGATGTGAGTGTCGAGTGGTTTCACTCATTGGCTGCAGACGTGGGGGCGTGGCCTGTCCAGAGCGGGAGATTTGCTGAGCGCCGTCGCAATGAGAAAATCAAGAAGAGAGAGGGGCAGAGAGAGAGAGAAAAGTGGGTGGTTGGGGCGGCGAGTAATCAGTGGAAGCGCCAAGTTGCGGCTGGCAAAATGAGGGTTAAATCGCGTGCATAATTTAGCAGTTCATTTCATTCATTTGAGTGCAAGTGCTTAGAGATGTGCGCTGCCTAAATGCTTTTCCGCTGCTTCAGCTTCAGTTTCCGTTTTTCTGTTCCTCCGTTTTTCCATTTCCGTTTCCGCTCTGGCTCTCTTGTGTGCGAGTGTGTGTGTGTGTGGGTGAGCGCTGGCGCAGTTTCTAGCAACGTTTACCGCTACAATGACAAGCATTTATGGCAATTAACACTTTAGCTGTTTATATGCTGATGCCGCTGTTGTGGACACTTAATCGTGTCGGCCATTAGAGGCGAAACACAGAGAGAGATCCTTGCGCAAAAAAAATCAGGAAAATTCCGGCAATCATGCAAATCACGTTTCCCGGCTTGTCCACTTTTCCACTTTCCTGCTTCGACGCTCTACACTCCGCTTTGCGTTTAGTGCAAATTCAATATCGTGCATAATTAATTTGCAATTAGCACGTTTCTGTTTTTGTTTTCATTCCACCAGCCGCCTGCCTTGCCCCTTCGAAATGGAAATTTTCTAATTACGTGCACAAGCTGAATGCAAACTAGTTTTCCCGCCCCATCCGCTTTTCATCCGCCCGATTGCCCGCCGGCATTTCAAGCGGCTACCCACGTGCGTCCACGGTCCACCGTCCATGTCCATCGTCCATTTTCCGATTGCCGATTTTCATGGCCTGCGAAATGGGTTGGCATATGAAATGAGCTGCAAATTGATGGAGGAATTAGCGCAGCATATTTAATTCGTACTCGCAGGAACAACAAGCCCGGCGATTGGTCCTCGTTTGCCCAGCGGGTGCGGCGGCCAGTGAATGATGGGCTAATGGGCTTTTAGGTGCACATTTTTAATGCAGATTAGGCACACATTCGATTAGCCGCTGGCGGAGGAAAAATAACTCAGTTTAAGTGGAGATGTTGCGATCAATAATCCTCTTAAAGCGACACGGGATTTAATGTTGTGTTTAGGTTTAAATTGGCGGTATTAAGAAAATTAAAACAAGAGAGAACGCTATAGTCGGGTTGGTGTCCCGACTATCTAATACCCGTCACTCGGCTAAAGGGAGTGCGAGGGAGATGGAGATATAAACTTTGATCGGCTATAACTTTTTAACGGATGGTCCGATTTAAAAAATTTCTTGTACATTTCGATAGGTATTGACAAGCACAACAAAACTGCATTTTTACTTTTCCGAAATATTTAAATTTTTAAAATCGTTTATTAGCTATTGTGGGCGTTAGAGGGGGCGTGGCACCTTCTGGAAACAAACTTGCGCTGCGTAGGAACTCCAAGAATCTTCATGCCAAATACCATACCTCTAGCTTTTATAGTTTCCGAGATCTCAGCGTTCATACAGACGGACAGACAGACGGACAGACGGACAGACAGACATGGCTAGATCGACTCGGCTAGTGACCCTGATCAAGAATATATATACTTTATGGGGTCGGAAACGCTTCCTTCTAGCTGTTACATACTTTTGCACGAATACAATATACCCTTTTACTCTACGAGTAACGGGTATAATTATTTATTTTCTGTTAGTGTTTTATATTAGTAAGGGAGTTCAGGGATAATGGGGATATCATTCAAGATATATCCTATTTATTCACAAAGATATTCTAGTTGAAGACAATTTTTAAAAGTATAACAGTTTATCATGTAATACTAAACAAGGATACTTAAATTGTTACGATTGTTTATTTATTTCATTTCATTTTTTTATTTTACACTAACTGTTATTTTATATTTTATATGTAGTTATATTTAAAATTACAATTTAATTATTATGATTAGAAATTATATAATAATGGTAGATCTATGGCTAAAACAGCCTAACATCTTTTAACAATGACGGTCATTAGTTCAACTCGAATTTCTATGCCATAAATTCTACAAATGACCAGATGAAATGCAATCCAATGATTTATTAAATGATATAATTATTTGACAGCCAAATTAGATGAGTTTAGGCAGTCGCATTGTCCCGCCCCCCTTTCGCCACCCTCTCGCCCAGTTTGAGAGCTTACCCCGGCTGGCTGACTAATTTATGTATTAACTTTGAACGCTCATTAGTTTAATTAGTCAAACAAATTAACGTGGGGCTTACGGCAAGTGGAGTGCAAACAACAAAATGGCCGAATAAACAGAGCGAGCGGGGAAATTGCAGGAGGGTGTAGGGAGGGGGTGGAAAGTGTAGGGAGCTGGGCAGAATGGAGGCCATCTCCCTCGCACTTCATTAAATATACAAATACTAGGGATACGGTTTAGGGCGGTCGGCAAATTACGGGGAATCGTATAAATAAATTGGCAATAATTTAATTATCACATAATTATGCAGATGACCGCGCACTTGTGCTTTTAATTGCCTTTTGTCGCGAGGTCAGCGGCTCATATTATCAGCTTATCGATTTTCCCATCCCCCATTTTACCCCGCCTCCCCCACTGCATTTCCCGATCTGCGAGACTTTTATTTGCCTTTTAATTAGTTGTAAATCTTGCACAGCCTGTTGAAAGCCAACGGGAAAAGCGGGCGGGAAAACTGCCGCCATTGCATGCACTATTTATTTTAACAAGAGCTGCTCATTTAATACTTATTTTCACTAATTAAATGGAAGAGTAAGTACATCAGAGAGTGAGCGAGACAGAGAGAGCGAGAGAGAGAGAGCAGACCACATGCGACAGCAAGAGCAATTTTCCGCTTTTCCGCAGCGCAAAAAGTTTGATGTCTATGTAAACAGCGGCTTTCGTGTGTGTGTGTGTGTGTGCGTCTGGCGAACTGCCAATTTTCCCGGCCCACTCACACACATTTATAAAGGACCCTAGCTATATGCACACGCTAACGTATTCCGTATACGTCGGCTGTTTGAGCGCACTTAAATAATGAATAATGACGAGACAAGCAATTAAAATAATTTGCGGTTTTACCGTGCGTATGCGCATCATTTAATTTTGCATGTAAAAGAGTTAAGCACTTATTACACAGCGAGAAACGGGCTCAAACTGGGGGATACCCTGCGAGTGAAATCGACTAAATATATAAGTAAATCTTTTGAGCAGCAGCCGCCATCAATGGGCCAATTAAAACGAGTGCCCGACGCTCTGGCGTTGGTGGTGAGCATCTTAAAACTAATTAAAACGAAAAACGGCATAACAAGCTGCTCATTAAGCAGCCAAGTTCCCTTCGCCCCTCCGATCTGCGGTTAATTATAGAAGTAGCAGGGAGAAGACGAGCTAACTAGTGGCTATATAAAGCCAGGGGATATGGTGGAGCAGTAGCAACCTTAGATCCATCGTCTGAGTTCATTAAGCAGCACCCGGCGTCCACTTAACGATGTCACTTATACGCCCCATTGTCCCCTCGAACCCAAAAAAAAACGTAAAAAAAACCCCACAGAAACCACCCACCACCCAGCCCGCCCCCTTGAAGGCCACTGCTGCGATGCGTATAAACCGCAAATTGGATGCGATATTAAATCGTCTGTGCCAAAGCGCATATAAATTTTTGTTCAATTTAAAAGAATTTTCCGAGAGCGAGCAAGCGCAGCAGTAAGCGATAGAGAGAGAAAGAGAGAGAGGAGAGCCCCGAAAGAGAGAGGACGAGTGGAAGAGTGAGGCAACAGTGTATTGTCCGTCCCCCTCGAACACTTTGAGTTTTACATAGAAAGTGTCAAGGAGGCAAGCCACAAAGATGATTTTTCTCGTTCGGGAAAATAAAAATGAAGGAGGAAAAACAAAAAGTAAATAAGCCAACTAATTAGCAACATAATTATGACCACAAAAATATTCTAAAATTCAATTAAGCTGAAGGAGGCACAAAGCATTCATGCATAAATGACTAAGAACAAACCAGGCATGCTTTCGGCACAACGAGGGAAAATATAAATCAGGGAAAATCAGAAAAATAGGGAAAATAACAATAAAAACCGAGAGGAATGTGCAAAAAGTTGGGATCCATTTCGCAAGCACCCAACCGCATAAACAAACAAATTTTGCGCTAAATAATTTGACAATTACTCACATCCTCGAGGGGCGAAGGATGGATGGAAGGCCAGCTTCCTTTGTTTCCGCCGGCTGGCTATTACAGTTGAGTGAAGAACTATGTAAAACAGGACTCCAGGACTCCCCAACTTCTCCTCTCTTTCCGCTCTCAAACTCCAAGCCTGCTGCTCTGTGGCTTAGACTTGCAACAGACCATTACATTTGCTAACGAGTGGAAGGCAAATTAAATCATTAGATGCTAGTAGAGATTAGAGCCGCGGCGGGGAGGAGCCAATCCACTCAAAGAACCACTCGGCAGCGGTGGGCGTGTAGAACGGAGAGTCACTCAAAGCGAAAACCACCACCACCACCTTCGTCGGAACAGAAAGCAGAACGAAGCATTTAGTAGACGACTTGCCACAGGCACACATCAGAGCATCAGAGTATCTGAGCATCAGAGCACATCTGTTGGATTACCAAACAACCCTCGTCATTACGCTTCTGGCTCTTGAGCGTGTGAGTCGTCGCGCGCGGATTACGCCCAGGATAATCGCAATCGCAATTGGAATTGAAAACGCAGTGGCTTCCACATCGGATATTGGCAGATCCAGATTCAGTCGATTGGCTGCCCTCAAGGTGACAGGACAGACAACGCGCAGTGAAATATCAGTGAACTCGCAGTGAACTCATACCAGTGAATCCAAGACAATAGCCGCATTAACCAAAGACCCAAACATGGTCATGTTGCAATCGCCGGCGCAAAAGGCCAGCGACAGTGCATCCAACCAGAACACAGCCGTCGGCGGCCTGATGAGTCCCAACTCGAATCCCGACTCGCCCAAGTCCAACACCTCGCCGGAAGTGGCCCAGAGTGGCGATGGCTGGAGCTACGGGGCCAGGAGGGCCAGGAACCACAACCACAACGACTCCGCCGGCGGCCAAGATACCCAAGTTCATCATCAGTGCCAATGGCTCGGCGGTGGAGGGCAAGAAGGAGCAGGAACTGCGCTACTCCCTCGAGCGGCTCAAGCAAATGAGCAGCGATTCGGGCAGCCTGCTCAGCCGACTGAGTCCCCTGCAGGAGGACTCGCAGGACAAGGACAAGTCCTGTGTGGTGGCCAACAGCTTCTCCTCGCCTGCCCAGCAGCGCAAGCTCCTGGAACTGAGTGCCGTTCGCCATTTGGCACGACCGGAGCCACTGCAGCATCCACATGCCGCCCTGCTGCAGCAGCATCCGCACCTGCTGCAGAATCCGCAGTTCCTGGCCGTCGCCCAGCAGCACATGCACCATCACCAGCAGCATCATCAGCACAATCAGCATAATCAGCATCCTCATCCACATCCGCACTCGCATCCGCTCGCACATCCGCATCCTCATCCGCCCCTGTCGCCGCCCACTTCCCCGGCCATGCATTCCGACCAGCAGATGAGCCCGCCCATCGCTCCGCCCCAGAATCCGCCACATTCCTCGCAGCAGGTGGCCTCTCCGCCGGACATGGATCTCGAGCGGATCAAGCTGGTGGCCGCGGTGGCCGCTCGCACCACCCAGGTCCCCAGCACTTCCGCCTCCGCCTCCGCTTCAAATTCCGTGTCCAATGCCAGCACCTCCATCTCCAACTCGAGCTCGGGGTCGCCCAGTGGACGGGACTTGAGTGACTACGGCTTCCGAATACAACTGGGCGGTCTGGCGGCTGCGGCAGCCGCTGCGGCGGCCACTTCGCGACAGATTGCGGCTGCTAATTACGCAAGGAGCGACACCAGCGAGGAGCTCAACGTCGATGGAAACGACGAGGACAGCAACGATGGATCGCACAGCACGCCGTCGGTAAGTGACGACCAGCTCCAGAGAGCCAGGAAAATTTATAATTCCTATAGATTGCACTTAGTTATTTCCTCTCTAAGGTGAAACTTAGATCAAATTTTTGGAATTTCAAAGAATTCCAAAAAGAGTGAAACATTAATGCGATCTTCAATTGTTTTTGATCCTTCTGGAATTTCTGACATCAGAATTGGGAACTATTTCGTTTATTTCTTTTGATATTGAAAATTTAAACACGCTCCTATCTGCATGATTATCTTTCTTTAAGAATTATCATATTAAAATCAAAGTTTGTGTGAGTTATTTGCTTTTTGTTATGCTCTTTTATAATGTTCGTGCCGACAGATCAGCGGTAAAGAAACTTTTGAATCTTTCGGGTTGTTCGCGGCGCTTCTGTGGGCTAGCACTGATCTATAGTATAGATTCTATATGTATCTAAAATATCAACCAAACAACTTCAAAATGCAAAAATCAATAACCATAATAACTTTCCATTTAATATTCATTATTCAATTTAAAGTTTTAAGTAAAGATGGTAATGGCGTGTACTTTTATGGGTTCGAACATCTTCATTGAACTTTACTTGTATCATAACCAAGGTATTATATGTATAAGTTGGCGGATCTAGGATTTTGTTGTGGGGTGTGATATCAGAACAATTTTTTGTCGCATACTTTTTGAATACCAAAATTCCTTGCATTTTTTACCCTTGTGGTGAGTGATCTATCACCCATATCACCCCGTAGTTCCGCGCATGATATATATATTTTTTCTTGAATGAATAGAGAGTCAAAGGATCTAAGGCATCATAGCCTGGTTGTCGATATCAATATGTTATAAATGTTAAATGTGAAGAATGTTAATATACACCCAAAAATATTCCTGAACTAGAGAATTTTACAGTTCCTAAACAGAGAAACCTAATATTATGTTAGTCTAGATCTTACATTTATGTAATATTATATTTATTTATTTTATCTACTTATTAAAGATTATATTATAGTTTACAAAATGTTCTATATTTTTTCCCGTTAGATAGTTATATTAAAAACCGCGAAATAACCAATTCCTAACCTAACCACTGTTTCGTCGCAGGTCTGCCCCGTTGATCTGACGCGATCGGTGAACAGCAATGCCACTGCAAACCCGAGTTCCGCCTCGACGAGTGCCTCCAGTGAGCGGGATGCTGCCACCAAGCGACTGGCCTTCTCCGTGGAGAACATCCTGGATCCGAACAAGTTCACGGGCAACAAGCTGCCCACGGGTCCCTTCGGCCATCCCAGGCAGTGGAGCTACGAGAGGGACGAGGAGATGCAGGAGCGACTGGACGACGATCAGAGCGAGGATATGTCTGGTGAGTAGAGTTTTGTCTCATTTCCTAAATGATTTCGACCCCAACCAACCCGATGAATGGCAAATCACTTTGATGGCTGGCTGACTGATTTGATTGAAATCGATGGAAATTCCGGGCACGCCAGCTAAACACGTTCCCCCGAGTGTCTGTGTGCAACATCCGTGCTCGAATACTCGGCCAATAAAAGGGGGCGGCGGTGGGTGGAACACCTGCAAACAGTTTGCCTCCCAATTTTTTTCTCTTGGCCAGGAGGCCTGTGGGTGGTGGTGGGTGGCGCATGTTATATTTATACTGCTGCTTGTATCGTTTTTAGGTATGTTTTGATTTTGAATTTGCTTTCCTGTTTTGCCAGCCGCCACCCTCGGAAAAAGCTGGGAATCTGCCATTTTGAAGGCCCTGGGATTTTTGTGTTGCCTGCTTTCTGGCGCAAGTCACGTAGGAACGAGTGTGTGCGAGTGTGTGGGTGCTGGTGTTTGAGTGTTTGGGTGGTGTGTTTATGTTGGCCATGAAAGCATTTATATTTTGCCTTTATTCAATGGCAAACAAATGCGCAAATGCCAGAGCAACCAGAAAAAAAAGGATCTTCGCTTTTCGGAAGGCAAACTTGTTTAGACCAGAAAGCTGCACTCATATCCAATAAGGATTTTCAATAGAATTGCTTTTAATTGATTGATTGATGTTTTAATTGGGGAAAAGCCATTGCCAGCTGGGAAGCTGCATTTTCTTTTTGCACACTCTTTTTTTTCTCTCTCTTCCAACTGTTTGTCTTCCTGCGGATCAGGTTTCGGGTTTCCAGTGTTTTTTTTCGATGCCTTTGCTGCCTTTTTCCTTCTCGTTGGCTGGCTAAAATTTTGCTGAAAATTAATTGATTTTCATGCTTGGCTCGCTGCAAAGAAATTGCTCAAATAAAAATTTGCAAATTTGATTGAAGTTGTTGTGGGCGGGGGGCATGGCGATACCATCGCTAAGCCGCTGGCCAAAGCGCCAAAAACAGGAAAAAGAAGTGCAATCGCATGGGTTTGGGTCTGATGGAGCTTAAGTTCAAGTTCGGTGCGGTTTGTTTGAACGCTGCTCATGATCTGATTATGAAACGAGTTGACTTAATTGGCAAATGGTTTTCGTCACAAGCGGGGCTTGAATTTGATTTTATAGAAATGAGATATGAGAGGAAGAAAATTTTCAATTTTTCTAGATTTATCCCAAAGGTTTTGCCTTTAAAAATACAATTTTTTCCTTTATACCATTGCAAGAAATTTAAATGTCTAAACAAACATTTTCCATTTATCAATAAGACGAAGAAGAAAAATATTTCTTAATTTAAAGGGAGAGAATAAAACATAAAATTAATCAATAACTTAGCAATTAAAAATAAATAAGTAAACACTCCCTCTCTCATTCGCAGTTCGTCTGCAACTCGATCGGTTTCAATAACCCATTCCCTTTGATCCCTTTGAAGCTCTCGTATTTGTGTTTATCCAAGAATCAATGTTAAATTTATATTGCCAATTAATTAACCTGCCTTAAACTGCCCCAGCCAGACAACTTTTGATGGGCAGTTCGTTAAGCGCTTATGTAGGAAATTATAAGCACGGCAAATGGCGTTTCACCGGCTTTAGTGGCCTGACCATCCACATTCACATCAGCAACCACATCCACATCCACATCAACGTCCACATCATTATCAACGACACATTATCGGCCATTTCTGGTTGTCGGCTTTGCTGTTTGTGCATTTGTGTTTGTGTTAATAAAACACAATTAACTTCATCAATGGCGGGCGAGGGCTGCGAGAGCATAACTGCTAATAAAACCGACTCAATGGCCGCGCCAACGACCCCATGAAAGGGGGTTGGGATGTGGATGTGGAGTCGAGTGGTGGCAAACACTGAAATGGAGCCAGACAGTCGGCCAGGCAGCCGGGGAAACTTTGCCACGATAATGATGTTCGAAATAATTATGTTGCTGGCAGTTTACAGCAACCCCTAGGTAGGCTACACATACACACACACGGGGAGAAAGACATATAGACAGACAGCCAAGTGTGGGAGTGTGTGTGCATCACGCATACGCACTGTTTGCCGGCTGGCATTCAACGATTGTTGGTTGGTGTTGCTGTAGTCATTAATTAGCAAGGTACTTAATTACCGCACATTCATTAGGCGCTTCAATGGCTCTGTCACACACACACTCAGAAAGGAGGAGATTTAACCCCCACCCTTTCTTACCCCTGCTTTATGACCTTTATTGGAGGGAGGTGTTAATGCTTTGCTTCGGTTTGGATTAGCGTAATTACAGGGCCCTTTGTCATTGCGACTAATTTGATTTTTTGTCACCAGCACCTTCTAACTCTCCCTTATCTCCCCCTTAACTCCCCCTTAACCACCCCCTAACTCCAACTGCAGCTGGCTTAATAATTCATAAATATTACGCATACGCCTGGGCTAGCTGCAATTCTCGAAGGCACCATTCATTGCGCTTTAGGCGCAGCAATTTGCATTTCATTTAAATTGCAAAACATAAAACTAACAACACGAGCTAGGCACATTTTGCCACAGTATAGCCACATATTGTCTGCATAATCCAGATAGCCAGGAAAGCAACTGAAATGCGCCCCAAAAGTCATATGAAAAAACAAGCGATAACCGAGTTGAAGGGCCTGGGGGTTGGGGCGGGGAAATCCAGGGGGTTCGGGGGCTTTCCAACATTTAAATGTGGGCGGAACGGAATGGAACACTGGGGCAGAAGCAACCCCCGAAACACAAATGTAAAATGGCTGCGAAAAACTTTTATTCTTTTTCAGCACTCAATTTGGCGCTCTCTCTCGTTTTTGCTCTCTTCCTTTTTCTCTCTCTCTCTCTCTCCAGGACTCGGGGGAGTCCTGTCTGTGTCTCTGTGTAATGACGAGCTCCATTTCGCCTCCTTGCAGTTGCCGTAAAGTCAAGTTAAGCGACATTTTCCAGAGCCAGAGAGCTCGGCTCGTTTTTACGAGTATATCCGTCCATCAGCAACTCATTTATTATTTTATGAAAATGGCAAAATGAGACGACAAATGCTCCCCGGGGTCGCATTGGCCAGGCGGATGCGATTACAATGATTGCCCCAGCACAAAGAACTTCAAATTTATAAGCCATTTCGGGGCAGCCCCCGTGTGTGTTTGTGCTGTGTGTGTGGGCCAAATTATGCGCCAGTTTGTGGTAATTAACACTCGGATTTCATAATTAAGTTTAAATTGTATGTTGTAACTTCAGCCACCCCCTGTGGGCCTCTCGCTTTGCCGTCTCCGTCGCCCTGCCATATCATCAAAATTGCTTATGAAGTGCTTTCGCCATAATTATAATTAACAGCAGCCATTTTGTTAATGGCAGACGCCAGACAGATAAGAATTTCGGAATGATTTTGGCCTTTAATGGAGATCAAGAAAAAATGGTGTTGAAGATTCATTAAAATTATTGGCCTGAATTTAAACAAATGACATTGATAAACTATTTTTTTATAAATGGACTTTTTTTGTGGCTAACTGTCTTAAAATACTATAATTAAACATTTTTTTTATGAACAAATATTATTGTTTATCAGTATTTTTAAATTTTAATTACAATAATAATTATTATTGAGATGTATTGAGAGTAGGTTTCAGCGAAAATAATTGAGGTAAGTCCAATTATATTGGCCACGTAATTCAAAATGTCAACAAACATCGGTTTTTTGTATTCTTAGCTATACCGCGGAACCTGTAGGTGATGGAAAATAATTTTGTATGGGACTTTTACTCAGGAGCACCCAAATATCATGGAAAACTTGAAATGGTTCGTGGAAATTTTTGGCTGTGTACCTGTGTAATTTAAAGAAAATATCTTATTTTATTTGAATAAGAAAACTTTGCAATTGCATCTAAAAAAATATTGTAATATTTTATTTAACAGAACTTTTTTAAACTCTCGTAAAGAATATTATCTTACAAGAGATACGTACAACTAATTTGTACTTATTTAGTTGAACTAATATTTTTAACTTTAAAAATCGATAGTTTGTATTAGCAGGGAAACATTCCCTACCACGTACATTTCAGATTACCCTACGCAAATTAGCATAATCCTTTCAGTTTAATTAAACGTTACTCACAGTCAGCACAAATATTGATCTTGGTCCGACGGCTTTTTCTCTTTTCCCCTTTCCCCAATGGCAGACATCACGCATACGCCACGTTGCAGCTCTCAGTTGAATGGTCAGCGTAATTAGGCGCCCTCGTTCGCCCTGCAAAATTGTGGTTGCAACGGTTATTAGCCAGGCCGGCTTTTCCGGCTCCACCTCCCTTCCCGAATTTCCCGGCTGCCCTTTGAACTTTCCGCCTTCCTCGTTTGTTTGACAGCGCATTAAGCGCGTCTGTCCGTTTGTCCGTCTGTCTGTCCGTTGATTTTCACCCGTTGCTTTTCGGGGGGCTGTTAATTCAATTGACTCAAACCAATTGTGGTCAGGGCCAGTCGTCGACTCGAATCGGTTAGATATTGATGCTGCCGGCGGGCATCTAATGTGCCATTAATGCATATCAAAGTGCCTGCAAACACTCCACAGCCCATTACCAGCGGTGATGGCAGTGCCCACTCTGCGGATGTTGCGAAATTCGTTAAATATTAAATGAAGCGTTCACGTTAATTTTCGGTTTAATTGCCGGCCAGCCGGCCAGTCGGCCAGTGCTGTGCACTTTTAGGCCCCCCCGTTTTCGCCCCTTCTAATTTCACGCAAACACGGCCAATCGTGTTGGCCAATTACCAGGACCAACGCGAGCATCCTTGACGGAGGGTTGACACTTTTGGCGACCCTTTTTCGCCTGGCTGCATCGATTCGGCTGCTTTGAAAGGGGTTCTGTTCGCCGCAAAATTGCTTTTCGCCCGCAGATAAATTGGTTAACAAGCCAAGTTTTCAACGGCTTACAATATTTTCTGGCCAACGATTGCATAATACGACGCAATTCAGAGAGGCGAAAATGTATAGTAACTGATATTTCGCCGAAAGACACACCCACGCATTGCAGTTGGCCAGTTGGCTAGCTGTCTTAATTGAATTTTGATTGTCGAATCATGGCAATCAACGTAGCCAGACACTCCGTCCCCCTTGCGAAATTCCGCACTGGTCATCCGGCAGTCACATGTGCGCCAACATGTGCCGAAAAATTCCAATTAATCCAACAATGATGCGGTGGCCGAGGTGATTGATTTCCGTTTGCCAATCCCTCGGGACATTGCCATTCTGTGATGTCGGTGATGGATGGCCCCGCCCTGTTGACTTATGCAAAAAGAAAGACACCCAGAACTTATCGAGCTCCTATCTCTCCATTTTTCTCCTTGCAGCCCAGGATCTGAATGACATGGATCAGGACGATATGTGCGACGATGGCAGCGACATCGACGATCCCAGCAGCGAGACAGACTCGAAGAAAGGTGGCAGTCGCAACGGGGACGGGAAGTCGGGGGGCGGCGGCGGAGGCGGCGGGTCGAAGCCGCGGAGAGCCCGCACTGCCTTCACCTACGAGCAGCTGGTTTCGCTGGAGAACAAGTTCAAGACCACCCGATATCTGAGCGTCTGCGAGCGGCTGAACTTGGCCCTCAGCTTGAGTCTGACGGAGACACAGGTGAGCGATGTTTTCTTACAAATAATTAAGGCAGAGCCCTTCCTTTATTGATATTTTTTAATTTTTTAATTATTTAAGTAAACCATGAAGCTTAAAAGATTTCATTTAACTTTACATTCTGGTTAAATTAAAAATATTTTGGATTAATATGGATATATAGATAGTATTTCATTTTACTATCAGTATTCTGAGCTACTCTCAAACTCAGTATTATTCAATATCAATATAACTCTTTATTTTTCCATATCCATACTAGAACTTACTATTTTTCTCAGATCCATGAGTTAAATCATAATATTTTCCATAGTCTATATAGTCTTTTAATTTACTTTATATCCTTACTAAATGAACTTACCATTTTGGAGTATTCGCATATAACTCATTATTTGGTTCCACTTTTGAAACCATGTATTTTTGCATATCCATATAACCAATTTTTTTCAATATGTATATAATATTACAAAATTGTGTTGTTCTGCAAAAAAATAAGTCTTACGAAAAAAGCATAGTATTAGAATATAAGTTATGGATTAATTGTTACACTAAACACAATTTTAGAAGAAATTATCGCCTATCGATTTGCGTCACTGGCGATTTTTTCTATATTTCTGGAAAATTTCTTAAATTTAATTCCTTTTTTTATTATTTTTTTTTTTTTATTTGAAGAAAATTTTCGTTACAGTAGAAACAATTTGCTGTGTTTAGTTTTACCTAACGAAATCGCCAGTGAAGCAAATCCATAGGCGATTTTCAAAAATTCAGGGCGATTCATTTTTTGAGTGTATTTAAACATATACTAGAGATCCTTTTAAACTACGAAAGTTGTTTTATAAATTCCTTTAACAATCAATTCTTATTGTCACATTGCAGGTTAAAATCTGGTTCCAGAACCGCCGCACCAAGTGGAAGAAGCAGAACCCCGGCATGGACGTCAACTCGCCCACCATTCCCCCGCCCGGCGGCGGCTCCTTCGGACCGGGGGCCTATGCCAGCGGACTCCTGTACTCGCATGCGGTGCCCTATCCGCCCTACGGACCCTACTTCCACCCCCTGGGCGCCCACCACCTCAGCCACTCGCACTCATAAAATTGCAAGATGCAACAGCGATTGTTGCAACTCTTCGAAAAGCGAGGCAGGCCGGAAGTGGGAGGTCCTGCGACCGGAAGTGGACCGATGGCTCCGTCTGCGGCTCCCAAGGATAAACTGTAAATGTCAATACTGCTTTAAGTGTGTGTGTTTAGTTTAGTATCTTTCGTTATCTCGATTCCCTCGATCACGTGCTGTATATAGTTCTTGTATAAATACGCTATGCTAGTGCTTAGAACCTCGAATGCCATATCTAGAATTAAATTATACGATTACTTGTAGCGTTTAAGTGGCAAGCAAAATCAAAAAGAGCAAACCAAAAATTGCATAGATGTCAAGTGAAAAATAAACATTTTAAAAACTACCCAGAGCTTATGTATTTATGTATTTTATGTATTTACCCGAATATCGGATAATCGCCTTTGGGGGTGCGGGGTGCGTATGTGGGCATATAATCGTGTGAAATGGCAGGACAACGATGCCAAGTCAAGTGTAAAATTTTAAATTTGCTTCTCATTTGCCGTCAGGGGCTCAGGGGCACTCAGCCACTCAGATACTCAAATGCCCAGATACTCAGATACTCGGATACTCACACCCGGCCACTCAATTATGTGGCAAACGGATGCGAATACGAAATTTCTTAATCCGCTTTGGGTGACACAATGCTCCTGGCTGCCGCCGGCTGTCTGTCGGTCTGTATGTCTGGCGGGGATATATCTTCCTGTTCCGGTGAAGTCGGGCGGCGAGAGGTTGTCAAAACAGTGACAAGCAAATGAATAAATTCACGCGCACACACCTCCGGCCCATTGATATTATAATCGCCTCAGCCAGCGAGTGTGTGTGTGTGTGTGTGTTTGGGCCAAGATGCGTATAATTGAAACAGAAATCGAGAAATCCCATGCATGACCGGTCATTTGGGCCCGATGCGGATTGACTGCGCCTGCCGCTGACAGCGAGGTCCAAAAAGTAAACAGAGCGAGTGGATGTGGATGGGGATCCTGGGAAAAATCCCTTTATATCTATTACGCCCGGACTCACCGACGCCTTTTTTCTGCATGCGGCTGCATACGGAATTATTTCGCTTTTTTGCCATGCCACCGGATTTCTTTCATTCGCGCTTAAATAATTTATTAACAATTTTTGCTTTTACATTTGTTTAAAGCTTTGCTTAAGTACTTTGCAATTAGTCGCACAAATCCTGTTTGCACCGCACACCCACACATGCACACACACACGTATACATATACAAATGCAAGGACTCTTGTGCCGGTTGGTGTGCGTTAATTTCTGTAAATGTAAGTCGCTAAATTATTCAGCTGCAGACATGTGAGCAAATTCAAACAGAGGAGAAGTGGGAGGGTGAAAGCGAGGGCTTGTTTAATTTGCATAAAATTAAATGCTAATTTTAGTTGCACACACTTCGCCACGAAAACTTTTGACGAGGAGAGAGAGAGTGAAAATGGGACACGAATTTCGGTGTGCATTAGCATTCTCCTGGGTTTTCTAAAATAATCAAATCTGCAACCCATAATTCATAATAATGCCTCAAATCCCTATAGGCAATAATAATCCATACAGTTAATTAATGAGTTCTATAACAGTTTAAAATTAGTAAAGTGTCGAAAAGGGTTTCCAAATATTTCAGGGACCGTAGCACTTATTTTATATTTATAATTATAATTTGAACTTGTTTTATTAGTCCCAATAAAATTCGAACCTTTTGTTTTAGCCGGCGTTACTCGTACTGTAAATGTGTTTAATGCATTCCCTCAATTAAATGGCGTTACAAAGTTAATTTTTAATTTTTTTTGCACCCGAAAAATATCAGTATTTTGAACATTACAAAAAAAATATGAATCCAAATATGGAATGTAATACCTCGCTGAGCTCGTAATAAAATTCTCTATCGATTTCCATTTATATCTGGAAACTTAGTTTTTTGTCAATTTTTCGCAAAAAATTGTAATGTAACCTCTTATAAAAAATGTAAAAATTTTTTAAAACCCTAATGTTACCAAAACAGGGGGAATGTGACGAGGATCAATTTATTATATTAGTAGCTGTTCAAAACGGTGTTCATTTTTGATTTAAGGCAATTTTTTGCCAAGTTACAACAAAAAACGCCTAAGAACAGTCCTAATTTTAGTAAAATCCAAGATCCCGCTTTATTTATTATTTATCCAAAAGGGTTTAGTTTTAAACATTTTGTTATCGAAAATATTAAAATAAAAGTGGAAACCAATGTTGTAAGTGGACCATTATATTTATACCCGTTTTTTGAAGAGTAAGAGGGTTCTGTTACCCGAAACTCGCGTTGTGTTTAGGAAATTATAATGTGAAAATTATTTCCTATGTTTTGGTCTATTACATTCTTTGAAAAATTAAACTCAATGAAATATAGCCATACTATCTACTTCCCTTTCCACAGTCGCTCAATTCAGGTTCCCATCATTTGGTTAAACTGCCTTCGGGTGAAATAAAAATTACTTTAAACGGGGCTTCCTAAGCCCTAATACGATTTGAAATTTATACATTTGGGGGTGTAAATTAGGCCTGGCGAAAACGCCTGGCAAATCAGTGAGACGATAAATTAACGCCGAGTCGGCCGGCGTTAAGCTACCCTTAACGAGGCCCGAACGCCTTGACGCAAATCCAAGACAATTGCTTTTCAATCCGGAGTGTCACAGCCACCGGAAGGAAGTTGGAGAACTTTCGGTGTCACTCTCCGAAGATTTTCCGCAGAATCAAAACGCGACACTCACACAATTAAGGCGTTCTCCCCGCCCGCTCATTTTCCATTAATCCGAGCTGGCTTCTCCGTGAATTTGAATTCGATTTCGAGCACTGTTTTGTGGGTCGAGCTTCTCTTTTTTGTTCACGCTTTTCAGAAGGGCCTTCTTATGCGCCTGAATTGCTCCAGATTACGCATACATCACATCCTCTTCCTCGTCCTGGGAACTGAGTACGCGTATGTGTATGTGGCCCGGGATGCGTTGGTGTGAGCAGCATTTAATCTGCACCATTGACTTCGCTTCTCCAGAGAAAACCCACTTCTCTACTCGGAAAGAGAAAGCCAAGGGGATCCCCTTGGCTGGTTGGTCGGGGTGCTAGTAAATTTTATGCGAATATTTAGTTTGTCCTCTTTATCGGCGCGGCTTTATCGAAACTTATTGTGTTTGTTTAATTGAATTTGGATTGCTGCGACAATTTCGCGACTGAGTGCGCTCCAAAAACTCTGGGGAAGCGGAGATAAATAAGGAAGCGGATTCCGGAGAACTACTTCTGCTGTCTAATTGGGAGTGGTAGATAAAGTTGCGACTTAGTTTAGTTCATTTAGCTCGCTATTTGCTATTTGCGGAGCATCCATCTGTTTCTGTGTCCGCAATTAAAATTTAATAAGTGCACCACGCCCCCGAAAACTCGGTATATGTACATATATCCGTACATATGCGGACTCATATAAATTATGGCCTGAAGTTGACATAAACAAGCTCCCAAGAGTCCTTTTGCCAAAGTTATATGACAGATTTGCGCAGAGCGTTTTGATGAAGAGTACGGGGAGTGGGCTTTGGGTTGGTGCGGTGCAAGGACGAAGGACGAAGGGCCGGAAACGCTAAAGTGTCACCAGGGAGCGGAATGGTGGGTGGTTGGGCGGCTGGGCGGTCGGCAGACACATGTGTCTTGAGTCACAATCGCCACGGGGTGGGTTCCGCCGGGTCCTTTGTTGTTTTCCAGCCGAATCACATTTTGATGATTGTCAATGTGACTTTAATGCCATTTTTCAACTTCAGCGACCCCTTCCCATCGCCTTTTCCCGGGGCACGTGCAAAAGGGCTGTCCCAGAGACACTGATCGTAATGCTGACATCTGTGGATTAAATTGCAATTTGTGCTCATGTAATATTGAAGCCCTGCGCTCTAACTGTAAGTTTAACGCGTTTGTGTTTTCTCGCATTGTTTGCGCGAACTTAACTGGTTCGGTCTGTGTCCTCCGTTTTCCCGGGCTATTAATATTTGAAATAGCGCATGGGCAATAAAAGTGTAAAAACCGCCTTTGCGGTGCAAATTATATTTGATGTTATTATGGTCGATTAGGGGAGAGAGGGATATTTCCTATATGAACGGTAACAAATGTGTCACTCCTGGCATGAGTTAAAAAACAGTAAAAAAAAAAGGTTTAAAGTGTTTATTTAAAAGAATTTCCATTTTAATTTAGAATTTTGTTTAGACATTTCTGCAAAATGTAATTTCATTTGGTTTTTTCTTTTGTAATTCTATTTTCCAGTGGCGGATCTAGGATTTTGTTGTGGGGGGTGATATCAGAACAGTTTTTTTGTTGCATACTTTTTAAGTACCAAAATTTCTTTCATTTTTCACCCGAGTGGGGGGTGATATATTACCCATATCACCCCCCGTGGATCCGCGCATGCCATTTTCCATGATTTTGTTCTTGCCCACAAATATTGTTTACCTAAAATGTTTGGTTTAAAAATAGGTATTTATAATGAAAAGCCCAGTCATTTTTCCTAATCCAAATAAATTATGAATATGAAGCAATGTAATTACTACATTTATAGGCAATGAACCATTACTAAATATCCACAATTAGGCTTAAATGTTTAAAAATCAACCCCTGAGTGAAAAATCCTCTTATTAATTTATCTAAATTATAAGCCAAAAACGGTTCAATCAAAATGTATGTATAGATTCCGATTTTCTATGGATAGGATCGTAACCGATTCCCACATTTCCGCTGGCCAATTGAGTGGCCCATTGGTTAGCATTTAGGCTTCGCACGCGCCGCCAATTCATCATCATCTCGATCAGGCTCACCTGTCAGACGGGATGATTGCGATGTTCCACCTCGAAGGGCATCGCAAATCCAGCGAAATTGAACGTGTGCCCGGCTTGGCTCGTTGGCTCGTTGGCTTCGCTCGTCTGCCCGAATAATTCGCAGTTAATTTCCCGGCAAGCGTGGCGAAATGAGGCACAAAGCCCGCCAACTCGGTACGCAACTCTGGGCCCTTTTCGCCGATTTTATTTGGTGAGAAAACATTTACGCACTAATTTCTGGGCATTGACTGGGCCGCCGGTCTGCTGTTCCCTCTCCCATTAGCCCGGCGACCAAAAACCAGTTGCATGCCAATTGGTTTGCAATTTGCCGCGCTTACCAGGGGGTGGGAAGTGGGGGGTGGGAGGTGGTCGGGGCATTAGTGGGTGGCTGTAACCTTGGCGGGGGTTGGCCGCAAATAGCGCACGCGTAGCTGTCCGGCGCGTGGCTCAATTACGCGGTTAAATGCATTCAAATTGAGTTGTTTATACTGCGGGCGTGTGCTCGGTCAACTGGGGATCGTTCTACTCTATGTTCAGGTTCAGTATTGCCCAATTGGCTTTTTCTAGCCAAAGTTGACTATTGCTTTAGCTATTTTATAATAAAATCTCAACATCATTTCTTTAGAAAACCTACAACACTTACGTAATATATGCTATTTTAAAAAACTATTTTTCCATCAATCGCCCATAAGAATTTAATAAACGTAAACAACTTTGATAGAAAAGATATATTTTTGAATTCATTGGGAAATAGTGCATTGAAAAACAAGAAAAACCGAATTAATTTTTTATAAAAATAATCAAAAAAACCTTAACTATTAAATCATTAATAATATTCACTAAATTAAAGTCATAAGAAAATAAATAAATTTTAAGGATTAATTATAAAAATAAACCTTTAAATTGCTAGAAATGTAGCAAGTTCTTTTAAATAGTGTGCTTTATAAATATTTTTAAATGTATATATTTAACATATTATAGAACAACATTTAAAATATATATTAGCTATTTTTGGTAATAAAACGTTGGCAACACTGCGGCTGCTTTGGTTGCCGCTGCGTACTCGTACTTATGTGGACGCCGCTGGCAAATCAGTTCCGGCTACAGTTGTTGCCATTGTTTAAGCCCGCAAAGTGCCACGCGGCCGGAGAGCATTGTTCACGGGTTTTGGGCAAGTGCCGGAAAAGGCCACCCTTTAACCCATCTTTGTCAGCGGCAAACATAAAACTATCAGCATTCCGAGTGGCCAGAAGTTGCCACCGAGCTGGTTGAACACAGGACACAGAAAATCGGGTAAAAGCCATACAATCTACTACCTCACAGAGTACAAAACATGTGCTATTGCTTATTTCCCTATACCTACTACTTACAATCTATTGTATCATATCTTCTGTCTTCACCTCTAATCAATTTAATAATAGATTTTATGTATTTTTATTGTTATTTATTGTTCTTTTTTGTTTTTTCGTTTTATGTTTTTTTTTTTTTCTATAATTCTTTTTTTTTTTGAATATGTGGGTTTTTTTTTTTTTCAGTGTGTTTGTTTTTTTTTGTGGTGCATATTATGGTTTATATAAATTTTGGTTTCTGAGTTTAGATATTTTTTTTTTTTTTTTTTTTTTATTTTTTTTTGTTTATTTGTTTTTTGGTTTCGGTTATGTTGTGTATGGGCATTTGCATTGTTTTTGTCTTGGGGGTTTATGTACTTTTTGTGTTTTTATTTATGTCACTGCTACCCTTTAGCCGGGCTTCCTTGCGAAATCCGCTTAAGTGTGACATTACAGGCAAAAGCAAACAAAGCCGGGACATAATTAAAGGAGCTGCCAGCTAACAACTTTCGGGCAAGGAGTCGGCCATGCTTTCTAAGGACCCCAAGAAGAAGGACACTGAAGGCAAAAGTAGGAGATTCATTTGAATTATTTGTTTTCAAAATATAACAGGTTTTTTTGTTTTTAATTTTTAAATCGGGTTTTAAATTGATTTTTCCAGAACATAAAAACTTTAATCAACAAATAAAACTCATTAAATAAGCATTTGATAAGGATATGTCTGTACTTTGACATTTGTTACTAAAACTAGGGTCAGAATGTATAAACATTTTAATATTATCTATTTTTTCTTTTATAATTTCACATATTCTCCAAACCCTGTTCTTATTTCTTGCATTCCCGCTTTTTAAAAATAAATTTTGAGGCTACATCCTAAAATTCTAGATTTTCTTTCTGTGCACTGAAAGATAAAGTGGGGGAAACCTCCTGGCAGACAACAAACTACAGCAATTATAATACGCGAATTGCGGCGGAACTAAGCAGCCACAAAGGAGCAGAAAGTATCTTTTGATGTTGCGTTTACAAGGATTAATTTATTTGCATTTCTGTGGAGCAAGGAAGCCAGTCGCACCGCCGACTTTCCAGCAGGTCCTGAGCCCCATCAGGCTGCGCAATCTTCCATCTATTCATTTAATTTATTCGTTATATCCGACTGACTAAGGCCATAGAACTCAATTACAGGGCCAGCTCACAAATGGCAATACACCTTTTCGTTTCCAAGTCGGTTTCATTTGTTGCGCTAGATTTTTCTCAATCACATACGGGACGAAGCGAGTCCCCCGGGGATTCTGGGATTCTGGAATTCTGGTCCAGGGGAAACTAGTCCAGACACATCTGCGGTGGCTCCGGTGGCTCCCAAATAAACTTGGCTAACAAGGAGGACATTTGCAAATGGCTTTGGTTTTCTGCCTTGCCGGCCGTAATGAGCAGATTTGTTTTAATAAGAAGGGACTGCAAACTAAGCGCCGGGTCTGGCCTCACTTGGCAGTTTTAAAATGAGCAGCCCGACCGGCAACTAATTGTGAGCGGATTCAGGATCCGGATCCGTGCAGAGCGCCCCCCATCCCAACCTTTTCCCGGCGGGCGGTGAGCCTAACAAATCGCTAGTCCGCAAAATGAATGAATCCTCGCCGGGGGATGGATGCTGCTAATGTGCTCGTTAAAGTTTTCCGCTGGCAGGAAGTGAGCAAAAAGATGCGACACCTGCAGAAACGGAATACTCGCATCTGGTCGTTATGACAATGTAGCGCATCAATTGGATGTGCCAAAATTGCCAAATAATTATCACAGCCACTGCTGGCGGACAGTGCTGCCCATTCAGCTATTTCCAGAGTAAATGTGACTCTTTTCGAAGCAATAAAACTAGCCAAATAGTTGGTATTTTATCCAGATAGAATATTTATCCACAGATTTGTATATGCAATAGTTACACCAATAATAACCTTATTTCAAACCAATCTTGAAGGACTTTAATGTGTTTAACATCATTTTAACAGTACAGTTCATTCTTACCAGATTTAACAAATTTTAAATAACGTTTCACTTGCTTGAATGTCCACAATTCTTTCAGAACGAATTTGAAGGGATATTGAACAGATTGTCATTTAAGATTTACTTAAAATACTTATTCTAATATTCAAGGTTTTAGTTCAGTAATTATTTTATTTTATAAAATGATTCTTAATCTAATAAAATGTCTTAATAAGCAAGTAAATATAATATATTTCGTATCATTTTTAAAAATACTATTTGTTTTTAATTTATATAATAATAATATTGTCTACAAGTAGCTACACACAAAAAATGTAGATAGATTTTAAATTATATAATATTAATTTTAACTTGATATGCGGCCTTGTAAATTCGATATGCTCGAAAGGAGTATTTCATGTTAAAACGATATGCGTATTGCATAACCAGAAATTTACAAGCGCATATCGATTCTACGGCGACATTCTTTTTTTGTGTGTACTTTTTTTTCGGTTATCCTTATTGAGCAACACTGCTAAATACCCGCTGATCCTGATCCCGCTCTTTGCTGGTTGCCAGGAGCGTTGTTAATTAGCGAATGGCCCGACCCCAGGTCGTTATATCTATTGGTTTTCCCTCCACATATTTGCTACCCATTGTTCGGGCGTTCGATTTTTGGGCAACAGCGTGAAATGGGATTGCAATCCGGATGAGGCGATGCGATGGGATGCCCTCGAAAAGGGGACCGAAAACTAACCCTTTGGACAAGTCGAAGTTCTTTCGGACGAGCGCACGCAATTCAATTTTAAACTAACAACTTAATCCTTTATTCAATTTGAAACCCATTAAAAGGACATTGCTTATCCTTTTAAGTGAATGCAAACAGCTTTTAATGTAAATAAGAAAACGAGATCGATGCCAGAGAGTTTGCCAATCTCTTCAGCTGGGCCAGTGGAAGTGGGAGTGGAAAATTAAAATGCAATCGGTAACCGGTTCGATTTTGGCCGAACGGCCAATTGACATTTCCAACCGCACTTAAGAGCCAGGCGCTCCCAGCGTCCCTTGAGCCCCCGCATCCTCGGATCCTTGTCCCTGGAATCTGGAATCGCACTCGAGAACAAGTCGAGAAGAGCAGAGGCGACTGAATTCCATTTGAATATTTCATGCTGTTGTGGTGGCAAAAATTTTAAATCGACTCAAGTCAAGTGTGTGGGGCTGCCGAAATCAATCTCGATTTGTGTGGCAACCGAATTAACATAGGATCTGCCAGGCGATGTAAGTGTAAGCCACTTGCCGCAGAGTCAGTTGCATTTGCTACTTAGTGTCCTCATCCCTCCACTCCACAGCCACTTATCCTTGTCTCTCCGATTCCGATTCCGATTCCTATTCCCGTTTGAGCCCTGCACTTGGCTCTTAATACCTTCGAGTTTACTTTTTTAAATGTATTTTATATTTGATTCCCGTAACGCACCATCAACACCACCCACTCCACCGCCATCACCATCACCATCCCCACTCTTGCCACTGATGAGGAAATCGTCCCAAAACCGGGGCCACTAAGTAGAGTTTGGGAAATTCACCATGTGCACTCACGTAGTATAATTTACCCTCCTCGGCACAATAAAAAGTGGAAACTTAGCTGCAAGTATTTCGTTTTCTCCTGTTTCCTTTTCCTTTTCGCTTTTTTTATTTTTGTATTTTAAGCAGTGCGCCTTTTTTGATTGCCTTTTGTTTTGCCTGCTTCCCATTGTTGTTGCCCGTAATGGGCGATTCCTGGGCTTCCTTGGGAAAAGCCTTCGGGATGGGACTTTCATAGGAACTTTCACACAGCCAAGTGCTTTGGAACATTGTAGCATCTTGTGTGGGCAACATTTTGCCAACGAAACTTGGCCCGGCCGAAAGTAACAGTTATTTTGGTATCAAGGATATGGAAAGATGTTCAGGTAAAAATGGTTTCAGATTAAAGTAATATGTAAGTACTTCTTTGTGTATTATTTTGTCAATTCAAAAATGATTTTATTTGATCTTTTAAACTTGTATTTATTTCGAAATGAAACATATAATAGAATAGAATACATATAGGAATACTACACAGAGAAAAAAACGGAACAATATGGAATTGATTTGGTTTCAAATCAATTTTTCCATAACAAAATGGTAAGATTTCATATCAATATGGTACAAAATCATATGTTCGGAAATACAATTTTGATATGATAAATTTATTTGAAAAAATAAATATATTTGTTATTTCTTTCCTCTGTGTAATGATTTCCTACAACAAAACTATTGACTTTTGTACGCAACAGAGCAGCCCCTAATAAAGACTCTCCCCTTCGTCCACTTCATCAGCCGATTGTATACACATATCTTGTAATTTTTCAATTGGATTGTCTTTCCCTTTCAGCCAAGCAGAATTGCCCTTCTTAGGCTGCAAACTGTCCCCGACCAGGCTGAACAAATAACAATATTTGGACACGCGACCCGTGAGCCACTTGAGCCGAGTTCCGAACGGGAAGCTGACAGATTTCGGCGGGAGACAACAAACAGAGGGCCATAAATGTCAGCGAGTCAATGCTGAACAAACAAATAAATGTAAATAGAGTGAAATTACAGAAATATTAAATGAAAATGAGATGTGCGTTCTGACCCTTGCCCAACTGTCGCAAATCCCTGCAGAAATCTCGGTGAAATGTGCCGCAAGATGAGGGAATTCTCGGCAGGCTTAGGGCCACTTATCCCTGTCGCAGCTGGAAACGGGACACAGTTGGCAGGACACTAATAAGCAGCCAGTCAATCGGGCCAACTGGCGGAGCTTGGAGCAACTTCTTATCTATAAATGGCCATAAGCCACGGCCCGAAACGCTTGTCCTTTTTGTGTCCTTTTTTTCGGACACTTACTTTTTTCTCGCATTTTTTTCGGTTAGCTTGCCACTTGGTCCATTATTAAGACCCGAATTTCAACACATTTGTGCGCATAATCCCTTAAGGCTCTTTAAACTTTACACACTTTTCAGATGTCCACCTTCCCCGAAAAAGGACACAATTTTTGCTGTGCTCTGCCGGAAAAAACGAATCAAAGTAAATCCTTTTTTCCCGCAGACTGTTGAAATAAAAAATTCTAGTGGAAAAGGTTGAAACATCAAGACTAAAAGGCGCAGGCATTATGATGGGTCTTGAGTTTTAATTGAGTGTGTGGCCGGAGAAAGGGGCGAAGGGGGGCAACCCGGCCAAAAGGATGGCCCGAACTGTGCTAAAACAATTTGCAACGTGTATGTGTGTGCTTTGTGCCCAATTAGAGTTGCAGCAGCGGTCACTTGGAGGACAGGCAAAAGTTTCATCGGACGGTCCGAAACTTTTCCATTCACGCCTCAAGTATGAGTAATTGAATCCCACTCCTTGGCCAGCTTTCCCCTCCATCTCTTCCCCAGAATATGCTAATTATCGGCTTAGGCGCATTTTTCAATTAGGACTGTCAAAGTTTCGACCCAGCAACAAATTAATTTAATTAATACGAAAAACATTTGCAGGACAAAGATTCTAGAGAGGAGAGAAATACCTGGGAGGATAAAAATGTCTTAAAAACCAACTCCTATCGAATTTTATTTGTTGCAAGATTTATAAAATTATCAACTAGTAATAATATAACAAATGGGGCTATACTAGTTTAGAAAGTATGTTGACATTTTGCAACGATCCTCGAAGGTTTTGCAATTGACTTCAAAATGATGTAGTAAAAAGTTATACCCAAAAGAACAGCCTTTCCGATGATACCAGTCTCATTCCAATTTCTCTATATTTATAGCTGTTATGTCTAACCCAACTTTTCCTACTATTAGAGCCCCCTTCTCCCCTATATTAAATTTACGACACTTTCCCCACTAAATAAAAAATGTATGATTTGGGGATTTTAAGGAATAAGATTACAACAGTTATGAAGAGATTGAATTACAATTATTATGCATTTTAAAAATTACTTTATCCTCTAATGAGAATTTACAAAAAAATGTTTTTAAATATAAAACCACAGAGCTGATTACTAAAAACTACTACCATCCGTATTTGTTTGTAATTGGATCCGAGTATTTTGGGATCTGGAACTCGTGACTAATCGCAAGGTGGGGTGTAAAAGGAAGCGCACTAAATTCGATGATAAAAGAGAGGCCGACTATGTGACATAATTGCGCCGCCATTTGCCACGCCATCCTGGCACATCCTGGATTCTCCTGGCGCTCCGTAATAGGAGCCGTAATTCAGGCCGCAGCATGCCTAATTATAAAATTAGTTATGGCCCGGCAGGCAAACGATGCTCGCAAGTCAATTAAACAAATAACCGGCAATGACAATGATTCCCCCCGAGGCGCAATAATTCGCCATCCACCCTGCCAGAACAGCACCGCCAGCAATTGATTTATCAGTCGACAATTTGGCATGCAAACAAAGCGAAGACCCGTAAAATGATCCATCCTCCGGGCGCAGGACTCTTATATTGTTGACAGCTCGTCAGCTAATTACACGCCACAATAACTTTAATAACTTTGCAGTCGACTCGTCTTCGCCGTGCTCCTTGTATATACATACATACACTCCTCTTTATATTACCAACACTTCGGCGGGCTAAACATTTTAATTAACTGGAGGCAGACTCGGTTTCTCGCTTCCTTTGGCTGGAAGTTTATGACTACTTAACCGCCGCTGCTCATTTCACACTTGCCTCGCCGAAGCACCCAGCCAACCCCATTCCCCCCTAATCGATTTCGGCTTTCATCGCAAAGTGCCAAACAATGTTTCATAATTTTAACGCTTTGCCCGGCGGCTGAGTTTCCTGTTTCGTCGAGGCGTCTTCCGTTTCCTGCCCCTTGGCCCGAATCCATCGTTATTTCCAGCAATTTATGACGCATAAATAAACAGAATTTCAAACTATGCGACTAACAGCCAAGCAAACGGCAAAGCGGCAAAGCAGCAAAAAAAGAAGTACTCAAACTCATTAATTTAAACGAGATTTGACGTGCGCTTTGATAAAGCCGCAATTTATATTCGCCAACGTGGCCCAAAGAGGTGGCCGAAAGGGAGGGGCTCCTCCGGCGGAATTGGGGGTAGCAGTCTGCGATTGTCGGGCTTAGTTTACGAGAACAATGGCCGGTTTAGTGACATGGCGGGCCACAAAAAATATGATTCTATATGCAAAGCTCAATTACTGCACTGTGAGAAATTGGACAGGAGAAGCTATGAAATCTCTCGAAAACAAGAAAGGAAAATCCATTTAAAACCTAATATAACCTAATTATAGGGAAATTTTAATTATCGATATCGTATTTTGTAAATTTAAATTCCCTAAATGGCAAAACTAAATTAAAATTTAAATAATAATTTAGAGAACAGCTCACTAAAGGTTAAAAAATTAACAAAATTTCTTGTAAAAATTGTTTCTTTTTTAACATTCTTGAAAGGAAGAAAGAAAAACATGTTATAACCAAATTATATGGAAGTCTAAACTATCCATATCTTACTTTCTAAATTGAAAATCCCTAAATGGCAAAAAGAAATAAGTTAAATTTAAATAATGATTTTGACTCTGAAGTGAAGAAGAATACCGTCTCACTAAAGGTTAATAAATGCAATTGCTATAACTATTATAACTATTCCAAAAAATACATGAAAATGCAATGGGAACAAATATTTTAAAAATGATTGAAGTTCCCCTTCTAGCTTTCAGTGCATCCAGTAAAAAAGACAAAAAGCATTCTCCACTTATAGCCATAACAAAAGGCCAAGCAACCAACTATGTGTGGACTAGCTGGTCAGCGCCATTTTTGCAGCGCACTCCATTTGCAAAAGCAATTAATATTCTTTTTGTTTTTGCCCTTTTGGACGCAGCCTGCCCAATGGCACATAAATTTCAACAAAGTTGTCGTGGCCCTGTTAGCATCTCGTAATCGAGTCAAGGCGTGTATATCCTCGCAAGGGGAGTGCTATATGGTTATGAGGGGAGGGGGATCCGAAGAGGTGGCATAAAAAAAAGCTGAGGGCTAGGTAAGCCAACAATTTGCATGCATTTAAATGATGGGCGACAGTGCGGCGGCCCAAAGCGAAACTAAACTGGTTGTGGTGTGGCCGGAACTAAA
The DNA here is from genome assembly GCA_037075205.1 of Drosophila prostipennis. Lineage (NCBI taxonomy): Eukaryota > Metazoa > Arthropoda > Insecta > Diptera > Drosophilidae > Drosophila > Drosophila prostipennis. The sequence continues at coordinate 225,203 of JBAMCJ010000852.1, forward strand.
TAAATATTTACGCACATGTGGCCAAAAAATGTGAAATAGACATTGCAGCAGCATCTATAGCTATATAGCTGCTATGGCTCTACGACTACCGATACAGCAACAACGGAAAATGCCAATTTCCAAAGCAAACAAAGCAAAGCCAAAAGCAATCAGAGCGAGCCGAGTCGAGCGGGTAAAAGTGGAAATCAATTTGTCAAATCGAACAATTGAAATGGGCACGAAAGGATTACACATGCGACCAGGGACGACCAGGACGAGCTCGGCTCCCAGGATTTCGAGAGCCTGTCTATATAAATCAAAATATTTCAGAACGCAGCGTAAACAAATTTGTTTCAAGAGCCCGCCTCTCGTCAAAGGGTTTTTCCCTCGCAGACCCGACTCCTTTGTTGGCGATTTGCTTTACAATTCGCTGCATTCGCCATTAGTTGCGCCAATTAGAATAGTTGAGAAATTTGAATTCTGCCACATCATTTAATTTTAAATAATTTAACAAACGGCGTCGAAGGGGTGTGGAAATTTTTAAATTATTGCGCTGCATTGCCGCCGGCTCGACACGTCATTTATTGCAGTGCCAACCCCAGAGAACCCATCCTAACTCATCCTAACCCATCTATACATACACTCAAAACCCATCCCATTCGATGCGTGTAACACGCGAATTTAAATAATCTTTTGTTGCTGCCTTGCAGCCAAATGATAAATTATTAAATTAGCTGTGGCAGCAGTTTTGCATGTATCAACATCGCCCGGTGGTGGTTCTCCGGATTGGAACCGGGATCCGGCGGTGATTTGTGAGTGCCTGCACTTAGGGAGCGACTGCCACCGCCACAGCCCTTCGCCTTTGGGTAGTTAAATTGAATTGTCTGGGGACAAGTTTCTAATAGAGAGAAAGGCAGTTGAGAATTGTTCGGATCGTTGTTGCCGCCCCAGAACATTTTATTTTAAATTGCCGGGCTGGTTTTTGCTAATTTGCCTTTTACATTGAACGACCCAAACTACACTGAGCCGAATGACAAAGGAGAACACTTTGTTTTGCACTTTGTTTGCATACCTAAGTGGGTGCCTTAAGGGTGATGCACTGGAAAAATTTAGAACTTCAAGGTAAAGAATAATAATGACGGATCGCACTGGAAAGAGGAAATGATGACATTTATTTTTCTGTATTTACGGGCCGTTTTCTCGTCCGACTGTTAAATTTAAAGTAGGGTTAAATCTCTGATTTCCCATACGATTTCAATGCTTTAACCCTACTTTAAATTTAACAAACGGACGAGAACACGTCCCTTAATTTATAAAAGAAAATAATTATTATTTATTATACATATATCATTTTGGCAAAAGGCTTAATAGTGATTATAATAGAAATAATAAAATAAAATATAATAGTGAAAATGTATATATATTTGTACTTATAATCCTGAATATCCCTCTCCCAATGGCCTTTCCACTTTCGATTTTTCCCAGTGTAGGCTATTTTTTGGCTCCCTGCACACTTGTTCCCATTTACCATGCCGGCAGGACAATTTACAATGTGTTTTGTTCATTACAGAACTATTCCCGTTGACCTCTACGGCCCGCCCTGAAAACAGCTCAAGGCGCAAATCAACGCACTTGAATGTGGCCGCCTGTCGCCTCCGGCTTTTGTCCCTTTTTGCTGCTCCTGTTTCTGGCCACACGAAGTTTTCGGGAACAAGGGTTGCTTTCGGTGATGCTGATGCTGATGGTGGGTATAGATCCCGATCCCCGACTGTGAGGCTGGGAGAAGGATTCTGTGGCTTCTCCTTCGTTGAACCTTTTTCTGATTTCGTGCCGCCTGCTGTCCCCGGAGGGGTTGGCTAATGAATAGTTCCTGTTACCGGAATCAGAGTCGAGCAATTCTCAAACACATTTGTTGTAAATTACGTTGTTTGCACGAGTGTCGACTTGATTCAGTTTAATTGATGTCAATATGCAGGGATTTTTTCTACCCTGCCCGGTAGACGGGCGAACTGGGAAACGGAGAAGGGGTAAACAATTTTGTGGATTGCATTTTGGTTGTTTACAAATATTTACACTTTTTGCGGGTGCTCGTAAACATACATTTATCTGATAAGGGCACATGGCGCAATTTTCGAAAGCACTTGAGCCGCATATGCAAAAGTATTTGCGCATATTAAAAACTAATTTCAAAAGTCAACATGCCAATAAAAACAACAGACTGCCGGCTGGAGGGTGGCTCCATCCCGAAATTCCGGGGGATGGCCTGGCAGGTACTCAAGACGCACCCCTTTTGATGGCAGCCAAGGGCGATGGGCGACGTTTGATGGGCGATGGGTGGGTGTACCCACAAATTAAGCAAAAGGCACTCGATGCCAGCTACTCCCCCAATATCAGCGTCATGAGCAACCAGCAATAATTTAGAAAATATGCTTAGGCGAATTTTAAGGGTTGCTCCGCCGTAACTCTGGACCAACCAAAATGCGGGCGTCCCTTGGAGGATGCTTGGATTTCGGAATTCGGAGCTCGGAAATCAGAAATCCAAAATCCTGGGGTGTGGCTGTGGGCTGACTGCTCAAACAAAAGCCAAAAGTTATGCCGAAAATGATATTTTTCATTATTAAACACAATAATGTGGTTATTATTTTTATGATTGCGGTTGCCCGCTCCTTTCGTCTTCGTCCTTCGCTTTTTCTCCTGCCTCCTGGCGAATTCCTTGGGGAAGGAGCTGCATTCATTCGGTTAGTTTGTTTATGTTGGACTTGTGGTCTTTGGGGATTTGGGCACGCTTAATTTTAAGTGCCCCGTCGAACGGCCGGAGAAGCTGAAAAGCGCAGCGTGTAATGAAATATTATTGCTTGACCAGGGGCAGAGGGAAGCGTTTACTCTCCTGTTTGCCCGCCGGATGGGAATGGGCATGGGTATGGGTTTGGGTCTGGGCGAAACAAAGAAAAACATTTGCGCCAAATGGTTTTTCTGGTAATTAAAGAGGGGGTCCGCTATAAAGGACGGAACGGAGCTGTTCTATTTTAAAACGATATGCCCCCGAAAATCTCAGCACGCGAAGAATTATGATCCATGGCAGCAGCCGGATTCGGATTCGGTTTCTCACGCATAAGCCAACGCTCTAATAAGGCAATTAATCAATATAATTACCAGCGATTAATCATAAGCCAGCTAGCCACGGCACGATGACAGTTTTCGGGCGTTTAGCTGAAACTTTAAAAAACTAAATCTGGAATAGGAGGCAAATAAATCAATGCCCCGCAGGATGTGCTCACTGAACTGTTCAGGAGCCGGGGAAAAAATCCATCAATCCCCCGAAATGTCAAAGCCGCAAAGCAACAGCTAACAAATTCCCGTAAATCCTTGCCGACTGCTTCCATTCGAGAGTATTTTTTTTTTTTGGGTGGCTGCTTAAAAATTAAACAATCTTCGAAGGCTGCTGCGTCGACACCCTTTCAGTGGCTGTCATACGGGGATATGCTTAGCATCTCATTGACCCGTGGCAGCCGGCGAAGGAGAAAGGAGCTCCGAGTGTCAGCTAATCAGTTTAAAACGCCGTCACCCCGAACTCGCCCATCGTCGGTCCAATTCCAGGTCCCGAGGAAATGGGTCCCCGAAAGTGTGTGGGTTGCGGCACATTTTAATTTGTAATACGAGTCGAAATTGGGTGTAACTTAGACACGCTGCCATGCGATTCGGGTGTGGATTGCACCCAGCTAGCTCCCGGCTGATGTGACGCGTTGAAAGTGCCACCTGGAGTCGGAAACCCAGTCAAAATCTGAGTCCGAAGCTGACGGAGATGCGAGATGCGAGACGGATCAAACCGCAGACACATGTGTGAAAGTGTGACTAAGTAGGCAGCCCGAGAAAGTGCGATGATAAAGATCGAGGTGGAGATTCCATCTAAGTATATTTTTAGAATCATTCTACTTTACGAATAACGGGTTTAAATATAATGATCAGCCTAATTTGAAAGCTTACGCTTTTAGTTGAACGTTTTCGAATCACAAAGATAATTAAATGTGTAAAAATAAACCTTTTAAGAATATTTTTTCCGAAAAATTGACAAAAATTAATGTTTTCAGATATAAATGCCAATCTATTGAGAATTTTATTACGAGCTCAGCGAGGTATTACATTCCATATTTGGACATGTATTTTATTTGTTACGTCCAAAATACTGATATTATTCGAGTGCAAAGTAAGGTCATGGGTTTTTGTTAAAAATTAGATTTTCCTTAGTGTTTTTTGTTGCCATACCTTACTCAAAAATTGTCTTAAATAAAAAATGCATACCGTTTTGAACAGCTAACGATATATTAAATAAATCCTAATCACTTTCCAGCTGTTTTGGAAAAATTAAGGTTTTGGCCAATTTTCACATTTTTTATAAGGGGTTACATCACCATTTTTTGCGAAAAATTTAGCAAAATTAAAGTTTTTAGTTATAAATGTCAATCGATTGAGAATTTTATTACGAGCTCTGCGAGGTATTACATTCCCTATTTGGACAAATATTTTATTTGTTTCGTCCAAAATACTGCTATTTTTCGGATGCAAAATCAGGATCTGGGTTTTTGAAAAAAGAAGGATTTTTCTTGGTGTTTGTTTTGCCTTCGTATTTCGTATATACACCAAAAATCGTAATTGTAACACTGAAGAACGCTATAGTTGAGTTTATCGGTGGAACTAACATGCACAGCGTAGGAACTCCTGGAATCTGTATGTAACTCACAACTTTCTAGTGATCCAGATCCAGAATTAATGTACTTATTGGTTCGGAAACGCTTCCTTGTATCTATAACATACCATCAGACGAGTACAATAACCCTTTTAATCTACGAGTAACGGGTGTAAAAATAATGAAATAATAACATAACTTAAATAGATTGTTAATAAAGTATTAAAAATAATAATGTTTCATAAAATGATATGATTCTTAAAAAATCTTCCCAAACTCTTTTCATTTTATGACCAGTCCCTATGCAGTCCCCATCAATTTCCTTGACCTCTTCTCCTTACTTCCACTTAAAAAACGGAAAAAGGAAATCAAATCGAACATCCGAAAATTGCTTCACATGGCAGGGAGTTGGTAATCTCTCGATTATGCCATTGCCAAATCCAGCAACTTTAATGACAAACCCAATTTACCAGCGACAGGACAATAAATCACTGGCAAAATGACGCTGTCAAAGACCGAGTGACAAGGAGGAAAGCAGAGCAGAAAAAACAGTGAACCAGCAAACAGGACGATAAAAACAATGCCACAAAACAATTTCCCAAGGAGTTGGCAGCTGGGAGGTGGGGTGGTGAGCTGGTTGGGATGTTCGATGTAGGATGTAGGATGTGGAGCTCATCCGCATGCTGACCAACATGTCGGTGGCGTCGACGTAATTCGAGCACTCCCCCATCGAAGGACCCCCAAGGATAACGCCCCCGCACATTGATAAAGGTGTGGAAACGTGCGATTTTGTAATTGATACTAAAAAGCCCTTAATTGGCACCTTAACGCTGCTGATGCTCTGACAAATTTCCCCCAAGGACCAGTGACGAGGGCCGTTCTCGGCGTTGACATGCGTGGGTTGCCCAAGGACACAGCTCGGGATTAAGGGGGATGGAATCGGGGATTGGGTGGTCTCGAATGTGGATGATGGATGTGGGCCGGAGGTAATCGGATGCCTTTTAGGAAATGGAGATGCCGCAATCAAAGGCGTCGAAAATCGGTGCCACATTATGCCGCATAATCATCGTCGGCATCATCAATGTCATGTGACCACGGACCATGTGGAATATCCAATCCCGGCGAAGCCAAAACAAATGGCACTAATCCATAATGGTCCGGCCGCTGGTCAAGTGGGACTTGAGCCAATAAATCTCATCACTACTAATTCGATACGTTGGATGGCCGGGACTTGGGGAACTGCAGCCATGGCAGGAGTATCCACCCTTGTGGTTTTCGCTACTTGTTTGCCAGCCTGTTGTCATTTGTTAACATTTCATTACATTTATTCCACTGGACACAATTGCAAAGTGGATGAATGGATCTGCCGTTTGATGTCGCCTCGAGGATGAGTCCCCCCACTCAGATCATCATCCTAACCAACCCACTGGCGAATTTATCTGCTTGTGCGAGTACTTATTTGCTCTCGAACCAATTTGTTTTATAATTGAATTTGAAATTGAAGATGACATTCGGTTTCCGATTGTTTGGCGTGTGGTGCAATAGCCACAGGCCACGCCCCGCCCCCTTGGAACCGCCCCTCGCTGACCCGACCTGACCTCAGCTGTCTATGTGTTTAGGTTTCGGTTCGGGTAATTGTATGCAGAGATTCTCATTCTCGTTCTCGGCGTGTGTGTGTGCTTGACCAGAAATTCAATTATGTATAAAATTTCACAACCATTTTCGGGATGACTTTCGGAAAAACTCAATTTTCTATTTAATTTGCTTTCAAGTGTCATGGCGGTTTCTGGACTGGCCATGGTCATAGGTTATAGGTCGTAGGTCGTAGGCCGAGGTGCCAACTAGCACACGCACACACTCACAGTCACACCGACTCACCGACATATGCGTGCACTTTGACCTCGAAGTGATTCGCATCTGCAAATATTGTTTGGCACGCCGAGCGGTTTTGGATTTTATTCATGCATCATTTGATTTTGCGGCTATTTCGATTGATTTATTCGCATTACCATTTGCACGGCTCTATAAATTTTGAATATTTATTTCGGTGTGAAAGCGGCATACATTTATTTTAATCGGTTTAACAGCTCGGCGCGGGTCAAGGTGCAACAATATCAATTAACGGGAGCAAAAGTGCATTGATTTCAATCAGTTTATGGTCAACCGATTCAGGAAAAGCGTTTCGCAGCCATAATTAAAATATGCATGGCACAATCAAATAGGTAAATCTTATTTTAAGAAAATTGTAACAAATTGAGTCTCATTCTGCCAGATTCAAAATAAATTGTTTGAAAAGCAGAGATTATTTTAGGAATATTTAAAATAAAAAAATATTAGATACTGACTCCCCTGTAAAAATTCATTGCCAAACATATCTTTTAAATCTTTATTTCTAATTTTATTTGCAGTAACTTCCAAATGAATTCGCACAATACAAGTTCCTATCTCTGCATCGGGCTCAATCCAAAATTAAAGGACCCATCAATGAGGAACCAGTCAACTGGACCCTGGATTCCATGTTCCAGCTCGAGCCAGACACAAAATTAGCATACATACCATAAAGCAAATTTGATTTCTATCACGGACCACCCGAACCCCGTCCCCCAGAAGGGAGGCGAGGCACTCAGCTGTGCGCCAAGCACTTAACCCGCTTTTAGCAATAAAATTAACTTTCCATAGAGGTTCGGGATGCAGGGACTCCCAGTCGTTGGCATCACGTACAAGTGGAACGTATAGGAAATTAATGGTTTAAGGCAAAAGTGTTTAACGAAATTGGCCGGGGGATTGGTTGGCCATGGAATGGGAGTTATAAGGCGGCACACATGCACACCAAATACCATGTAGCCTACTCCAGAAGGCAGTAAATCCTCCGACTATCTCCGCATTTCACTTTATTGGCGCATAAAAACCGAGTCAAACCGAAACGAATACGGAGGAGGAAGAACACCAAAGGAAAGGCAATCCAGATCAGTCCGCGTCCGTCGGCAGTCCGCCCATCCGACTACCCGACTACCCGACTATCCGACCATGGAAGCCGGACGGGTCTGGTGGCGTCGGTTCAATTTGAAAGGGAAGCTGTGCTTAAGAAGGCGTGTAATTGAAACATTCAAAAGACAATTTCCAAGTCTTAGCACAGACACACTTAATGGACGCAAAAGACATGGACAAAGTTAAGAAGTGAAATGCGAAAGAAAAATGCCAGGGACCTTGGGAGGCAGTGCATCCTTCACTTTTCGGGGTGGCTGTGGGTCAATCAGGCGTGACCGGGGGTCAAATGGATTGGCATGAAATATTCCTACGTATTTCCCACCCAGCTGACACCCACATCTCACATCCCCGCCTTCCTTTCCATTTCCATTTCCGTAGGTAGACAATGCGTACGTTAATTAAACAAACAGCCAATAAGATTGATGGCACTTTGATTGAAAAACAATTGATGCAACTGTGCGTACACATTAGCATGATATTGGACGGGGCGTCCTGGTCATCAGAGGAGCCGGAACCCATCCGCATCAGCGTGTGGCTCTTATCGGCTGGCGGGCCAAAAGTTCCCGAGGAGTTGGTCGGTCCAAAGTTCGCATAAATAAAGGCCAATATCAATAGAGACACTTGTGTATGTGTAAGCTGATTGACAGCATTACAGGGTCCGTTTCTGTGGTGTTTTAATGGATTTTTGATTTCCACTTGGCACAGGATTTTCCGGGGTTGATGCCGGGCTGCCATTTTTTGCTTCCTTGTTTATCGCTTATGTAAACAAGCCGCATCTAACAAATGGGACACCACTTGACACTGACATGCTGCGTTTTTGATAGGATGCCAGGGCAAAAGGATTCCATTGCTTCTGTAGTTAGTACACAAATAACAATTTAAGCATTTAAACACATTTATATATTTCATATATTCGGTGGCGCATACATTGTTTTTACTGTAATACGTTTACATAAAATATTCCTCTATTTACAAACACACTACAGAGATTATTATTTTTACGAATCCCCAGCTAAGAAGTAATACTCGTCGAATATTCGTTGACTTTTCTAAAATCCACTCAGTTCTCATCCATAACTGCTAGTTTGCTATTTGGTTAAGTTTTAGCCAAAAATGGGTTCGTCTTGTTGTAAGTGTGGCGTGTAAAAAATTGGCAGCCGCCAAGTCTTTTGTTTGTCTTGTCTTCTTGTGGTTTTGTTTCTAAAGTTTACCAACCTGATCCTCATACGTATAACGGTTACATAAGCCAAGTGCTGAAATTGTACTACTACTAAAGTCTAAAACTAAGCATATTGGAGAGCAGTGCATGCGGATTATCACAGGACAACAAGATGGAAGTTTGAAATTAGCAGCCATCTACTTAAAAAGCTTAAATTTCATTGAAATAGTTTTAGAATCTTAAGTCAATAAAAAAAATATCCGAAAATGGAAAACTATTTTTATCATTTTTATTCTTTAATGCCTAAAGAATCAAAGTCTCGGACCTTGCACTGCACAGATTTCTGCAAGCGATTGTTTATAAAAATGTACTGCAAAGCGTTGTCCAGTGTAATTTGGCAAAACTTATCTTTGGTTAGCTCAATAATAAAGCACAAGAATGTATTAACTCACTACAGCTTGGTGCTATAACAATCACAAATACGACGTACATATATCATCTACATTATAAGAACTTTAAAATGTTTCGATTTCCTATTTTTTCCCCTAATGTGACATCAATGGAAGTGCCTCGTACAACAAGTAGAACAATTTTAATGTTGTTGCTTTCTATTTTGAATATAAATATATCACTTGCACTAATTATTTCAAAAGTGTAGATTTTCACGTATTGCTTGTATATCGACCCTTTTACAGGGCTATTAACCTGGTCTTACACTTTTCGGCCTCCCACAGATCCAGCAAATGATCTCGGGAACTGGGACCGCGTTCTGGTGGTGTGTTCTCACCAGAGAGAGTGGGCGAAAGAACTCCGGTCTGTAAAAATAAAGTGATGAATAAAGTTCAAGCATACAGGATAGTACCAATTGAATTTTACCTTCGTGGCAATCTTGCGAGGATCTAGGTTCAGGCCAATGTTCTTGGCCAGCTTCGAGAGAGGACTGGTGAGCTGCTTCAGCTTGTTGGCCTCCGGCTGAGTGGGCAAGCCCAAGGGAAGGCTCAGATCTCTGGATGAAGTACTGAAATCGCGTCAGGCAAATCGTTACAGTACAAACACGTCTTAGCTTTAGTAATAATTTTTATTTTGAGCGATTGGATTTGGCCAGAATTGGCCGAGTGTATGTGGTATGGAGCAGGCACTGATATTTCGTATTTGTACAACAATACATGCTAGTCTTAGGTATTTATTATAAAGATAGAACACATTGAACGCATAGGGGGATCATAATAATACTCTGAGCTTGAAGGGAGTAAAACTGAATTGAGGTGTACATAAACACATTTACAATGTATACTACAAATAGATTGGCTAATTAACAATAAAGAACAAAACACAAAGCTCTAACCGAAAACGGGTCTACAACCAAAGATCACTTGTAGAATACAGACCTGGACACAGGCTTCACCTCTTCCTCGCCATCGTCAAAAACTTCCTGAGCTTGCACGCATATCAACGGATTGGGCGTGATCGGTCGGATTGGCGGAGCATTTTCCAGGAGACCCGTGGGCAGAGTGACGTGATCTGTCACGGAGGTAATCGAAATTGTGAGCACATCCTCGGCGGTCTTGCACATGCTGTCCTTCTGCTCTAACTGTCGGATTTCATCGGAGGAGCTGGGCGAGTCCTCCTTCTGATTTCCCATGACAATGCCCACGGACGGCAGGAAGGCATTCTCGTTGTAGTTGGACTTGTCCAGGGCTATCTCCACATCGGAGTCCACCTCGGGCTCGTACAAGCTGTTGTCGTGCTCGTCGGTATCGGTACTGCTGGCGCTGTTCGAGTTTCGTTGCTTGCGGCCCAGTGTAAAGACAGCCTTCTCCGCCTCCTGGCCAGATTCGATGTCGTTTCCTCCTGTCTGACGCATCACTTGCGGATTGATGGTGGCTGCCAAGCCGCTGGGATGAGCTTGCTGTTGGTTGGCGCTTGTCGGCTTCTTAAAGGTCTGGCCCAATTTGGAAAACTGTCCTGCCACATTCGACAGAGCCTTTGAGCTGAACTGCACCAGCTGAGATTCAGAAAGGTTGCGCGGCATGCCCCTGGGAACATCCAGCGTGGGCAATTTGCTCTTCCTTCGTTGCAGCACACCACCCGTGACGTAGCGAACATCTGTATTCCCGGCATTATCCAAAGCAATGCGGAACATCTCCACAATGGAGGTTAGGGACTCCGTGATCTCCTCCTGCGTCTTGATCACATAGGCCGTGTTGTTGAAGAATCTTAGATTGGCCGAGCGGAACATGTGGAAGTAGCCTTCCTGCTCCTCCACGCTGTAGTTAAGGCGCACACAAAGATGCGCTGGAGCAGATCCCTGGAAGATTTTCGTCTGCTGATGCATGCCCAGCTCGATGAGACGCACCTGCGTCAATTGCACCTTCTCGAAGCGAACTATTTTGTCGAGGTGCGAGTCATATTCGGCCACAATATAGCAGTCATCTGTGAGCAGCAGTATGGAATCCACCTCCGTCTCGTTGGCATCGCCGGAGCTGCAAAGCAAAAGTTTGTGTCTTTGTAGATATCAACATGTACATATTGTGTATTTCTTAAACTCACCTTGGGTCAGCGTCTATAAGTCCCCAAGCTCCAACGGGATACTGAGCCGTTCCGAGCAGCAGGCGACGACAATCTTCCACCAGCAACTTGGCGTGCTCCGCATTTTCTGTGCCATCGCTCTCATCCGGACCAGCCTGACCGCCCAAAGCACTGAGTGATTCCGAGGAGACCTGGTTGCCCAGCATCAGATCTATTGTGGCCTGGCGGTACGAGTCCTTAAAGCGCGCCAAGTAATAACTGCAAGTTTTCAAAACTTATTAATCGGGGCAAAAATAAAACTTTTTTGAAATAAGCGGTTGTGAAAATGATCGGAAAGGATAAGGCTTAAATATGGGAAGAGTACCTTTTGCGAAATAAGAATCAAAGGATATACAACAATTGAAGCAACTAAAAACTGTAAGTGTGTGGGCTCGTTTGCTTGGCCATCTACTCCATCTTGGCATCGCCTCTGAGCTGCGCACCTGGTCGTAACGATGGATTCGAGAAGCTGCAGCTCGGGGCCCAGCACACCGGGATTATAATAGCCCCGAAGCGGGGGCCGGGTTTCTGGAGTGAGGATCTGGAGAATGGTGTCCAGGACCTCGTCCTCCTGCAGCTCTTCTGCCCGCAGCAACTGGCCCTGCATCAGATCGATGATGCACTGGCGAAACGAGTCGGCAAAGTTTTGTATGAAAAAGCTACGAAGAAGTTGGGCACGGCATTAGCTACGGGTCTGTGCATCGGTATAAGTGTGTGGTGTTAGATAGATTACCCCATTGACTCAAGTTTTGGGTTTAAGTTCTCATTAAGTTGACTTAGAAATGGGAAACAGGCATGCAGCATTAGTAAAATATATGAATGCAATCCAAAATCGATTCAGAAAATATGAAGGCATGACAGGGCTTTAGAGCTTTTAGTATTGATTGATTGGACTCCCATTTAGCCGAAATGAGCAGAAGATTTGTGAATGGCCAAGACTACTACAATGGGATTCATTACGGATTAAGTGGGATGTGATTGTAAGTTTTGAATCAATCAAGATAATGAAAATGTAAGAAGTAAGAAAGTTAAGGGCAGCAAAACATACAAAAATAGTGGGTATACAGCAACTCTTATACTAACCGATTGGCCGAGTTCATGCCGTCTTTCATCATGCCGCTGATTTTGCGTTCGCCGGTACGAGTATAATCGCCCTGCAGTAAAATAAGTTTAATTCACAATCACATTCGTTCCATGGTAGCCTACTTACCTTCAAGGCATTGGTGCCCGCATACTGTCGACTGATTATGTCCCCATTGTTTGCCCATAGCACCATAAACGGCGACTTCAGTTGCTCCGGAATGGGAGTGTAGGGCGGCGAGAGGCCTAGTTTTACTAACTGAGATTCAAGCACCGCCTTTCCAATGGCCGTTTGCACCACATTTGTTCGATCCAGGCAGTCCATGCAGTTCACCCGGAACACGGACTTCTGGTTGCATATCATTCCGCGCTGATCCCGCCAGTGAAAGCCCATAGCGCCTGCCTCTGGACCCACGGCATCAATCAGAGCGGAAACATTCTCGAAACGCATGCCGCGGCTGAAAAGAAAAAGAGTATCTGCTATTAGATGATCTAACGAGTCTCAAATAAAGGCGTCTTACCAGTAATCGTGAAAATCAAAAGTAACATATATCATCAGCTCGTTGTTGAACTTGACAACGTGCTCCGCATAGGCATCTCCAATAGTCTTCTCCTTTCCGCTCTGCTCGACCAAATTGACGATGCAAACGCGCCCGTAGGTGTTCAGCTCCTTGGTAAAGTGCAGTTCGAAGGCCTGTTGGGTTTCGGCCACCCCACGATCCAAGCGTGGCGGCGGGCGGTACTTGTAGCCCGGCTGACTCCAGTAGATCGGCACGGAGCCACGCACTTGGGTAAAGGACAACTGGTGGTGGCGAAACGAGAGTATCTGCTCCGTCTCCACGTAATTGGCACAATTTCCCTTTTCGTCCACTCCTCGTCGCTTGTATCTGAATGTTTAAGGTAAAATGTTTTAGCAGCTCGAAGAGAGTTATGCTAAATCTACGCCATAATTACCGTGTTCCAGCGCGATGACGAGATCTTCGCGATACCAAGGCCAAGGTGAAGCACTCATTGCCAATTACACAATTCTCAACTTGCATAAAACCCTGAATGATGGGCAGAATCCATGTTTTATCCTGCAGAGAGAGTTAACATGAGAATCGTATAGACTTTCTTGGAGATTTTCCCAGTTACTCACATTCAAGTTGAGCAGATCTCGTATCATGTGCATGTTCCAGAAGAATCTCTCATCCGGCTGCGACTGACTATCCTCCAATTTGGCCTCATGGCGCTGCAGATTGTTGGTTATATCGCAGTCGAAGCTGAAGTAGAAGCTGTCCGTCTCGTCGAATATCTTGTGAAGCTCCTCTGTGATGCGCCGCTCAATGTGTTTGGGCTCCCGAATGCCCACTGATGACTTGACCTGCTTGGTAGCCAAGTTCGCTGCTTGCTGAGTGGTGTTTTTGATGGTGTTCCCGGCACTCTTGACGGCGCCCCACGTCTTGTTCATGCCCTCGAACAGCTTGGTGCTCTTCGAGGAGCCACCGCCACTTGATGGAGCGCTGGCATTGTTGTTGTTCGAGGTCGAAACGCTGTGAGTGGGCGTGGACTGGTTGCTCCTAATTGGGAAATATATAATGAATCATTAGGTACACATAAGCTGATGGTCCAACTCACTTTGAGTGCTTGGTGCAGTTGGGCAAGTCGGTGTCCGGCTCCTCGGCACTGAGTATGCAAATGGATTTGATCTTGTACACCAAGTGGGGTGGATATAGAACACCCACAGCGGTGGCCTCCTTGACCACAATCAAGTGGGGCTCATAGACGTTGGGCAGCGAGATCACACCCACAATGCCATGCGTTACTCCGATGCACTCGATGTCGTCCACAGAGCTGAGATCCCATCCTGAAAAACAAGAAAATTAGTAAACCAAACAAGGAAAGTGTTTATATATGGTCTTCAAAATAAATACCCAGAATATTTATGGTATCCTAATCACTGCTCCCTAATGACAATGTTCGTGTTCGTTAGGCTTTATTGGTATTTGATTAGCATACGCCCCCCGAACGATGCAATCTTTCAGAATAACTAGAGAATTACTTGTTAAGGGAGGTCGAATATTGACCGCCGACTAATGGGGGCTGCCCTTAAATGCCAAAGCCCGTAATTTCAGGTTACATATTTGCATCTGGGGCGTTGCGTGTGGAATTATTTCCCCTTGGGTTCACCACTGCTCATTACTGTGCACTGAATCTGAAATTGCCACCCGCACCACCCACCACTTGCAGCTAAAAACAGCAATGTGCAATTGCACTTCACATGCCAGCCACGTACGTGCATCCTTGGGAATCCTTTTTGATGGGGCCAAGGGGTCGGTGGAACGATTTCAAAGTGGCCAGAACCCAGAACCCTTTAAAGCGAGTCGAGAGAACTCTTAGCCAATCTTATCTAGCAGTCGGTTTATCTGGTTTTCCTAGAGCAGATAGCACCGGAAACCGTCTGGAACTTAGAATTTAGGCCCACTACTGTTTACTGTACTGTAAAATCGATAGGAAAGTGTTGGCCCTCATAAATTATGTCAAGTTCGTCTTTGGGTGGGAAACCGCTTTTCACTGTGCGGACAAACGTTTTCGGCAAACAACGAGAATTGACGGGCGGAGCAGCTGCGGTGACCTTGGCAAAGATTTATGGTCTGCGGATGGGTCAGGGGTCACACCGCGGATGAGTCACGGAAAACGCAAAGTGACCATCCCCAAGGACTGGGAGCTCCGAGGAGATATGATGTAGTCCGAATCCATTAGTGGTCACAGGTTGCGTGTCAGCAAATTGATCCAAATATAATTGCTGCGCAATAAACAAGCAATTAACATTGGTCGACTGGTGATTGCTCGAATTATAGGAGTTATTAATAGGAACAGCAGGTTGTCAATTTATGGGGAGGGAAATAAGGGCATATGCCCTTAATAAACGGTTTTAAATCCAATATTTTCATTATCACCTCTAATGATAACTTTCAAGGAAAGGGATTATGACAAATCCGTTCATTTTGAATTAACAAATGTTTAGATTATGTAAAATGATTCCCAATTTGGAAAGTAGGAACTGAATTAGTCATTTAATTGTGTGGGGTTTCGGGGAAAACCGCATTCCGGAATTATTCATGATTAATTTATCTTTTAAGGCTGGCGGCCTTGAAATGTACTTAGAACATCACATATACGCAAAACAAACGGCACTTTTTCAGGAAGTGGCAATTGCTCATTCAAAGTCTCACTTATCTGAATGAACTTTATAACAATATTGACCCCCGATTATTAAACAAACAATGGACATTACGACACCCACACAAAGGCAGTGTGATTCATTGGATTCGACTCTTTTGAGACCTGTCCTGTATTTACCTGCTTTTATCAAGAACTCCGACGTCCTGCGATTCCACCACAAACTCTTGTCACGCTTCACAAAGATGTAGTGCGAGTCGGTCTGGAACACCTCCATGCTTAGTTTCTACTACTTTAATTGCGACATTACCCGAATAAAATAATACGACGCGAAAATACGCTAATTTTTAATGTTTACGAAAACGAGCAGTGTGCCCGCGCCGAAAACAGTGAGAAACACCACAGGCCTCCAGAATACCATCTTTGTATATTTAGCCACGACACGAACTAACTACTTCTCAGCATTTTTTGTTCTGGTATTTATTCTAGGTGGCAACCACTCAATAGAAGAAAATTAGTCGAGAGTGTAGTCTCGGCTAATTTTAGTGGCGCCATCTTCCGGCTTATTTATAAACTACATTTTTACAACTACCCAATGTTGATTTCCGATGGCGCCACTGTTGCATATTTAACTCTTCTGCGAATCGATGTGTGACATCGATTTTATCGATTCTTTTGATATCGAGAGAATATTGAATTCGTTTTGAAAAAATAGATATAAGGCCCACTATGTTTATTTAAATAATAAATCAAATGGAAATTTTTGTAACCTTAAGTCTGAAATGGTATATTATCTATAGATATTAAAAAAACGAAGAAATATATATTATATATATTTGATAGGATCACTAGGACGATCAGCACCGCCGCCGAGAAATAATTAAAAGGACTATATTCTCTCGCACTCCCTTTAGCTGAGTTACAACCTTTAGTCGGGACACCAACCCGACTACAGAGTTCGCACTCCCTTTAGCCGAGTGACGGGTATTAGATAGTCGGGACACCAACCCGACTATAGCGTTCTCTCTTGTTTTATCTCAATTGCTGAAAAAAATTGAATCGATATATTGCCTTAAAAGCCCAAAAATAATCAAGACTCTAAATTTAGTTGTTGGCCAATTCGTTTATGTATTTACGGATTATACTTTAAGCACAATAAAAATGCGAAAACCAATCTTTTTGCAAATTTTGTTAGGTTGTGTAAAAGATTTATATTTTTACTTTACTCAATTCTTATAATAATTTAATTTAACTTCGGATGTATATATGTTAAAAAACGTTAATATTTTAGGCTATGGTCAGAAGACTTTATCATTAAGATCATAGAAAATTTATGAAATCTATAATCAATAAGTTTGTGGAAAACGAGGACTGGCCTGTTTTTCCACTTGTTATCTTACTTTCTGATTCCAGATTTTGATGATTTTACTGCCGTAAAATATACGCGACTCTCGCAGCTAGACTGATCTTAAGTAAGGGAAAAATGCTTTCAAGTCAGTGCCTATGATAATAACGATGTTATCGTTTATTTACGAATTCGGATCATAATCATCAATCAATGTTTTCTCGGCAGCGTCTGCGGCTGGGGGCGATTATGGCGGCCGTTAAACGGGTTGAAGAGGATGAAAAATCGATGGCAAGGTCCTTGAGGAATATTTCAAGATGTGCTGTAAAAACGATTTTTCATCCCGCCCATTCCAAGCTATTTTCCAGCAAAAATATGCGTTTTAATAAAGCGAAGGCCATTAAAAGAACGCAAATCACTTTGGGCGGTATGCAGATACGGATGCTATTCCTATAAATACACCAATCCAATTACTCAGGGGGTGGAGGGGCAGGCGTTGCGCATTCATGACAAATACTGTGCCACTTGATGTGAAAACAATGTAGTCACGTTTTAATGCGACTCTCGTCCTTTGAACTGCGCTCCTTCCGACGGGGATGATGAGGTTACGGCTGAGCAACTGACGAGCAGCATCTCGCAGTTAATTACCGTAAGTGGCACGGCGATAGTTGCTATTTGCTAGTTGGAAGTCCTGAGGTCCTGAAGTCCTGCACCTGCCGCCACCCGGAACACACGGCTGTCGGGCACGGAACATCGGACATCGGACATCGGAGCAGGCAAATCAAACGCCCAATGCCATCCGGCTAAGCCGGCTCATCATTCACGCAATCCATTCATAAAAAAAGATATATGACACAGTCACGCAGAAAACACGAGGGAAGTGCTGTGCCTCAAATTGAATTGCAAACGAGCTAATCGATCCTCGGGGAGGGAGGTGGAGGCCAGGACACGCGTTCGAGGTCCTGCTGCCCGGTGCTCGGGGAATATGAATTTATATCTTTTAATCTGCGACAGCGGCTTCTGCCCTCTTGCAGGGCCAGGACGAAAATAAAAGTGAATTAAGGACGCAGGACATATTTCAACAAAGCGGCAGTCAGATCCAGCATCAGCATCCCGGTTCTGTTTATTGTCCCTGTCAAGTGGGCCTTCGGGGGTGCAAAGTGGCCGGGACAGGGGTGGAAGCGCACTGACTGACGTCCTTGTAATTGCATTAAAATGCAATTCGAATTGCCGGTCGACCGCCGATTCCGTTTCCGTTTCCGACTTTTCCCAGGCCCCTGTCAGTTGAAAGTTGCCAGTCCTCCGGTTCGCTGAGTGCCATCGAGTGTAGGTGTCATCGGCATCTCCTACCTGTCCCTACCTCCCACAAGCTGCGTAAACTGTATTGATAGCTGCCTTCAACGCATTTCCCCTGTCCAAAGGACATTCCGAGGGGCTGTTGTGCGCAGCTAGGGGACTTTATTGAACTGTCACCTCCCTTTTAGCATAAATACATTTACAATAAATAGAATTCTATTTGTAAAACGTAAAAAGTTGGTTTAAATTAATGCAAACAATTTTATAAAAACTTGAGTAAAGGTCTGTTACACATTTAAATTTAAACCTTTTATGTTGGAGTAGGTCTAAATTCCTTTACTTCATTTGCTTATTGTGTGCTACTATATTTTTATACCCTTGCAGAGGCTATTATGATTTCAGTCAGAAGTTTGCAACGCAGTGAAGGAGACGTTTCCGACCCTATAAAGTATATATATTCTTGATCAGCATCACTAGACGAGTCGATCTAGCCACGTCCGTCTATCCGTCCGTCTGTTTCTACACAAACTAGTCTCTCAGTTTTAAAGCTATCGGGCTTTATATCTGTTGCAGGTAGTATATAAGTCGGAACGAGCCGGATCGGACAACTATATCATATAGCTCCCATAGGAGTAATCGGGAAAAAAAATTTTAAAAATGATATCTTGGGTGTTTTTAAACATTTCACCTCCTACTTTTGGAAATACCATTTTTTATCTAATTCTGAATTTTGAATAAATTTTTTATTAAAATCGGACGACTATATAGCTGCCATAGGAACGATCGGAAAATTAATGGGAATATAATAGGAAATAAATTATTGCTTCGTTGGTTTTTATGGTATTCTCTTCTCCTCTGGGATTTGACTCTTTTTAAATGTTTTCGAATTTCGATTATAATTTTAGCAATATCAAACTACTATATCATATAGCTGCCATAGGAACGATTGGAAAATTAGTGATTGAAAGGAATTATCTGCAAGGGTATATAAGCTTCGGCTGGCCGAAGCTGGCTTCCTTTCTTGTTTTAAAAACATCTTATTCAGATCTCACCAAGTATAAAGGTTATTCAAGTTCGCCTGTAACAGTAACATTATTTCGCCAATAAATTGGATTAAATGAATAAAGCCGGAAAAGTATAACTTTAAGTCCGTTTATACAGTCTACCTAGTTAAAATATATTATTTACTAATAAATTCAGAACTTACTTGACCTGTAATGCTAAATGTTCCTATACTTTTATCACATTTTTATCACCGTTAAACATTTTCCCAGGGCTTCGTATTCCACTTATTTCGTTTTATTCGACAAGCATCAGCTGCCTGCGATCACTCCTGGGATCAAGTGTGTTATCTCCTGAGAAAGTCTCGGCACTTGATGGCGCGGAACAGGAGCAACCCCCCGACACCCCGCTATTTCGTTCCCAACCCAACCCCCTTTGGCCGGTCAAACACTCAACGCCGATACAAGCGGATAACAATTATATTAAACAGCAGGCAAAACAACATCGACACAGGATTTGTAACAGGATACGCGTGTAACCACGAAGCGGAGAGTCGCTGAACATACAAACAACGCCAGCAACGACAAAACACCCTTTCAATTAAATATTTGGAAACAACATTTGGCAATTATACAATTGACACCAGTCGAGAGTGGAGTTGGGTGGGCTGGTGGTGGATGTAGATGTAGATGTTCCTGTTCAGAGCACGACTTCATCAATTTGAAATGTTGCCAAACGCGTGACTCGCAGGCACGCGCGTCATTTTCCGGGGATCTCCGGAGGCCGCAGGGATTTGAATAGACCGAAAAGCCAGTCGGCCTGCTCATAAACAACATCAACAACAAGGACAAGTTGTGCGCGTTTAACATTAGTCAACGACGTGAACCTGCCACCCATCCACCCTTCCTTCCTTCCGCCCACAAAACGCCCTTCGCTGCCTTTTTACGCCAGCTCTTTTATTGCCGCCCCATTCGTTTGTCGTTTACTTTTACGGCCCGACATTTATTTGGCCAGAGAAATCAGGCTTAGATATTTTAATATGCATTTGGGAGAAATTCGGCCGGTGCCGGGCCTTCAAATGAGGTTCTTTTCGCTTTCGTTTCAATTTGCCAGCGGAAATGCGTGAAAATTTGAGGAGCAGCAGCATCAGTCAGTCTGCGTCTGCCGAGGTGATTGCCCCAATCCCGTCCAGCTTTCGTTCAATTATTCATGCGGCAGCTACGAATTTTGACTGGCCCCGGACAGTCGGAAGAAAAATTAGGCAGAAATCAAAACTTCCCCCGAAGACCACTTACAAAAGGTCCGAGTGAGGAAGAGTCCGAGCAAAAAGGTCAATTCCTGTTGTTGTGTGTGGCAAATAAGAAATGCAAATGCCTGGCTCGTGAAATGGACAACTGGGAACTGGAAACTGGGAACCCAAGACAAAAAGAAGGTATCACAGCAAATGAAATGAGAGTCGAGTTATGGAAGTGCCGAGCTCGAGCAATTTGAATGCCTGAGATGGTGACCTCTTAAACGGACACTGGAGACCCCGGGCCGGGAAAATTTGTGGGTCAGCCTGATTGGCTTTTCCGCAGTATCTCCATCCTGCCAAACCCATCTCTCAAGTTTTCCAGCGAGCCAGTAATTAATGTTCGCCATTGATTTCCACTTCCATTTCCGGCCAGCAATAAACGACAAGCCGGCCAATTTTCACGCCATAACTCTAATGGAATTCAACATAAATTTTCCAGACTTTTCAATATTTTATTAGCCCTTTCGGACGGAGCGTGGCCATAAAATTGAAATGTTTTCGGGCGGACTCGAGCCATGGCAGCACGTCAAAGTCAGTGGGTTTTTTATGGCGTTTCATTGGTCGGTTATAAATTTGTGTGTTCGGCAATAAATACCAAAATAATTCTATCAGAGCCGTTCGTACGTGGAAGGTCGAGCCATCCTGTTGACACTTGTGGGTTGGGCTGCGGAGTGCCGGAGTGCCGGAGCCGTAAAAAACGAAATCGAACCACCCCAAATCCAATTCCAATTCCAATTCCGATTCCGATTCCGAGTTCAGTGCTGACCACCGAGTTGAGAGCTCGGTCCTGGCACTTTACACAATTTTTATCTGCTGCTGATGTGATTTTGCACTCAATTGAAAATAAACTCGATTAAAATTTCATGTCCAATTGCATGGGAAAATCAGTTACACGACTTACCACTCCTCGGACGTGGGCTGTTTATTGGAAACCTGAAGTGCGGATGATCTGTTATTGTCATCGCATTGCTTAATCGGTTTTTTAAACCTTAATGGTTTCAAATATTCAAATAGGTAATTATATAATATAGCTTAACAACTTTTAATAAATATTATTGTATAGTGTTCCTAATATTTCAATCTCAATAGCATTCCTTCTTCCAAATCTTCCTTGATTGTGAAATTGTGTAAATTCTTTTCAACTTTTCGCCCCTTCTCCAATGTCACAGCCCGCTAATGTGTCCTTTGATAAGGGTTAGGATTCGTTTTCCAATGACAGCTAACAGAACTTGGTTGTTTGTAAGATTTAGACCCAAAATAATTGCAGATTACTCCCTTATTTGGCCAGATGTCATCTGACTTAATACTGAAAACTGACCATCCGAAAAATATTCCACTTTAATTTGGGAGATTTAAAACTAGGGATGATAGCTATCTAAATCGGTGAATGGCAATGACTCCCGCGAGAACAAAAACTAAAGCTAACAAATTGCGGACAACGGACAAGCTAATGACAGGTTTAATCATTAGTTTTCAGCACAAATGAGCGGGGCAGCCATTAGAGAGCTGTTAGTCAGTCGTGGGTCCCTGCATATACCCTATATACCAAACGGGGGTTCAGTTCGGAATATAAACAGATATATAGCTATGGGATGGGGGAGGGTGATTAGCGCACTCCATTTACTCCATTTTTAAACTCATTTAGTGCAGCGTTTTTAACGACGTCCATACGGTGGAAGGGAGACGGCTAATGACAGTTGGCCGCCTTTGTTTGCCCACCAGAACAATGGCCGCCCTGTTTATTTTTCCTTTTTATAACCGCACTCATATTGCGGCGAAACAAGCTCGTACGTTAGGTGAAATTGTTTTCTTTATGACGTTTTTACGACTGGCTGTTCCGACAGGGGATCGCCATAATTAGAGAGCCCCCCGGAGCAGCCATGTGCAGTTACGTAGTTACCTGTGTGCCTCCGCTGCTCTGCTGGCGATAGCGATAGGGATAGCGACTCATATTTAATTTAAATGTCCCCCGATGCCCGCCAATTATTCGCTGTCACTGTGCACAGTGCATCCGCAGAGCAGCTGAATAAGCAACCAGCCAACCAACCAACTGACTGACTGACTGACAGGCAGCCAACTGTCCAACTTGTTGTCAACTCTTTTGTGGCCTTAGCTCAAATGATGAAAAACTAATTTGAAAAATGTGCTTAGCTTGTGGCTGTGGCTCCAGATACAGATACAGATCCATAATGTCTGCCGCCGACCGCCATCTGTGTGCTTAAATCCTTTTCAATCTTGCCATAATCCAAATTGACACGTACATGTGCAGAACGGACGAAGAGTCCTGGTCCCTCGATCCGGATCCGCAGTACGAGTATCTGTATCTGGAATCCAGCGCCTGTCTTGTTGACCAACCGCATTCTGTTCGTTTGTATTTTTCATACTCGCATCCACTTTTTTGACTGACACACGCCCGTTTCGCCCCCCGGTCACTTCCAATTTGCCTTTTCCTTTTCGGGGGATTTCCGTTCGCAAGGCCGAAAACTTTTGGCTGCACTTCTGCCCAGTGTCCAGTCGATATCCTGTTATCCTGTTAGCCGTCCAGGAGGCGACCCCATTTCCGCCGGAGGCCCGAAGTCGTTTCATGTTGTATTACACTAAGTGGACACAAATAGATTGCTGCTCGGCCGCCTCCTTCCAAGCGCCTGTCCGCAAGTTTGCTCAATAATCAATCAAACCAGGGACTTGAAAACCCAATTCGGGATCCCATCTCGGGGCAGCAGCAACGGCAGCCAATTAGGGGCAACCCCACATGCAATGCCACACATACTCGTATTCGATGGGGCCAAGGATTCAAACGAATCCTCATTACAAACAAAATTTGATTCGTTCGTTGGCCGTTGGCCGCTGGCCACAAAGAAATAAACCCCAGATTGTCCAATTAAACGCAATTTATGCGGATTTCCAAGTAGCCCAGTTTCTGCTCCATATTGAGAGCACACACTTGAAAAAAAAATGCAACTCTTAATATGAAATCGCAACATTTTAATCTTTATAACTGAGAGGAAGGCTAAAAATTGAAAAAAAAAGTTAAAATAGTTAAACATTTTTACAATTCTTATATATTAAATCATTATATCATAAATATACCCAACACCATCTAAGTTTTTCGAATAAAAATTTCGATAATAAGAATCACAAAGATCTCCAAATATTATCTTAGTTTGCTAATATTATTGTTTTTTAAGTTGGTCATTGCTGATTCACAATGCTGCATGAAATCATATTACACTTAAGACATCTTTACTCCTTAAATTCTATTTTACCCCACACTATTCCCAAAGAAATGTTATCGATTTCGACTTTGAAACTAATATCAAAGTTTTAAAATTGTTTAATAGACAATAACAGATTAAGGAGGAGATTTCTCCCAGTGCATTCACATCCCGAAGCCCGGCAGCGGCAAATGGCAAATTAAAAAGGTGTCTCTGCTGAAGCTCAAATAAACAGCATTTGATCGGCCGGCGTCTGCAACTTTGTTGGGGCGCCGTCTTTCAACTCCTTGGGCCCGAAAATCGTTTACTTCCGCACAGGCAGCCAGCGACTACCGACCACCGACCACCGGCCGACTTGTAGGAGTTGAGGGTCCAGGTCCGATTCGGTTGGGTTCGGGACCGAGCTCAGCGCTAATGTGACAGCGGCAACACTTTAGAAGCGGAAGGCCCTGAGGAAGATGGCCTAAGTATAGGGCTACCTGTCCAGCGGCGCCTGTTTGTTTTGCTTTCAACGCAAAAACACGTAATATATTTATAATGAACGGCCCCGGGATATTCGCTCGCTAATTGTTGTTAGTTTTTCGTGGGCCGAGCATATGGCTGATTTTTTTATAGGTATCCCAATCATTAGCACGTCGGAAGGTATCCGGTTAGGCCGCAGGTTCCTATCAAAATTGGTCTACGCGATCGAAACACCCTGCGCCTGTCAATAACCGTCTATAAATCATATTCAATGGATTGTTTGTACTAGTTGAGGGTTGGAACATTCCCGTTTAACAACGGAACTCAACCGAAAAGGCCAGGAACCTTCCCTTTCCATCAGATTTTGTTTGTTTTGGGGGTGTTTTCAAGTCATTTACTACTCATTTGTCCTAGGGATACAGGTTTTATAAATAACAACATAGAAGAAAAGCTAGTGTTGAAGTAATGAATTAAATAGGAAGGCTATATTTAAAAAAAAAAAAACAAGATATACTAATAAAAAATAAACTTAATATTAGTTTAGTTATTAATCCTCGAGTACAATCCTGAAAACCTTTTTCTTTAGTTCCTTTGGAATTTCATTTGCTTTAACTTAGTAATCTATTACGATATTATGAAGTCCATTAAAAATAACAACTTCAGCTTCATATTCTTTGATTCAATAATGTATTTATTTTCATTGCTCATCTTGTTTACTTTTCAATAATCATACATGTATTTAGGGTTCATAATTTATAATACTAGGTAATGCCATTCGACTTAAGCCTAGAGACAGATATTACAATTACAATACATTACAATCCGTATATGATTTTGTATATTAAATATGTTATTACTAGGCGTGGCTGCCAAGCTCACTGCGACGTTTTGAGATGCGGTTTGCTTCGGTTGAACTGTCGAACAATAACTAAGAGTCTAAATGCTGCACTACGAAACACAAAACGGAAATTCGAGATTCTACACAAACTTAAAGCGCTGCTCCGGGTCGGCGCATCTTCCGTCTATATCCTCGTCCTCCCGGAATCGGTTAAGAAAGCGTCACTACAGAGTAAAGCTAAGTATTTACAGTGGGGCCTCGAGTCGCCGCCCCCTTCTCCTATGTACAGTGCGAACTGTCCGTTCGTCCCGAACTATGTACAAAGCGAAGTGTATCACAAATAAACCAGCTCCCGCCGAAATACAGGGGGTCCGTCCGTCCAGCGATGGCGATTAGCACCCTGCCGCATGTGACGCCTCTGCCCACGGCTGCAGTCCGTGCAGAGCCGCCAATGGCGCCCCGTTGACGCCCCCCTGGGATCCCAGGGGCGCCGAAGGGGGAGCGAATCCCTTGCTGATGGCCTCCGCCTGGAGGGAGAGCATCAGCCTATTCGCCGCCTGTCGCTCCGCCTCACGCTCCTCGGCTGTCTGACGTCTGAAATTGGAGGAGAATAGGAGATATTGATGAGTATATTGTATATAAAATAGGTGGAATAATATAGGAGGGCAGTATTTATAAAGGAATAACTGATATTTATCACTCTCTAAAAGGTAACTATCACTTATGTGCATTTTATTTAAATCTAAAATATTAAAATACACAAAATACTGAAGTATACTCGCACAACTGTGTAATCTGTTTAATGATTTCCTTCAGTAAAATAAGTTCACTGGTATTCCTATCAGTTTAAAGACAGTTTTTTAAAGACTTTCGCTAAGATTCATCCAGATACACAGTTCAATAAGATGATAAGAAGCTGATCACTTAATTTTCCTATCCAAATGTGTAGAAGTTTGGATAGTTTGATCAATCGATTTGGATGATGACCGCGCACACTTAACCTTATCTGCCAAATAGTATCGCTTAATGTACATATTCATTATGGAAAACCAATTTGCCGCAAACCCATTTCAGTCGCTCACATTTGTCCTACGGGGCGGGCCGAAACAGGAGCTCATCAAGTCATTATGTGGGCGGCCTATTAAGACCATTTAAAACTAATCAAATCAAATATGCTGACTGCCGCACAGGCCCCAATGCCCGGGTCCCGGGTCCATCGATTGTGCTTGTTTTTGTGGAAAATTAATTTCGTGCCGAGTTGGAGCTGCGTAAATTGCATTTTAAATGCTTTGGGCTTAAGGGGGATTTGGCCTCACTCCCCGACTTGCGCCACGCCAGCTGATAAATAATTCAGGGGTAAATTGCACTGCAGATGCAGCAACTCTGGCCCGCGTTTGCGCAGCATTTTGCTCTAATTGTGGCCATGGACCCTGCACCACCACCACCACCGCCAACCAACCACCCCCGCAAAACTAGGGGTTGTTTTTGCGCCATCTTGAATATTTCATGAGCTAATGAAGTTCTTATGTTGGCGTCTAAAGACCAAAGAGACGGCGGGGAAGGGTTGCTCGAATTATAACCGCAACTAGGCAAGGCTAGCACATGGCAGCCATATATCATAATTATTGTTTAATATGCTTTCATTACGGTTTTCATCAGCATTGTCATCGTTCAAACTACGGTTTCATGGCTCGCAAGTGAGCTTCATTAAAAATACATTAGGCCGGGTATTTAGTGCAAACTTTGGGCCCACAAATTGGAATAACTAGCACGTGTCTGTGTGCCTGACTAGTGGTTCACTCTACGGATGTACAGTAATTCAGATAGAAAACTTTAATATTATTAAATTAACTATGGATTTAAACGGCGATTTAGAAATATTTATAAATCAAAAAATAATCAATCATAGATTTAAATGTTTCTTTAAATGCGGGTCTTTCCAGAAACACTCCATATCTCCCAACTTTTATTTCATCCCACTTCCCGATGGCTGGCACAACAATTCAATTGTCTGCTTTGCGATGGAAGTGAGTTATTATGCAGCAAGCACTTGGCTTTTACTTTTTCACCTTTTCGCCTTCAAGCTGGCTTTATCGGGCAACATTTTTAACAGCTACCGCATAAAAAATTCAACGAAAATTGATTAAAAACTCCAAAATGCCCGAAACGGCCAAAAACAGGCGAACGAAAGTGGCGGTGTGAGTTCAGAATCGTGGATGTGTGCGGGTTTAATTCGCTCTTCGGGGCCGAAGACAGAGACACGATTGTAATTTATCTTCAGTCACGGAGCTGGGAAATGTAACAAACGCTTTACAAATGTTAAATGTTGGTCTCTTGGCGCCATCGCGTTGATGTGGAAAGTTTTTGTTGCCATCCGCGATAAGTAATGGCCCGGCATTAGCCTAAAATGTTTATTAAAGCTCGCTCCATAAATCTCCGGGGCTCCCGTGCCCCCAGTTCCGAATTGTCGCCGGCGGAGGAGAAGCAGCTGCTGTTTAAGACCTTGTCCTCGTAGTCCTGGTAATTAAAATCATTTCACACACTACGCGCAAACGACGTTGGCAAGTGGAGAGCAGGAAAAGGCAGTCCCAAAAAGGTCCTGCGGTAATTATCCCTCAAGACATAACAATTTAGCCAGACCATCAATTGACGGCCCAAGGAGGAAAAGGAGCTTCTCCGCCCCAGTTCCCCGGGGGAAACAAACTTGAAGATGCCATCGCAGGACACGTGCCGACGGGCGAAACAGGATTGCAAGTTAATTTACAAATGGCTCTCGCCATTGTAATTAATTTCATTTGATTTTTCGGCACTGGCCGCAAAAACTTTGCTTTCAGTCAAATTGATTTTTGTTCTGCGGTCAAAGTTGTTCCCATGTTTTCCCTGGCATGTGTGTAAATTTTTAATTAGCCAGCTTTCGGCAGGAAAACTTTCGCCTACGCAGGGGCAATTAATATGAAGTGCTAGCTGGCGCCAAGATTTGCCAAGGAAATTCGAGAGTGAGGATTTTGGGATGATGAACGAGCGTGTAATTAAAAAGGGTTTAGCGGCAGCTTGATTTATGGCTGTGAAACTAATTGAATTATGGATCCGGTGGGAAGGGGGCAAAAAGAGCCAGACGAAAGTCCGTTTGCTTTGGGGCCACAGGGATAAAAGTGGGCTACGATTTTTCTTTTTTCTCCCTGGTTTTTGTATCTGTATCTCTCTATCTGCTTTGTGTCTGCATCTGCGTTGGCAGATTGCTTTTCGTCTTTTTTCTTTATTCTTTTTCCCTTCTCGTCTTTTTTGCCAAACACATTGTCAGACAGTGACAGGCAACAGGAGTTCATTCATTTGGCCGCGCAATTTGTTATTAATTATTGATGCCAAGTTGTTGCTGTTCTTGTTGAGTCGAATCACCCGATCGAATCACACTCAATATACAGACAATACTCGTAATGAGGCATTCGCCTTGTCGCAAACGAGTGGCTATTTATTAGGAATTGGGCAAGAGAAACAGCCGAGCAATCTTTATACGTTGCCTAATGGGCACATGGCACATAGCGCATACGCCACGTTGGCCAGGGCTAATTATTCAAATTACCGGCGAATGCAGCGCAGTGTGCATTAAGGCAATTATGTGAGCACATTACACATACCCTGGATATTTACGAGTAGTGCCGACTCGTAATCATGCTACGTATAATGTGCCATTGCCATTTCACTTAACCGCAAACGAGCCGTGGCCGAGGCAGTTGCCGTTGCCGTTGCCATAGCCGTTAACAAAATTGCGTTTTACATCATTAATTTTTACGAGCTGGAATAGGCCCAAAATGGCTGATAAGCCGGGAGGACGGGGCTCTAAAAATGCCGCCGCCTGCTAAGCGGCAATTAACGCGGCTTAAGCGCCGTCCCGCCTTCACTTCCCACTTTTCCTGCTCCCTTTCCTGGGAAAGTGGGAAACTTTGTCCATTTAGCCGCCATTTGCCAGCGACTTTATGACGGCCGGTAATCGCATATGAACAGCAAGACGTTCCCAATTCATCCGCTCAAATTGTTTCATATTCAAATACTTTTAGTTGGCAGTAATAAAATAGAAAACAATTAGCCGCACGCAATATCACGCATCAATGCCCCGCCAAATTAGACACAATTCTTCTCTGACTAATTTCAGTTTCGAATAAATCGTCATTTGTATGTGAATGTGAGTGGGTGTTCATTAATGTTTTTGTCTAATAGGGGCGACATAAATCTGAAATACTTTTGCTTGCTACTGTTTGTGCGTACTAAGGGGTATTAATAGTTAAAGTTTGCTAATTGTTTGAACTTTTACTGTTGAAATTATCGTTATAAATAACCCATTTTTACATTTATTGGGAAATTTGTTTTATTTTTTATTAGGGGTATAAAAAAAGTGTTAAACGACTTAACTGGTAAACTATGTACCCATAAAAAATGTGTAACAACTATGCTGAATGGTAATATATCATGCAAGTGCTCTCTGCTCGAAAATGTGTAGCTCTTATTTCTATCTTTATAATCCATATATTTAGCTGGAAATTACAGGTGTTATAAAAAAACCTAGCCAATTAGCTTGTTTAACAAGAGCGCTCTTTGTGGCTACAAAATGCAAGAACCCCTCGGTAAGCCTCGTAAATATGCTCCCCCTTTTCCTGGGGGCCGAGTGTTGTTCATTTAATGTGCTCATGCATATTGTATGAGCCATTTACTCGCCGCTTATGCGCTCCTTGCTTTGATGCTCTATAATCTAGTTGGGTTCTATCAAAACAGGCATCACCTTCGCAACCACCAAGTTCTGGTATTATTCTATGTGTGAGTCGTACATGAAATAAGTACAAATAATTAGTTGAAAAGTAATAAATTCCAATTACCAGTGTACTTGTTGGCTATGAATATTTATGTAATTATGTGAAATTAAGAACAAGTAGAGGAATTGCTACACATTATTATACTACCAAATAATAACTCCTTGCTCAAAACTGATTTCTAGAGTATTTCTACTTCGGCTATCTGTTATCCTGCACTCGCTCTTTTTAACAAAAGCCTTTTGTGCATATTGTAGTTTAAAACGGCACATAAAAAACAGAAAAGCGGTGGGCATAGAAGAGGGTAAGTGTCAAGCTGTCAGCACTTTCAAGCCCTGAAAGATGGTAGCTGCGAATGGGGATGGGTATTGATTTTTTGCCTCTAGCCCAGCGGGGGTGCGCAATGAATGGGCCCTGAACGGTAGCTCGGTACTCACCTCCACTTGGTGCGTCGATTCTGGAACCACGTCTTCACCTGGGCATCGGTCATCTTCAGGCCGCGGGCCAGGGCCGCCCGCTCCGCGGAAGCCAGATACTTCTGCTTGTGGAACCGCTTCTCCAGCTCGGCCACCTGGATGCGCGTGAAGGAGGTGCGTGGCTTTTTTCGCTTCGGCGGCGTGCGATTCTGGTAGGGATGTCCGATCCGTCGGGCAATGGGGAAGGCAGCTGTAATGAGGGGAGTGTGTGAGTACTTAATAGGGATTCTTTCAGTTTTTTGTACACCTGCAGTCAACTAAAGTACTTAAAGATTGCGTATTTATGGTATCTCTTCTGGAGATGAATTGTTAAATCTTCTAGAAGTATAATTAACATTTTCTATGAAAAATAATAATACAAAAAAATTCTCATACCCATCAACCATCAGAAACCTTGACTCTACGAATTTGAAAATATGACAGGTTGTTTAAAAAGTATAGATAATATTAAAAGAAATTTATGGTCTTTATTCTAGAGATGAAATCTTCTATGGAATAATTACCATTTCCTATGATTATAATAATACAAATTCTAAAAAATTCTCATACCTATCAACCATCAGAACCTTGAGTCTAGAAATTTGAAAATATGGCAGGTTGTTTGAAAAGTATGGATAACATTTAAAGAAAATGATAACTTCTCAAATTTTAAATTCTATTACTGCGATCTCATCTGTAAATGTATCTGTATCTGTCTCCCCCCCCTTCGTGCGGTGTGTGTCCTGGCGGGCAATTAGCGAACAATAAATTCCTAGATAACTGGCCATTTCCGAGCGCCGCTTCCGGAGTTGAGCGACGGCACCTGTGCGCCTGCGAGTACTTAGCGCTGCTGGCTACTCGATACCTGTTACCTGCCTAAATGGCTAAATGCCTAAATGCCTACGACCCCTCCCGCTGTGAAATCAATTTGGAGGCCGCTGACTCGCTGCCTCGCTGCCTAATTGCCAAGGATTGAGGTTTCGGGCGGCGGTCTAGCAGGAGCCTTTATCGCCGCCTCTTGTAGACAAAGCACGCGACATCCACTTCCATTTCCACTTCCATTTCCATTCGGTTCGGTTCGGGCTGAGGTTGAGTCATAAAGTCGCGCCTCGTAGGACGCATAAGTGACCCAGTGTCCCAGAGTCCGCATCTCTGGATTTCTGTATTTCTGTGCTACTCGATCTCTGAATTTCTGGACGGAACGGTGGCTGAGCCTGTGCTGGCGCTGAACCTTTTAAAATTCCTGCCAGTCGCCGTTGTGTGTGCTTTGTTGTTTATTGGGTGCGATAAGGCGGGCACAGTGCGCACCATAATATTAAGGCGGTCGGCGAGTCGCTGGCAACAACACATCGCCAGTGACAATTAGGAAACCGGCTTACAGACTGACTCCGCATCCGCAGATGAGGTCAAGCGAGCAGCCGTGGAGAAATTGGTTGGCCAGCAGTCGCCGAAAGTGACGGCCAATCACCTTCATCACAGCCAAAAACAAGGCTTAGCTGAGAGCCAAGACAGCCAAAATGATTGTTAAATTATTCAAAAATATTAACACATTTTAAGCAATGATTAAATCAAAACCAAATTGATAATGTTCGAAAATTAATCCAATTAATCAACTGTCGCATTCAATTCGGTAAAAATATTTTTCTTGTTTTTTCAGTCATTTTCAACAAATGTTTGCTAGTGTTCAAGATACATTTAATTAAATATTTATAAAACACATTCTCGCACCTTTTAAAGATACTTTGTTAGAACAATCAATTTTCAATCAATTGGAAACACATTCTGACGTGAAAACTGAAAAAGGCTAAACAGAATTACTAAAATTCCTTAATTGGTGATTTATTTGATGTACTTCTGAGCATAATTGAATAAAGAAATTACATTATAAAATATAATATATATTCAGAACTTATTTACAAAAAACTATAAAAACATTTTCAATTTAAATAAATTTGAAGATTTTTGTTTAACATATCTAGAACGCAGCTAACTCATTTACTAGAGCGTAAATGTTCAATGATTTACAGGGGAGAGTGGATTTTCCCCAATTCCATTACCTTAAAAAACTTTCTAAAGTATGAAAACCTTTCGAATGTGAATATAACTCATCGATTTGAATCCGACCAGCTCCCATTGAAATTGAGTTGTGTTTATGGGCGTTCGAGTTGGCGTTCGAAAATGGCGGTGGGCTGTCAGAAGCCATCAAATGTCGGCGAATGTATGGCGGGTGTTAAGCTGACAAATCATGCTTCTTATTGCGACTTTTCTCAGTAACCCTTTTCGGGGCTTTTCCGCCCAGAGGATAAACTTTCGAGTGTGCCTGGCATAAATTTTCCAAAGGCTTTGGGGGCAGAGGTCGTGTGGGTTGCCGATCATTTGAATATTTCAGGCAATATCAATTTCAATAAAAAGCCATTTATCGCACCACATAAGCAGCATCCTTGGGATTTTCCCTCCTTTCCCTGGATGTGTGTATCCTTTAAGGATACAGGATACCAGCTTAGAGGGAGGATAAGGCGCATAAGCATAATTTTATAGCTTTCCCGTTACTCCACTGCTCCACCAGGCTCATATTTATGATGTTCCCGCTGAAGCTCGCACAAGTATCTTAAGGATACACACGACGGTGAGTGTGGGGTTGCGGCCAAGATGTCTTACCAGAAATACCTAAAATAATGCAAAAAGCTTTTAGCATGCATTATTGATGGCGGCCTGTGGCTCGTCCTGGTTTCCTCCCACTCTAAAGTTTTGTGTTTGTTTGGAAAATGCCACACTTTGACCTTTGCTAGTGATTTGGATGAGCACTATTACCCTAGGACGGGCTCGTAAAAAAACCAAAAATATTTTTAACCTTTAAAACATCAATAATAATGTAAATTGGTATTTAAATACAGAAAACAATGAGTAAAAAAACGTTAGGTTCATAGAATTTTTGTGAAAATGCTAAATGGAGTGGTTTTCTAACTGGTAATCTACAGATCCTAGTCCACCATTCATCGCCGACATTCGTGAGGCCAAGTGTCGTGACAAAAGCCCAACTCCCGTTCGGATTACTATGGCTGTTATGAAACTGCATTAGGGTCTGCATGGCCGTAAAGTAATTGGCGCCTGCTGCGACGTTGTTTTCCGAAAAATAACGAAAATTAACATGCAATGGTTATTAATCATATGGCGCTAAGAGCCCCGGCGGCAGGGAGGGGAGCACTTTGGACGGGCACGGGCAAAAGGGAACGGTTCGGATCCGAACCCTGGGCGCTCGTTTGTCTTGTTAATGAAAAAAGCCAAGGCGCCAGCTTATCAGCCACAAGGCAAGCGACACAATAAACACAACCAGACACAGACACAGACGACCAAGACGAAGATGTTGACAAAACGAAACTTGGATCACCCGGCGGCCTCATAAGTGTGCCTCTCCTCTCAGGTGGACTAGCCAACTGACTGCGACTGACTGATCCGATCCCATTCGATCCCAAACCCTATACCCCATACCCGACTACCGATTCCGATCCGACTTATAAGTATGGATATGGATATGCAGCCCTCGGATGCTCGAATCCTCGGATCGCTGGCATTCGACTGGCTAATTAAAAGCTGACCATGTCAGTTGGACTCAAATGTGAAGTGCGGTATGCGGCGATAAATAAGCCGAAGACGGCGAAGACAGAAAACTCACTCGCTGAGCCCTGCGACCGCCCAATGCGTAATTAATTCCTTTTCGGGCCCAGCGCGAAATTAAAAAGTCATGTAAACCAGCTCATTAAAATAACTAAAAAGGGAAAAAAGAGCGCACAGCTAACCAGAACCACTGGGCGGATGTCGGCCATAAAAGCCCATCAGATTGCCAGGCGGCTCCTAAGCAGCTTTTCCACATCAGATGGCCGAAAAAAGGGCCCGAATATTATGAGTTATGGGGCGCGGGACATGGAGGATCTGCATCTGCAGATCTACAGATCAGGAGCCGATCGCGGATGCCTCGGCTACCGAGGCGTAATAAAATCAACGCCGTCTCATTATTTCAAAGGGCTCGCGCTGTGCCCGTCGCTTGTAGCTACAAGTGAAGCTCATAATGTAAACAAATTAACAAAAGGCAGCCGGAGGATCCAGCTGCACGCGGAGATGCAGATTCAGATGCGAGTCAGATGCAGATACGGACCAACGACAGATACAGATACAAATACAGCTGCGCATGCGTATGCAAATGAGAGGGCGCATCTCATTCCTGCCCCGCTTTTCGCTTCTGGGCGGTGGCTCAGCGTTAAGTTTTTAACTTAAGCTGCGATTGCGCATTTGAAGGCAAACATGTTTTTATACTTTAGCATCCCGAGCACTCGAGTGTGCTAGTACACTGGGGGAAAATCACAGGGAGTAGTCTCCTTGATCTGCTGGCTTGTTCTTTTGTACTATCATAAGGAGTTTCTGAACTCAATAAGCATTTTTAAGCAAACTCAACCATTTTCTTGATTTCTATAAAATAAAAAATGTATTAACATTCTAAAGATTTCTAAAATTTATCACACTTATTTAAAAAATTGTACCTTTACTTTTTTATATTTTTAAAATGATGATAATGGCCTAAAGGTGAATTAGTGAATTGATGTTAAGTTAAGTATGCCTTCTTTAAAAAAAGGCTTTTAGAAGCCTTTTGCTAACATCATTCTGCCAGTCTAGACCTCCCTTTTTAATCTTAATCAACTGAGAGTACTTTCATTTTGTATATTCCCATTTTAATAGCTACAGGTCCTACTGTTTCTCTCGGTGCACGAGTGTGTTGGCCAACAATGACATGCCGATAGGCTTGTTGCCTTAAAAGACTTCTCTGATCGCGCTTATTTGGGGAACAGTAGCAATTGCCACCGCGGGTCATTGGGGGATCTCAGTTGCCCCCCTGTGGCAGCTCGGCGAACATGGGCCACCGCGACATGGGGCCCCGACTGGGCCTTACCCTAACTCCTTCACTTCACTGTGCTCCTCGGCACTTCACTCACCTGCCAGCCGATCCTTGACCGCCTGATGGGCCAACGCCGCGTGATGCAGAGGCGGCAGCGCCCAGGTGAGCGGCGTCCGTTGGGGTGGCACCCGCAGCACATGACCGCCGGCCGCCGAGGGATAGAGATGCGGATACGAGTAGAGGGCTGCGGCACTTCCGTACGTCGAGTTGGCGATGCTGGTGGCCAGCTTATAGGCGGCCAGGTCGTGGTCCTCCTGCTGCAGCAGCTCCTTCTCCTCCCCCTTCTCCCCGCTGTTGTTGTTGTTGCTGCTGGAGCCGGGACTGCTGCTGCTGATCAGGTGGTTGTTGTTGTTGTTGTTGTGGTGGTGGTGGTGGCTCGTCTCGAAGGGTTTGGATAGCAGGCGTGATATGCTGAATGGCAGATTCTCGCTGGACGAGGAGCGCGTCTGCTCCGACTGCAGGGACTCGCTGGACAAAGAAAGAGAGAGAGAGAGAGAGAAGTAGAGGACGAGATCAGAAACCATATACCATATAGCCTACAATGTTGAGGTGCGGGCTCATTAAAAAGTGTCGCCCGATAAGCGGAAAAGCCTGAGAACATTGGCCATAATTAAGCCCGCTGCAGCGTGTGGACCAGTCTCGAAGCCACTAACCAAAAGCCCACGCGAGCGGATAAGCCAAGCCAGCGACGACTTGACTTGCAGAACCCATGTGGCCACCACTGCGTATACGCAATGCGGCTGGAAATTAAGTAATTATGCAAATGCTGACGGCCGTTAGAGGCATTTAATACGCGCCCATAAATCATCGAATGCCATCAACTGACGCACCAAAAACAAGTCACGCACGGCATTTAATTTATAAGTCCGAAAAATATAAAAACCCATTTGGAACAGGAATGGAATTGTATCGGAACAATGACTTTGAATTGCCATCTCACACTCGCACACTTTCCATTCCCAATATCAAAAGTTATGAGCATACACATATTTGTGTTCTGTTTGGCTAAAAACTGGCGGCTATCTGGTGCTCTACATTCGCTGGAACGCGAGTTTTATGGCATTTTTATGACGATCTCTATTAAAATGTTAATCCGACAAACGATTTCGTCTTTGTCCGGCATTCAAACCGAAGATCGAGCTCCAGATCGAACCCCAAATGGACCCGAAGGTCTTATCACAGCGCGTTTTTGGCGCCTTACTAATGTGCGTTTTATCGTCGCCGTCCATTCGAAAACCCTTTCCCTCCGTGCCCTATGTAAATTCAGGGAGTTTCTTTGTAACTTTATGGGACATTTTCGACTTGATTCTCTTGGTGGCATTGTGGTCAATTCATTAGCGTTTAAGAGGTTTGTTCACACCGTTCTTCGGGCCGAACAAGAGCTTGAATGGGAGCAGTTAGCACGGCTGCTCGACATTCTGGCAGCTTGTTAGCCGCCTTTGTCATCGGAAAAAGGGGACCTTTGTAGGACCGGACAATGGGACCAGGCATGAGAGCATTTTAATGGCGTTAAGCCGAAGAATTTGAATCGAAAAATAGGATTTGTGGGTATTGTGAGTGAAAATACCCAACACCATAAAACAGTGGGAGTTATGAACACATAATGACAAATGTAAATAGCTTTTCTCTGCTTTAATACTACCTTGAATTTTATGGGGTAAAGTTATCAAAGTTTACAAAAAGTGTCCCCTTCCTATTTGTACCACTTTCTACCCCATATGAAATATTTACTAATTAGTAATTTTAAATAACTTTATCTGCAAAATGGTTTCCTATATTTAGAAGGAGCAAAAAATAATTTTACCATTCGGAATATTTTTGGAAATTTCCATAATAAAATGTTTTTGCTGAATACGAAAATATAAATTGATGTTAAAACAACCGCATCTCTATTAAAATTAAGTATAGTTGATTGTTAAAGGAAAAATTAAACCAAATATTATTCTGTCACAAAGCGATTGTTTGGTTCATTGGACTTTTAGTGTTTGATCTCTATGTGGACTTTGTCCGTTGATAGAGGCATTATTTAGAAATGTTTAAATTTTGTCATTTTGTTAATACTTTACACAGAGAAAAAGGTCTAGAATCTTAGATAAATATTTGAAGTCAATCAGAGTTAGTAGGTCTTATTAAAGCTGATGTTAGCATCTATAGCATTCTATAAGCGCCATGTAAAGTTATACTCCCAAAGTTTCCAGATTCTTTTGGAGCAAGAGTCTCCTCTTCCAACACCTATATTAGCATTCCCCTCACCTCAATGGCGTTTCGGACTCATCGTAGCAGCTGCCGCCGTCCATATCCACATCGGATCCACTGCAGGACATCCGGGAGTCCGAGTCCACGTCCACGTGGATCTCCTGCTCCTCCACCTCGTCTCCCTGCTCGTTCTCGTGCTCGTGGTCATCCTCCTCGTGGCTGGACATGCTGGCAACTAGTGGCGCCAATTTGGGACTCGCTCACTGCACTTTTGAATCTTATGGGGCACTCTCTTTCTTTTCTTTTCAATTGTTAGCCGTAGAGTGTTTGAACCATGGAGCACACACTAAATGTTTGGTTGATTTTCAGTTTGGTTTCCGCGTTTAAGCACGACCCGTTGTGGGAAATCGAAATTCGAACTGCAAACTGCGGATTATGGGTTCACGGATTACGGATTCCGGACTACGGATTGCGGATTGCAAATTGCGAGCTGAGAGCGGACGCGTGCTGGCGGGCGAAAACGCTTTTCATAAATGCAATCAAATTGTGCCGACGGTCGCTGCTCTGCTCTGCCCTCTGCCGACTTGGCCGCCGCTGCCGGGTTGTTGGTGGCTCTGGGCGGTTGGAGTGAGCCGGAAACAAGTCAAACCAGTTGTCCGCCGCGACGTCGCGTCTCTGCCGACTTCCTTCCTCTTTCGGTTAAAGAGCCAGTTTGCCACCTTGTTTGAACCTAACCTACCATAATACCATCGCAGAGCCAGCAACCTGCCTCCTCTGGTTGGTCCACCCTTAGCGCTTTCCGTCCCACTCTGATCGCACATGCGCCTCGTTGCCTCTCGCTCGTGGAAACAGGTTTCGCTCTGCCCGCCGATGGGCAGCACTGGTGGGTAATTGAGCCGGGGGGCGTGGCCTCGGAAAACTGCCATTGGTCGGTGGTGGAGAGAAGACCCCCCTCCCCTGCTAGCCCCCCGTGGAAACCCACTTCCAGCTGGCATTTGCGACGACATTTTAAATGGAAAACGTTTTGCTTTTGGGGTTTTTTATTAGACGAGAGCATGAAGAGAATGTATTTTTATTTTGATTGTTTCTATTTTCGGGTTAGCCAAGCGTTTCCACTCAGCCATCCCGCTCGCTCTTTTACGTATTACCCCTGAAGCGAGAGGGAGATGGCTGTTGGCAGAGGGAGAGCGAGAGATACCGACTCTTTCCCGGGGAAGTGCAAATGTGGCAGATTAATAGCACAATTGGAAATAGCGTTCTGTCAGCTTGAGTTCACAAAGCAGCGGATTTCGCCGGGGCGGGGAGGGGTAACTAGTGTCCCTACCCACTGACTACTCACTACTCACCACCGACTACTGAGATCTTTATTAGCGCCAAGTGTTCCGCTCGCTATCGCCTGGCATTTGGCAGGCGGCGATAGCGATAAGGAGCCTCGAGCCCCAACCACACGAATCCAATCCATTTGGCCAGGCTAAGCAAATGCAAATTGCCTCGGTTGCAGCGGATGCAGCAGCTCTGGCATTTTCCACAAGTTCACCCCACGGGTTAATTGACAGTTTTCCTTGGGCACGAGCCATGTTATTGCTCATCGCTGGCCGGGATCTGGGATCTCAGCCTCAGGTGTTGTTCGAGCCGAGTGCCTGGCATCCAAATCTAGAATGCCTGGGATGCGCGTTTCGGTCCTCCTTCTTCATTAGCCGAGATACAGTGCGGAATGCGGAATGTGCTATAAACTCAATTTCTGAGCTCCCTCACATTTCGATGGGGAAAATGCTTTCTAATTCAATTAAGCCGTTTAAATGGCTTCAATTAGTTTAAGGATAGTTCTCCCGTCCTCATGTAAAACTCAAAGTAGGTGTAAGCATAGAAAACCTATGGATTTTAATGGATGTTACATTTCAAGTTGGGATAAAACATTGAAAACGTATATGAACTTAGAGCTTCGAGCCTACTTTAAACTGTATTTAACCTTAGAGATTAAAGCCTAAACTAAACTATAAGTGGGTTTTAAACCTATAAATCTTATTGATTTCTAGAGCTTAAAAGCTACTTTTAGTTCGACATGAAGACCATAAAACATCACTAAGTATATAATAAAATAT
Source organism: Drosophila prostipennis (assembly GCA_037075205.1). Taxonomy (NCBI): domain Eukaryota; kingdom Metazoa; phylum Arthropoda; class Insecta; order Diptera; family Drosophilidae; genus Drosophila; species Drosophila prostipennis. The sequence goes on from JBAMCJ010000852.1 coordinate 264,778, forward strand.
GTCTACAAGTGATTTCATTTTACACATAAGAAAAACGTATTATTAAACTTTCTATTTATTTTTCCATTGGTTCAAATTATAACATCTTTAGTTTAATCAAAGCAAATCAGTAGTTTAAGCAAAAGAAAATTGCTCAAGAGGCAACCGCAATAACCCACCGTTCACTTAGCATTTTAATCGGGTCCAATCCTAGAAATAACGGTTATAAATATTCATTTTTGCACTTAACTGGTCATGTTTCTGTGTCAGACACGAAAAAGAATCATGGCTAAAAATGAAGAAAGGCAATTACTGCATATTCAATTGGCAAGGCGCACACAGATACAGAGATACACAAATACACGGATACACGCACATCCCCGAGGAAAGGACTCTGGAAAAAGTCACGAGGCAAACTGCCATTTCTCCTCGTACCGCCTCGCAATGTCATTGTTGCTGTTGCTTTTGCTGTTGCTGCTGCTGCTGGTAGGCCTTGTAGTCGGCTAATTGGATTTCATTTGAGCAACAACAATGCAGAAACAATTGCCATAATAAAAGCAACAACAACTACAACAACAACACTGCCTCCATCCATGGCAATTGTAATGCAATTTTAATGCAAAACGAGAGGCGGCCAACATTTTTATTGCATTTTTACTTTTATTTCACTTAATAGCAGGCAACAACAATAACTGCAGCGGCAGCAACAACGAGGAATTGGTGCTTGGTATGAATACGGAATGATGCCGAGACCACCACATCGCCTCTTTCCGGAGGAAGGAGAACGCGAAGAGGAGGAGGAGGAGGAGTTGGTGGTGGTGGTTCCGATCCCAAGATGAGAACGGAGATGCCGGTGGGCGATGGCAGGGTGGTGGAAAATTAGTATGCAGCAGCGCACTGCAATCGGATGGCAGACACACAACAGCAACAACAACGGGGAAAACAGCATCAGCCAGAACAGAACTTAGCTTAAGTGTATCTACCTACACCCACACTGGGAGAATAAATTGTGATCTCGGGAGAATAAATGACAAACAAATTAAGTTAAATCAAACAAAAAACCAACGGATGTAAAATTTGCTCTTTATTAAGCTCAACTTTCTAATATTGTTTTACCATTAATATAAGTATTTTTATGGAAATTTTAAGAGATCCAAAAGAAATAAATGATGTTGTAAGGTTAAACCAACCTATGCCACAACTTAAACCTTTTATATAATAATTTTAATAAATGCTGAAGTTGTTTATACAGCGATCGATATATCTAAAAAACTGAACGATTTGCGAGTCTTAACGTTATAAGGGTAAAGAAATCAGTATGCTCTGTTTATTTATATGTTTTTATTCTATACTGTTATGTTAAGTATAAGATTATTTATTTTAAAAACGATGTCTTAAATGTCACAAACTATCAGAAATCTATCAGTACAGCTACCCGTGCATTTTCTCTCTCTCTGATAATTCTCTCAGTGTATGCACTGTAACTAGTGCAGCGACTGTTTCAGTTGCTGCCAGGACTTGCCACTTGACTTTATTGGCAACTTCATGGAATATTCAGCAGCAAAGTTTTGCGCAAGTGCCACCGAATAATACCGCCTCAGGAGCCGCTCCTGCCGCTCGGATTCCTGGCAGTGTTGCCAGCTTCATTTGGTATGCATTTTTATTTGGCTCATATACAAATGGCAGAACACGGCGCGACTTTGGTTCGAAGGCGGGGCAGGGGATGTGATCCAGATTGGTGTGACAGGGGGACTTTTGGGGGGTGGTGTGGTGGAGTTGGGCAGACCAAGTGTCACTTAAAATGCCAATACTGATTATGGCCACCTCTGGCCCTCCCTTTCTCAGCCCCAACCGCTGCAGCGGTCTCACTTTCTCTCAGGCTGCCGCAGCAAGGATTTTATGTGCGGTCAGGGCTTGGCTATTATTGGTGACAGTTTTACCTTTATGCGAATCCCTCTCAAATGCACACATGCCAGGGAATACTTGTGTGAATGCCAAAGTTATTGCCAGAGATGGGCAGTAGACCCACCCATTAAAAGAGGAAAGACTATAACTTAGTTTTACTGTGTATAATATTATAAATGTATCTACTCTAGAACTTGAAAGAAACTATAAATATTATAATTACAAAGTGTATAAATGTATACCCTCCATGCCATCACTGTTGGCAGCATCTGAGTGTGTGGGGTTCATTTAAGTGATTTCCCTCAACACAAGGAGCGAGCGCTTCCCTCGGTGAAATCAAACTCAAGTTCCGTTCCTAGACCAAGGCCGTCGTGATTGTTTTCCGAAACTCGATCCGTCTGTCCACACTTGACTTCGATTAGGCCAGGCTGCCCAAAATGGCTCGGCTTCGGTTCAATGCGTGTGTTTTTGCCTTAGCCAATTGGCCACACAATTTGCCAAGCGATAAATTAACGCATCAATTATTGATCAGTCTTGTGGCTAAGATGTGTGTGTGTGGAGTATATATTTTGGCCATTTTCGAGGCGAACGGAGAAAAGAGAACGGCGCCCCACGTCTCTGATAATTTGGCTCAAACCAGCGCTCGAAATCAGCAGCACTGATTTCTTTCTTAATGTTGCTTAAGAATTCGCTAAGAAGTTCGCTTAGAAGAGTTGAAATCAAAACTTAAGTTGATTTTACCTTTATTTTTTTTCTATTTTAACTATTAATTCTTAAAGTTGGTACTTAAAGACTCTAATAATAGTTTCAGTTCCCAAAATATTCATTTCAATCATTACGAAAAAATCTATTTTACAACTAAATTATTGGAAATTATAATATATCAACAATCGATATTTTACGATATCAACTCCATCCTAGATTCAAGATTGAGACAGCAATTTCTAATCAAATTACACTTGACTCCTAATACTCTCGCTTTTTAAGTTTAAGAACTCAGCTCAATTAGACAGGGCTTTTGATTTCCATTTCGTATATTTCCCAGAAGAAAACGATATGGAGTTCCTAAGCAGACTACCTCGCCATATCCATAGGGGTGCTTCTAATTAATTTCGCACCCACTCCCATCGCCTCGAGTGCCAAGAAGGAGCTACTGATTTTTATGCAGCACACCCAGGCAGTTATGTACGCTAATGTAACCATATACGAATACTTGGGCTCATGTTTGCTGCATGTATATGGGCATTTTTAATAAGTAAATGATTTCTTCCACGCATTTTTCGCTGGCCCGCTTCACAAAGGACTTTTCCTGTTCGTTCACCCCTGTGCTTTCCCCCCTTTCACCCACTCGCCCCTTTGGCATCCTGGCCAATTTGGTGGGTGCCGGTTTAGCCGTTTTATAAATTAAATATGCCCGCGCGCAATGCCAGTCGAGGATTTGGGCCGCAAACGCAAATTTGGCACAATTTTCGGGGCCGGGTTAAATGGGTTTTCTGCGGGGAAACTGCGGCTGATTGTGTGGGTGCTTTCTGGCGCTTTCCATTGGGGGCGACTCTGATTGCGATTGTCTGAATGGGCGACACACCGTTAAGCAGTTCATTTGTAGGCAATTTTCGTATGATTACGAACAATTTCCGCACTGTTCTCTGGCTGGGTGTGCGATTAGCTCCGAAATTTATGGATCATTCCCGCCTACTTTGCAATGGGGGCCATGATTTTTATTGTTTCAAGTGGCTTTTTGGGTGTGAGATTGAATCTGCAGAGGGGGTTGGTTTTGCCAGAGGGTGTATGATATGTGGGCCATAAATTCCCCGCATGTGAGTCTTGTTTTCTAACAAAAATTAATTAGCTAACAGCACCCGTTCGAAATATTAGACTTTCGGCTCCCAGCAGATAATTCGTTTTAAAGTGCAGTTTTGATATTAGAAATCCGCTTTTCTCTTACTTAATTCCCAAATATATTGGCCCATTGAACTAATTTATATAACAGCTCTTTTAGCCTTATATTGAAGAAAAAATTCAAGTTTTTACTATCTTTTTGCCACATAAAAATAATTAAATAAGACACGCTCGTAAAAAACAAACAAAACAACACCGCACCACACAAACTTGAAGCTTTCGTTTAAGCCTTTTAGATCGGGCCTCCATAAAATGACTAAACAAATGCCTCCACCGACGACACAGATCTCGGACAGACATTAGATATTTTGAAAGCAAATTATAACATTTAAGTGCCATTAAAATGCGGATCGTAAAAGTGTCTCTGTCTCGGCATGCCATTCCTGACTTGAGTTTCGAACCGAAGTTTCTACAGCCCGTTCGTTCGACTTTGATTTGCATATACAAATTGGCTAAATGCATTTTAATCGCCGCGATCGGGTCACAAATATTAAACATACACCTCCCTCCGCCATATATTTTATACGGTTATCTCAACTACCCAAGTTAATTGCTTAATTTGTTGAGACAGATCAGACCGATCAGACCCTTAGAGCATTAGAAGACGGGGAATCGGGAATTTTAACGATTCCCCAGCGACCTTTCTACCTGCCCTCGTGCCTGCCCTCGAGTGCATGAGTCATATTCGATCTTTCTGGGATGCAATTTGCTTATCGACACTCCGAAAACGACTCGAGAAATGCGTGTCTCCTGGCGGTGGCTTCAATAATTTTATTGGTATGGCCCACGTTGACGGCGACGTCGCTGCAATCAATTAGCATTGTGACCTGTTTCTCTACCGCTCCCACCTGCCGCCCGCTCTCCTCGCCGCTTACTGCTCACTCTCGCATTCTTATCACTTTGACGCGCTTGTTAATGAACGAGCTGAGGCTAAAACCGAAGTTACACTGGGAGAAAATATGCATTCTTGAAAAATATATATTCTGAGGACTTGAGAAGCTCCTGCAAAGATTTTATAATATTTTAGGTATACACTAAGTTAAATAAACTTTATTCTTACTTGCATTATACGTTTGTTATTTATAATATCGCTCATTACTATTATTATAATCATATTATGATCCGCCATTTAAAAAGTCAACCTTCATTTCCAAGAAAATTTGAATTTGTAATTATTTTTCAATACAATTTATTTCAGTGCAGCATCTTGAACAACTTGAGGTCGAGATTCCCTGGAGTGGCTTTTGCGTTCCTCACCCTTAGCCTCTAATATTTTGATGCATCGATCTGTGAGCGACTTTGTTTTCAGCTTTTGTTATGATTATTGTTATGGCGCCGTTTCTTAAAAGCTTTTTGCTTAAAACGCATTTTAAATGTTAATTAAAATGTGTTTATTTCTTCAAGCAAATCATTAACAAGTTTCTGGCCGAGGTGTTTAATATTTAATTTGGGAACTCATGCCCAATATTTAGTCGCCTGGGAAGGCGCTGAAAAATGAGCCACAGGGAAATTATAAATGAGCTTGCGACTGACACTGAAACAGAAATCAAAAATCATTTTTCAAATGGCTATGCAAATTAGCGTTTTCCATTTATTTTTCTTGCTCCAGCTATTCTTTTTCCCTTCCGGGTATAACAAATGAAAAATTTCATCATTGCTGGCCGTCTGTTCCCAAAACAATTAAAAATGGCAAAAAGGATGCCGGGATAGGAATAGCCGGGCTTGGGCTCGTTCATCATGTGAAAATGCACTTCGGTGAAAATGGAAAATAGAAAAGCTCCGCCGGAAGCGGGGTTGTCTGGGGAGAAAGCCGAGGAGGGCGGGGAGAGGCCGTGAATCACAGTTCATTAATTTCAAATGGCCTCATGCCGGTGTCAGCCGGGAAGCCTCGTCCAGGTGTTGGGAAATGCATCCAGCGGTCTGGAGTCTGGAGTTTGGAGTCTGCTGCCCGGTCTGCCGCCAGAAAGCCGCCTTGGCCAACTGACAAATGAAACTTGTTTGCTCCTCCGCCGAGTCCCAAAGCTCTGCCAAGTGGGAGTTACACGAGCTGCGAGTGGGACTGCAGTCTGCAGCTAATGGTTGAAGAACAACCTCGAGTTGTACCAGCCTCTTGAATTTTTTAAAATGGCCGCCCTGTCATTAGCGCAAGAATGATGAACATCGAATTGGAGAGTTCCCAAATGGCTGTGGGAATGAGTTGCTTAACGGAACTCCATTATACGCGAAGTAACAATATTTTAATAACTACCCAAAACATACCATTCTTTTAGTGCTCTTTTAAAAATAAAATAAATAAAACTTAAGTTATACCAAATTTTAAATTATTCAAGTTTTAAATGAATTTTTTAAAAAGCTTTTTTAGAAATGCCAAAACCAGTCTTAGAAAAGTTTAAATTGGAACAGCACTTTGCAGAGATCTGAAACAATGTTCTTGAGATTTAAATAGCATATAAATAACTATACATATCCGGATTGTATCAGAAATCTGTAGTTTTTAAGGTGGGATAAAAATATGTTATCCCATTGTCAATAGTTTGGTATAAAAACCATCTATAAAGACTTTAAAATATTTCTAAAATATGCTAACCCGCTGATAGGCAGCCATTAGGTCCTATATCATCGTGCAACATCAACAGACGAGTGACAAAGCTTGATGTATGTCTGTGCAGGCGTAAGTTGTCGTCGAACCCCTGCCATCAAAAAAGTATCTTTAAGCCACCCCATAAGACATTTTCCGTCGCCAAGACACTCCGATTGGCCAGCTTCCATTACACCCACGCTGCGTTTTGCCCACTTAATGGATCGCAAGCGCAGTTAATAACTCTCGAAGAGAAGGCAATAAAACTGTGCCAAGTTGGTAACTCCAAATCGGATTCTCGAACCGAACACGGGGGCAATTAAAGACTCGGCCGCAAAACCGTTGTTAATGACAGCCGGCGGATCAGGACAGGGGGCAGGATCCTGTCCGCTCCAAAAGCTGACCACGTGTGACAAATTGACGCTTTTTAATTTCGCCTGCACCCACACCACTCGAAACGAGAAGTGCCACACGGATCCAGACTCCACACACCCCGGAGTCCCAAGTTCCAGCTGATTGATGACATCGTTGTTGCGGTTGTTCTCGTTGCTCCGTGTGCCGCTGATGCTGATGCTTTAAAAAGGTGTTTTCATTTTGCATGCGAAAACATCGACCTGATTAATTGCCTCGCACAATCGCGAGGGGTAAGAGGTTTCGGCCTGGACAGTGACTCTACACTGGGAAAATCAGTTTTTAGGTCAATAAAGTAAATTTAGAGGAGATGTTTTAAAATTGAACAATAGTTTGTAATATATAGTTTCTAGCTTTATAATAAATTTTAAACAAAAACTCATTTATGTCGTGGCCTGGATTAAAATGATGTCAGAATTTATTATGTGATTTTAATAAACTTTTTTTTTACATTACATTACATCACAATAATCTAAAATGAAGAGCTTTCACAGCTCAACTTACTTTTCGCTCTGTGGATTTTATTTAACAAATGATGTGCATGTCTGGTGTGCAGATAAGTAGCCAGCGAAATGCAGTCGGAGCTCATAATAGAGTTGAAGTGGCGCTGGGACTGCGAGGCAACCAAATCAAAATGTTAATGACACTCTCAATACAGTTATCACGGCAAGGCTCCAGCTGGAGGAGGATTGCAGGATTGGCTGGCTGGCTGAGGAGAGAGGGATTTGGGGATCTGGCCACTTGACCGAGCCTTTTAACATTTTTGCCATACCCATCCGCGTCGCCGCTGTTAAGTTGTCATTTCCATTATGACCATGTCGCTTTAGCATTTAACAAATAGTTGAGACATTTACAAGCGGCGATAAGCGGGCTTCGTTTCTGGACGGGAATGGGAACGGGAACGGGAACGGGATTGGGTATGGGTACGGTCATGGGCACTCCAAATGCTCGGCGATTTGTGTTAATGTATTTATGCCCGAGAGCTAATTGATGTCGCCTTTATATGGCGGAGTTTAGTATTCATTTGGCCGGTTCAGCGTCTCCACGCCTGTCAGGACATTAATCAAAGACGGCGGCCATAGAGCCTCATAAATACATGTTACATCCCATCCAGTCGTGGCCCACACAAAGTCCAGTCCATAATTGCCTGGCGCTTTTGACAAGCGAACACGATAATATGACAAGAGCAGTCAACGGCGCATCAGAAAAGTTATCAGGGGCAACGGAGACACAAAGAACTGCGCACCGGACCGGATGTGGATGATGCGCTTGGTCGGCTGTGGCCACGATTATTACGGAGCCCTCGCGTTGACAGGCCGCCAAGCTCCGAGCTCCGTGAATGAAAGCCAAGAAAAATTGTAAAACGATAAAGCCCCAAGTCAGGCAGTGAGTCAGACAAAGAAACCTATCGAGAAAATAAATATGCATATCGAAAATGGCTTAGACAATATCAATTTGTCAGGAGATATGATATAGAGACCGGGGAGGGCAGCCGACCTCGTTGGTGGGCGTTCCCATTGTGTTACCAAATGGCCGGCAGAGCAATTTGAAATCGATTTGTCATTGAGAAGGAACCAAATCGACCTTATGGCCTGCACAGAAAAAATTTGTTTTAGTTTTCTTTAATTTTTAGGTCAGTATTATTGCTAACGAAATATTCTCCACAGTAGAAAACTTCCATATAAAGTGTTTTAGTACGGATTTTAAGTCAAAGTCATTGAAGATATCAGAGTTACATCAAGTTAGGTTATATGAACTAGAAAAAGAAAAGTATCCCTAAATACAATATTGTTTAAATTAATTAGAATTTTATACTCCTTTCCGATTTGTTATTTTTTTTACAAAGATCTAGATAGACGTTTTCTCCGCGTGCCAGCTCTTCGTCTGCTCTTCATTATAAATCATTTCCAGTGATCATTTCCGTGAACCGACTTGGACCTTTTGAGGCAATAATGCCAATGGCAATCAGCGAAAACACTTCCGATGAGATCGGCTTCGATTGCTAACCATTTATATTTATTGCAGTTCCTCAGAGAGAGACAGACAGCACGTCCGGCGTACACCTTTGCGTAATTCTCACAAAACGTTTTGTTTGAAATTGAAATTGGCTTTGTTTCGCAAGACAATTTGACCGCAAATCGAGTAAAACGATGGCCAGCCCCTTTGGGCCGACCGTTTACGCTTGCGCTTTTGCAGGCCAGGCCCAAAGTGAAACTCTGAGAACGGATTCGAGCGCGATTTAGCATACCCTACAAAAAGAACGAACTACAAAATTGGACACGGCGCATCAGGCAGGCACGTTTCGTATTAAGAAAATCGCCGGGGCCGTAAAGACTCCAGGGGATCGGGATCAGGTTGGGGATCGGGTGATATCCAGGTTGAACCTGCAATTGGCTTGGACGCGGCCATGATGGCTATGAAATGGCCGAGTCTCGGACTGGCAATCGCATTCACAGCGAATCAATTTCAAATAGCCATCCATCGTTTGGATCATCAACAAGTCAACGTCATCATCATCGGGCCAGGGAATTGCTGATTGCCGCAAAATCATTTTTGCATTTCGACCGGCAACCAAAACTCTTTGAGCCGATGTTGATGAAAACGACTTTAAATTATTTTATTGCAATTGCAAAATTGTATTGCCTGAGTGCTGGCGTTGCTGGCTGTGCTGCTGCCACGGCAGACTGAGTTTTGGTTTTGGCTTACAGCTTACGGCTTATGGCCATGCCGCATGGCTATATCAATTTTTTGCGCTTTTTCTGTTTTATTGCTACTCCATTAAAATTGAATTGACTTTTTGTTGTTGCTGCTGCTGGCCATTGCCGTGGAGCCAGTTGTTGTTGAAAATATAATAATGGTTATTACGCTGAAACGATTGTGCGATTGTTGTTAAATTAAAAATTATTGATTATGCCGCATACAGCAACGGAAAAATGTTGGTCGAAAACGATTTGCGAATATTTGAATATGTTCTTCTCGAACTTGTTTATTATGCGTTCATCTATTAATGGGATGCCAAATATCAAATCTTCCTTTTGGTAATCCAAGATCGTCATATAATGGGTGCGCAAGATCGCCCTGAACTATGAATTAATGTTTTAATTTAATTAAAGGTGAATCATGTATAGCACTAGTTTACTGCCAAAATGCTTCCAAGCTATTAATAGGACATTCAATTCGTTTTTCAAAAGAACGGTTTTTAAAATGATCTTTTTACATTTTTTTTAGTGTTTAGTTCTATTGGAAAAAATTTGTCCAGTTTGCTATAAAGATCAATAGGATTGAATAAAACTCGTGACAATAACGACTTGGAAGCAGTTAATGGACATTAGTGTGTAAACTAGTGTTAGATGTATCCCTGTACTTACATAATGTCCAGCGGCCGCTCCAAAACCGCAAGGCTCGTGACAATGCTTGCCACCACCTCCACAGCCTCCTCCTTCGTCTTTACCGCCTCCTGGAAGACCTCGAAGGCCTCGTTCATTATCGGCAGCAGAAGGTGCCGCCACTTTTGACCGACGTCTTTGAACAAGTCCAAATTTACGTCGGCCAGTCTCACATCATCGTCGGGGACGACGGCGAATATTCTTCTGAGGAACCATCCAAGTTTTCCCCATTGCGTGGTGTAATGGGATTCCATATTCCAAAAAAATCTACTAATTGTAGGGGACGCCTTTCGAAAGGTGTCCAGGGTCTTCTGGTACGTCAGCTTTCGGAAAGTCGTCCTGCGAAACGCCCTCCGAAGCAGGACATCGGTGCCACCATGCTTCGCGAAGTTCTTGCACAAGAATTGGTGGTCATACAGGGTGGGGCACTCTTTCCCAAGGAGCCACTCGCTTGCCGCTTCGTTGACCGCGCTCCCGTCGCAGATTGCCCCGGCCAGATACTCTGCCAAATTATTCAGCTTTTCGATCAAGTTGTACACCTCTCGGACACTTGATTTAATGGCTTCCTTGCCGATTTTTCCAGTACACATCTGGAAAATAACATTAGTAAATTCAATATACATGTATATGTACATATGTATGCGAAACCTACCGTCTGCGTGTAGACGACCCTAAAGAAGGTTCCGCTGATCGTTGTGCAGGCCACTGTTATGACCCTCCAGTCCTTGAACTTAGCTGTCTTCACACTGCTCAAGTGGTATACGCCAAACAAGATAAAAAAAGGTTCGGGGTGGGATATAAGCTCCCCCAGGACGCTGGTCATGAGAACTTTTCCCGTCCCTAGGTGCTCCTTTGATATTTTAGCTACGTACGGGAGCACTCCCTGCATCTTCTTGTTGTTTTTGAAAACGGAAAGCTTGCCTATTTCCATATTAACCTTTTTTATTTAATTAGCACGTTCTCTGTAGTCTGTCGAATGCACTTTGACCTGTCAAAAAACGATGATAAGGTACAAAAATCGGTAAAAATCGGTCGCCAGCAGAACATGACTTTTAGGATTGCCGCAGCCTGTCTCCGAAAAAAATTACCCTGACTTAAGTCCACTGACTTTAAATTAAGAAACGATGGAATAAAAAAGGCTAAATAAGGATATGCATGGACTTTAAAATTTGCATCTTATATAAATTTTAAAACTAAATGGACATAAAATGGAGTTAAGGCCATATGGACTGTTACATGGCAATTTAGGCATACCTTTAAGGCCACGTAAAGACTTGTTTAGCCATTTAAGGCCATTATTCCTTAAACCAAAGTTAATGGTCTTAAATTAAGAAATTTTTTTTCTCAGCGCTTCTTTCATCTTAAACTTGATTTATTTTTAATTTATAAGGAATTTCTAGTAGTGTAGTGTATGATGTCAAAGGTCATATTGGGGTCTTTGATATTTTATATTTTTATTCACTATAGAAATGAATATATTTTACCTCAGGTACCGTTTTTTTCTTCCAGATGTCGCTTTTAAAATGTATACTTCTACTCACATGTAAAATAAAATACATTTTACATGTATAAATACACTGGCTTTAAGTAAATACGATTTTTGAAATAAATGCGAAAGCGCTGCATACAACTTTTCATTCAATATCAATTCAAAGATTTAATTGTGATCATTTGTACTGCGTCTTAAAGGTATTTAACATTAAACATTTTAAAAATTAAATATTGTACTTTAATGGCGAACGGAAGTCCGAGTATTTTCTTATATCTTTACAATCATGTGGGCTTCAGAAGATCTCTATCACGTATTGACATATTTACAAAAGTAAGTAACTTTTAAATGAAACAAAATAAAATCGGGAAAATATAAACAAATCACAAATGATTTACAATGGCACTGGAAAGTCGCCCTACTCGCCTCTCTAAAGAAAAATCACATCGTCTTCATCACTAGAGGTGCTCATGGTTTGTAGTCGTCGTCGTTTATTGGCAGGTGCTGGTAGCAATTTACCTAGACGACGCTGCTTCCGCCGCTCCTTCAAAATGCGTTCGGCTTTCTCAAGAGGACATTCGGAAACATCACGCCCTCGCTCGATGGTTGAACTTTCATCGTCCACGATAAAGGAGCCCAAGTACTGCGAGGAGTCATCCTCCACTGGTTGTGAGAATATGTGGGAATCGTCGCGATAAACTCGTGGAGGGGGCATCTTGAAAGCACCTGGCCTTTGAATGGGGCTCCTGAAAGCCAGAAGTTATGATTTCAAGAAGTCGATATAAAACAACGACTACGTACTTCATTGCACGTAGGTAAATGGCGTGTGTGTTGGTGTCGTTATGATCATCGTCATCGCTTGAAACTATCACAGAGTCCTTCAGATATGCCCCAATAGTGTGCTCCGCCTCCTCTTCATGGTCTGATCCGCTTTTATCAGCCTCATCCAGAATAAAGGAATTGAACTTACTGCGCTTATGACGAGGTTTTGGAGGAGGCGTGGGAGTTTCAGGCTGGAAGATATAATAAATATGTAAGCTATTTGATTTAAAGTCATACATTTAGGTAATTACCATTTGCGTGTCGGGAATTTGCTCATAGTCATCCGACCCGTAGTCTGCCTGGGTTTCCGCCACCTGTGGCTTGTGTTCCTCCTCATCATCGGAGCTTATGACAATCTTGCGCTTTGAGGGACGCCGAGCGATAGGCGAGTCCTCTTCGTCCTTAGCCAATGTGACTGAAGTATTGGTTGAAGTCATCCGGTGCAGGGTTTCGGCAGCTTTAGCCAGACGACCACGTCCTCGCATACGATTCAAGTACAGATCAAAGATGCTGGGAGATTTCTCCTGTGTTAGAGGATTCGTGCGCTTGCGGTTTTCTGGCGAATTAAGGCTCACTAGATTCGGAGGAGTGCGCGGCAAAGGCTTTGTGGCTGTCTTGGCTGCCAATTTGGCGGCCAGACTTTTGCCCTGGGGCTTCCAAGGTGACAGAGAGTCGGAGTTAAAGATATCTGGAGAAACGGTACGTGAACTTTTCTCAGATGGAATAACCGAAAGTTTGTTCTCCTCCGCTTCTATATTTGGAGACAGCATTTTCTTTCGCTGGTTGCTCATTAGTTCCAATTCCTCTGACATTGGCTTTAGGAAATCTTCAAAGTCATTATGTTTTTGCTGACTCATTAACTCCACTTCCTCAGCCATCGGCTCTAGAAAATCTTTCAAATCTTCGGACAGTAGATCAAGTTCATCTTTGCATGGCTTTTCTATCCTTGGGCTATTTATTTTCATTTTGTCTGTGTTGTCTTCGTCTTTCTTTGTTTGAGAGATCAGTTCGACTTCCTCGTCCATGGGCTCTAGGAAATCATTTAAGTCGATATCCAAATCATCAATGGTGGATTCCGCTTCCGTTTTCGGATCTGGAGTGGGCTCACCCTCCACCTTTGTCTCGTCCAAACTCATTGGATATATCTCACTTTCTTCGGCAACAGGAAAGACATTTTCTTCCGTTACGGATTCTAGAATAGGAAGAGGTGGTGATACATCAGACGCCTCAATCTTAAAAATCGATTCACTAGCGCTCATCAATGAGTTTAAGCGACCCAAATCGTCGCCCAAATTGCTGGTCTCCACCCTGGAGTTGCACTCCTCCTCATTCTCCTCCTGCAGGGGTTCGAACATCAGTTTGCTTAAGGGCTTTACCCTCAGAGGCGTGGAGCTATGGGGCACAGCATCGGCGGCTGAAAAATTCAGTTGCTGGCTCAGGTACATGGACTCGCATTTAACCTCTTCTTCCCGTTCCTCCCATTCGTCCTCTGACCAGGAGGTTTTAATGTCACCCAGCTGCTCATTCACTGTGGCTTCCAGATTTCGCAGCTCCAGCTTTTCCAAAAGGTCTTGCTTCAGTTCGAAATTGTCACAGTTTAGGCCTTGTTCATCTAGCCCGTCGAATATCTTATCACAGATGGCCACGAACTCGCTCTCCCTCTGCCTATCTATGGGATTCTTGAGATCTCTAAAGGTGATCTCTGCTACATCGCTATTATCCTCCTGAAGCAGCTCTTCCAACTTGTCAGTTCCATCGCAAATGTCCAGCAGCAGTTGATAATTGTTCCTGGTACGCTGCTGTCGGCTGTTTAAGCGATCCTCAGCAATATTCAACTGGCTTTGGATCTGCATTTTTGAGTGAGTTTCCCTCAGGAAGTTGGGATTGCTCTGCAGCAAGTAGAGCTTCAGTGGCCTGGGTAATTGCTCATCCTGCAGATGACCTATTAGATCATCGGAGTCCGTTAACAAGGGTTTGTTCGACTGCAGGAGGCGATTGAGTTTTCGCAGCCGTTGCACGTCTTCCTGGCTGCTAGTTGGTGCTAGGCTGGCCTGAGTTTCCATAAAGAAATTCTTCACATTTACGCTCCGCCGGATGACTTGCTCCTTCACCATTTGCTGGGATGCTTCGCTCATTTGGTAGGGCTGCAGTCCCTGCAGAATGCCCTGCTGACTCTCGGAGGGGGCGCTTTCCTTGAAGTAATTCTTTAGGCTGCCGGACTTTACAGCTGGCTGCTTCCGTTTCTTGACCTCTTTCGTCTTTGGCTTGGGTTTCTCCTCAATAGCGGGCTCCATGTGCTTCTCCTCGCATTTCGGTTGAAACTGCAATGGCACCATTCGAGGATTATGTTCGTACAGCGCCAATTTGACGACGGATGAGTTTAATAGCTTCTTGTTGATCTGATCCTTGTTAGCCAAAACATCCTTGAGCACCTGCTGTTCTCGTCCCTCGGTCACCAGGATCACCACCTCCCCGTTCTTCTTCCTTCCAGTGCGTCCAATCCTCTGAACGAATCTTGTGGGGTTCGAGCTGCACATGTCGAAGCACACAATCAACTCCACCTCTCCCACGTCTATGCCCTCCTCTCCGATTGAAGTGGCCACCAGTACGTTGCTGGTGCCGGATCGAAAGTCGGCCATGATCTGCAGCTGCTGCTTCTGGGTGAGGGCGTAGCTGGCTCCCACCGTGCTGCCCTGGCCAACAAAGCAGCGCGGACGCAGCAGCGGCCTGTGCTGGAGGAGTAACCGATGGATCAGCATAACGGATTCACGGTACTCGCAAAACACTATGGCGCGGGAATCGGCTTTCGACTGGAAAACAAAATAAAATATTTGCGAATTTGTTATTTTAAATCAAAGTACTTTTTACGATCTCTTACAGCCTTATCTCACTTACCTCAAAGTGCTGCACCAACACCTGTCGCAACTTTTCGTACTTGGCATGCCCAAAGTCGAGATCCGCGGGCAACGGGGGCACTTCTCCGTTCGTCATGGCATGTGTGGTGTAGTCCAGTGGGTTTGAGCCCAGCTCCTGCCGCACCTGCTCCACCAAGTCTCGTAGACCGCGATCTCTGCTCAGAACAAACTTCTCGCGCCCGTCCTCGTCTGCGTCGAAGTTGTTGACGAACACCCGCAGACCATGGCGCTCCATCAGCTCCAGCGAGTGGTACATGCTGATGCACATGGCGAAGTTGCCCATTATAATGTTGTGATCCGGATGTCGCTGGCCCTGCGCCGATCGTACGGTGAAGGCCTTCTGCTCAAAGAGCAAACTGTTTTTGCTCACGTTCCCCTTGTTGCCTTTGAAGATCTCCGCTTCTGTGAGCTGACGCAGGTATGGTTCGATGATCTGCAGCAATCGCTCCCTCGGCTCCTTGATCCTCTCCTTCAAGGAGATCACTATGGTTCGAATGGTCCGCCTGTGTATGTAGGGCTGCACATCGATCGAGGTGTCCCAGCGCACCTGCAGACTGGAGATGTACAGGTTCTGGCACACCGCCGCCACATCCTCCATGTTTTTTCCCGGAGTGGCGGACAGGGCGAGCATCCGAAAGTTCCTGTTCCGCGCCATCAGGCAGTCGGCCACCTGGGTGTAGGCATAGCGACCTTTGGCCCGGTGCGCCTCATCCACCACAATCAACTTGATGGCGCCGAAGGGAAAGGTAGAGCTGGCACCATCCGCCTCCAGCATGTCGGAGTGCACCACTTGGGGCGTGGCAAAGAAGACCCGCTTGGTGGCCCACAGCTCAGCTCGTTTGGGCCGAGGGAGCTGACCTGTAAGCATAAAAGGATTACTCATGAAAACTGATTATAAACCAGGAGATTTTCACCTGTCAGTTGCACCGTATCGGCCGAGGCGAAGGGCATTATCTTCTGGGAGGCGTGGATCTGCTGCGACACCAGCGGCCTGGTGGGGGCCATGAAAACGATCTTCCCCTTGGGATACCACCTGTAGAAGTTGTACATCAGCACCGCCGCAATAAAGGTCTTTCCCAATCCAGTGGGCAGCACCACTAGGGTGTTCTTGAATAGCGCCGATTGGACGATGGTTTGTTGATAGGATCGCAGGGGCAGATTGTTCGGATAGATCCAGTTGTGTCCGGTGGCCGCATCGAATCCCTCGCAGGATTCATCGGAAAGATCCGGCCGCGGTTTTTCTTCCCTTCCATTGTGTTCCTGTAAAAAGAGAATGCAGTATTGTGAGAGGCTCCTTGGGTACGGTGTAATTCTCGTAAATACCTCGGTTTCCTGCTGTTCGTGGACCGCCAAGGCCGCCGCCAGTTCTTCGTCGTCATCGATCCAATCTATGTCCATGATAACACTAATCTTACGATCGCAAGCAGGCGATTAGCATTTTGATTGGAAGCCCTTGACGAAACATAGGATTGATTAAATTAAATTGCTGACAATCTGGATAGGACGGGATTATTATATTTATTTATGATATCGATTAAATCCACAAATTGGACCATTTGATTTCGAAAATAAGAGAAATCTATAAACAATAAACAAATCAAATCAAAAATAAGACCGCGCAATATAGTCTGAAAAATACTTGTCATACCATTTTTACTTACCAAAATATACCAAAAATATTTCAAACGATCGTGCTGAAAAATACTATCGTTGGCAACTATCGCCATTCCCACATCACTAATCTTAAGGGGTGTCTTCGCTAACTTAGCCGGGTCACCCACCGCAGTTGTTGTATATTCAATATATATGAAATAATACCAAAAATGTACATCAAATAGACCGAAAGCAATACAGATGGCGCCACTGTGGCAACAGTTATTAGAGTGGCATCCTTGTCCTACATTTGAATTCAAATAAAAGTCCGTCATTTCAAAGCGTTTAAAATTGAATACCATCACTTTGTGAAATGCAGTTGGAATTTGAAATATTCATAAATGTTTATTTCAAATTAATGTACATTTAGTATTTATACCTTGTTATCTAATAGTCTAGTCACACCATGTAGGGAAGCAAGTTAACAATATTTAGAATATTTTATTCGTTAACATTTAAAAAAAATAATTTCTTAAAATAATAAGAATAATCCTGATTCGAATAACATGGATAATAAATGTTCTGAAGATTAGAAAATTTAAATAAGATGTTCTAAGCTTTTTTTAGATCACAAATTATTGGTTAAATTTGTTTATTTTAAATTTATTTAACGCATAAGTCGTTTATATACTTTGAAGTATTGATTTATAGCAGGTACCGTATCAGTTATAAGATTTACTTTAAAAGTCATTGATTTATAAGTCATGAAGTAACTGTTAATTCCGACTTCTAAATTAAAATAAGTTGTTTAGTTTGCTAACCAAATAAACCATATTTCAATTAGACTATATTACCTAGACTATATTACAATTGCCCTGAAAAATGCGCGGTCTGATGATGAGTTCATGTATGGGTTTAATTGGTTAGCAAAAAAATTTAACTAAACTACTTTTTACGATGGTCAATGTTAATTTTTATTCGGAATATGTCTACTAAACGTAGCCCTACTTATTTTCCACCAAGTTTAATGAACTCCGATTTGATTCGAGCCTTCCTTGCTGCTGATGAGGGAAAATGATAATTAACAGTCGCACACACTGGGCCGAGTTCGATGGAAAAACGCGAGTAAATATAGGCAATCTCATTTAAAAATCTCATCCTAATGAGCAATGACCGTGAGTGGAGTAAACTGAAGCTAAAAAGGGGAGGTTATGGGGTATCCCGCACCCACGGAAAATCAAAAGCCGCGGAGAACGCTCCAAAATGTAATTATATCGCATTATTTGTCATTCCGAGCAAATGAATTGAAACAAATTTAGTGTGACAAATGAATTGTTCACTTACATGAGCGTCCGTGTGTTTGCCGAGGAGGGGGCACCCCTTCCCCTACCCCTCCCCCTTCCCCTTGGCAGCCACCGTGAGCTGGGACAAAAATACACACGGCTACACGAGACACACTCAATTTGCTGGCTCTCTAGTCAATTTCATTTCATTTGCATGAAGTTCTCCTCTGGTCGGGCCTCTCTCTTCATATAGACGGTATATTATTTCTGGGTGTGCGCGCTATCTGTGGGATATCTGTGGGCCATGGGCATTATGCCTTTTGCCTAATTCAGCTTTATGAGCCATGTCTAATTACCAAATGAATTGTGCAATTATTTATTTTTGTTTATTAATTGGCTGCCGCTCTAATGAGCCTAATGACCAGATATCTGGGAGTAGATATGCACATGCATTCGTGTATCCCATATGCACACGTGATGAGTCAGAGATTATTGCGATTGCCTGCCCGACATGGCCAACATAAATGTCATGACTTATGTGGCTCCGATGCGGTTGCCACCCCTTTCGACTTATCGACTTATCTGCGACGACGCCAAGTCGCCAAGTTACGAGTATTTGCGGTTGGCATCATAACGAGCACTTTCCATACAAAGTTGCCCGAGCGGAAGCAGCCAGCATGGAAAACGAGGCCAGAAAGGGCGCAGACCCATTTATGCAAAGTGCTTTTGGTTGGAGGAGGGGTGATATAAGGGGTCTTCACTAAAAAAAATATTAAAAAATTGTGCAAAATACCATAATTAAAAATGAAATAAATATTACAGATTAAATAAATATTTATAATGAATCTCTTAAAATAATTAGTATCTTTGCAGATAATAATCATTTTTTTAGGTTTTTTAACTTTGGGTTATATAACGGTTAATTTATTTAATTTACAAAAATTATTAAAAATTAATAACTAATTATTTTTCCAAGTTATACAGTAGTAGTTACATCTTCGGTGCTCGCTTACGATCCATTCCCATTCTGTGGCCCTTGAAGGATCCATACGCATCTCTGGCTCGTAAATGAGCTATACCTCTGCGGCCTGCGCAACTCATTAGCACTTATTAAAACTAAGTGCTGGGGACCTCGGGCGGAAATGGGCCTGGATTTGCGGTGGTCGCTGCGATGGCCTGGCGACAGCTGCGCCAGTTGGTAATGGTAATCAACGCTTCAGCAATTGTCTGCCGCAGTTGCATTCGAAGTTGCAATTGGGGCTGCAGTGGCAATTCACCGGTTGCCAGGTCCCAGAACTTAGAGCTCAGCGGCGCGTGTCGCCAGCACACAAACAAACAAACAAACGAGACAAATAAAGAGACAAACAAAAGCCAAATGCAGCTCAAAATGGCTGCCAATTATCCAGGCTGCCATATTTGTTTCCCCGGTTGTTGCCGGGCAATAAAACATTTCGTTTATTAGCCACCCGAAGGTATTCTAAATGGAAACTTAGCTTGGGGAACACAGAAAAAAACTTTTTATACACCCAAAATAAATCGATATGAAACGAAGATCGATTTTACATTATGTAATATCAATTTTAATTTGATATGTGGCCCCGTAAATTCGATATGCTCGAAATGAGTATTTTATCTTAAAACGATATGCGTATTGAATAACCAGAAATTTACATGCGCATATCGATTTTACGGCGAAAAATCAATAAATCAACTTGAATGGTAAATGAGAGTAAAAATTAATTCAGTGGCTGGAAACAGAATTATTATATGTTTTAGTACAATTTTTAAATACCAATTAAATAAGATATCGTTTACCAATTTGTCGGGTTTTTTTTTACTTTTTGGAACAAGTAAAAAGTGTTTAATTTAAAAGAGTTTAATATAAATTAAAATTTAAAAGCTTTTATTTAAGGCTGAAAATCCAATATTTTTGCTAAAATAAAATTTTTACTTTTAAGGTCATTATTATTCAATGTAACTAGACACATTGTCTTTGTTGAATATTACAAAAAAAATCAAAAAAGTGATACAAATATTATTTCCCGTGCTAGGAATCGCAGTTTCGCATGAGCTGAAATTGCCAAAAATTGCAGCAAAACCTTTGATTAGCTCGTGTCTGCGGGCAGTTAGTTGAATTTGTTTGAACAGCACCTGCAGGATCAGATACACCCGAGTTCGGGTTCGGGACTCATCAGGACACGCCCATGCCGAGCCACGAACACTTCACACTTTCACAGGCCAGAACAAAAGGATGCGCCGTTGTGAGTCAACGAAATTAAATAACAAATTGGTCAACACAATTTCATTATAAAGGCAATAGCCCTAATAGTCTCCATCTCGGCGAGGAGCCCATCAACCCTTCGCTTCATCAGATTACGGGGCAGCTGCAGGCGCCTCTGCCCGTTCGATGCTCGAATCGATTAACCCCAGCCGACCAATCCTTTTGCATACGTGCCGCACCTGTTGTCATGGGTTAATCGAGCCGCTCTTCTAAGTGCTGACTGCCATGCGATCGGATGGGCCATCGGATCGCCATCGCTTGATGGCTATCGGCCGACAGCTTTGATGGGCCACGAAGGGAGAGTCCTTTGGCCCGAGGAGAGTGTTTGCCCTGGAAATTGGACACGGCCTACAGGATATGCTTATGCGGCGAGAGCACGCATCCTCGATCCGGATCGTTGGCCGGTAGGTGTGAACTCCCGAAAACTGTGGCGTTGCATAATTATATGCAATTTGGGCCGACTGCACATCCAGGGGTCCTTCAGATCCTTCAAGTCCTTCCTAGAAGGCCCGGCTACCGAGTTACCTGCTGGGTTTGTAGTGATCAATGAGTGGAAGCCGCCTGTATGCTCATCTAATGTGCGTGGGTTGGCAGCTGGCCAAAAAATACACAAAAAATGGACCAAGACCACACGAGTTACAAGTGCATTTATTGTCGAGGAGGACATTCATTAAATGTTATTTATTTGAACAAAATTAAAATGAAATTGAGAAACAGAAATTAAACCTAATTAATATACTTAGTAATATTAGCAGGTCAATACTAATATACATTAATCGACTACGAAGTTGAAATTATATTAATATCGTTGAAATAATAATAAAAGTCATGTGACACATTTAAAAAGAATATAAAGCCAGCAAATCTTAATTCCATCTCTAAATATTCACATAAAATATATATTTGTAGAGCTATAGTTAGTTATAAACTTCCAAACTTAATTTTAATAATTTTCAATTTAAGTTCTTGAAACGTGTTATCAGGCTCAGATAAATTCCAAAACTTTAAATACATTCTCCACATTTTTAAGGAGAAATACTTGTAGCTCCTATAATTCCACTAGAGGGTTAACTATTTTAGAACAATCTAAAGATGAATTTAAGCACGTTTTAAATCGAGCGCGTGCTTAAGCGCCACTAACTTGGCCATAACTTGCTTAATTAGCAGTCAATATCACGCACTTCATATCGTCCAATTAATTTAGCATATTACTACGTCTAACTACGAGCTACAATTTGCCGTGTGGCAATTACCTGGCTCGCAACATCGTTGCTCCGGAGTTGACGGCTTCGTTTGTTGCAGCAGCGCCAAGTCAGTTGGAGCCGACATGCAAATCAGAAATCACCATATTGCATGTTGTCATACTCCCCCGAAGGCCCCCCTTCCCCCTCCATATCCCCGGTGCCTAATGATAGAGCTGACGGGCGGTGCAGTAAACGTCAAAACGTCAAGCGTCTATTAGCCTGATTTTTGCATGCGTCGGAGCTCCCGTCTCGGTCTCCGCATTTCGTCTCCCGTCCCGCTCCCTCTGTCTTTCGGCCCTTCAGTCTAGCAAATTGGCTGCGGGCTATACTGTTTCATAATCCTAGACCCATATGTAAATAATGCGGTGCACTGGGAGAAATGCGTAAGAAGTAGTCGGGTTTGAGAGGCATTTATTTAAAAAAATTATTAAAACCCAACGCATGACGGTTTTTATTCGTATTTTATTCATTTAATGTCACAACATTTATTTATTATTTAAAAAAGGTGTATTATAATTATTTAAGGATGAGCTAAATATAAGGTTTTTAATGTTTATTTATAGTATTTAAAGACAACAGATTACTAAGAAATAAGATATAACATTTTTACCCTTTCTTTAAGAATAGTAATACATAAGAATTAATGGATTTTCTAGGAAGGAATTTTTCGAAGATACCTACAACCATTTTCACAGTGCATGTTTCTTGCATGTTAAGAGCTATTTTAAATCGGCTAACGAAACCCCGATCGGTAGGCCCTAACTCCCAACTCCCAACTCCCAACTCCCCTGACCAGCTCCCAGCATCGACTTTGTTTGTTCGTTAACATTCTGGGCTTAAATGCCATAGTTGAGTGTTGCATGCAACGCGCTTGCGATGTTGTCGTAGTTACAATAGTTAGTGAATTTAGGCGTTTTTCTGTTTTGTCAGGGTGTCTCCCGAATTCGTGTCATGCGCCCGTGCAATTTAGCGTTTAATGAGAAGGCGTTCGTTGGTCATTAAACTGCAGCCCCCCGAATCGCCAGTCTCAGTCCGGCAGGTAATTGTGACTTGGCTCTTTTTTGTTAACTTTTCGTATAGCCGCCTATTAATGCCGCTGCTCTAAGCAGCTCGTAAAGCCACTTGCGTGACACTTCAATGCTCCGGTTTGTCCGCGATGTGCAAGCACTCGTAATTGCGGGTTGAGCTTGGGAGACGGGGCCTAAAGAGCCTCGAATTTTGGATGCATTCAGCGCAAACAAGCCGGATCGATAAGTTCGCTGTCACACGACATTGAAGTGGAAAAAAGATAATCATTTTCCGTAGCTTAGTTAATATTGATGCATTTCTGAATTACGTTTACAATCTGAAAATTTCGGTGTTAATGTGAATTTTAACG
Organism: Drosophila prostipennis; assembly: GCA_037075205.1. Taxonomy (NCBI): domain Eukaryota; kingdom Metazoa; phylum Arthropoda; class Insecta; order Diptera; family Drosophilidae; genus Drosophila; species Drosophila prostipennis. The sequence goes on from JBAMCJ010000852.1 coordinate 287,941, forward strand.
CCGTCTTGACGTCATTGTAAATTCAGAGATTTCCTAGAATAAATTCGCTTTAAATCATTTGTGATTCTGCATAATTCTACTGAACAATTGCATTTGCCAATCGTTGCCTAAACAAAACGTCTTCTAACAGCTTTTTCAAGTGTATATTCTCAGTAAAAAGCTATTAATCACTGATTTTCATAATTTAGTACCCATAAAGTATTGTGAAGAATTTGTTATTTTTAAGGAACATTAAAATCACCTACACTGATAAAAAAAACGTAGTAAATCCAACGATTTCATATTCAATCCAAATATTTTTCGCTTTGATTTTCATCCATTGCGGTTTTTATTCAATTTAAATATGAAAATATTACATTTAACAATTATAGTTAATTTCAAAAACCTTAAGCTTTGATTTTAATACTAAAATCTTTTTTTTAATGAAGTAAAATAATATTTTCTGCCTTGTTTAAAATATTTTCATTCGTTAAATTAATTATTCAATTAAATATTACGTTGTTTTATGTAATTTAAATATGTAATAGGAATCTTTGCATTCAATATGCAAATATTTATTTTTACTATTACATTTTTTTATCAGTGTATTAATTTGGATTTTTAAACTTGTTCGTTCCGCTTAACAGAATGTATATTTGTTACATAAAAATACCGAATTATTTTGTGTCACCCCTTGTTCAATTTTATAATCCACATTTGATATACAGTCCCAACTATCATATGAGGGCATCCATCCAAATAATTGCTATCTGCATAATAAAGTCATTACAACGAAAATAATGGGATCTATTTACTTGTTCAGGGATCCACACCAATTTCAAACGATTGCCATCATTTGCCCAATGATATTCTCTTAATTTCGGCGAAGCTGTTGGCTAATGGCATTTTGAAAAACACATAAATAATAACCGCAATTAATTTTCATGCAAAATACCAAAGTGCCGAATGCAAGAGGCATGTGAAATGCAATTAATTCAAGAGCGCTAAGACCACAAAGGCCGGGCCAACACCCACAGCAACAATGGCAGCCGACAGGGCAACAAAGTGGTAACAATAATAAAAGATAAATATAATGACAGCGTTGACGTTGCCGCCGCCATATTTGAAATTGTGCCAGCAAACAGAAAACAGCAAACAGAACACAGCGAACAGCAAATGTTGCCGGTGGTGTCGGCCTCTCCGATCCGATGTTGCAGTCGAATTCGCATTAATTATAGACCCGGCAAGTCACAAAAGTATCTCATTTTCCAAATTACACACGCTAAACAAAAAGCCAGCTCCATTCCCATTCCCAATTCCATTTTCATTTCCAATTCAGTCTCAACTGCCATTTAAGTTAAATATTTTGTCTGTTTGCTGCATTTAAATTGGCGCATTAGTTGGCTAAATGTATTTCTTGGCTTGCACTCAATGCAGCCGCAACTTGAACGAGACGAACCACCATGACGGATGGCACTCACTGCGAGAAAAATATGCGAGTTCTTTTCGTAAGGCATACAATTTGTGGTATATCTATTTGAAAGGTATGGACTCTATTTGAAACAGGTTTAATTGGCTAGTCCAGAATGGCCATGTTTTTGACCGCGTTATCTTGATCGGGTTATAATGAACATGAACTGAATAAATATTTATATTTTTACTTTCCCCTAATCGAGTTTTGAATAGGTAATATTTTCTAAATGCTGTCCCAACAAGGTTGAGTTCGTTAAAATATATTTATTAGATCATTGAATTGTTTATACAAAAAAGGCTTAATAAAATGTTAAAAACTCCAGAAAACAGCATTAACATTCATAAGCAATTTAAATAGTTTTGGACGTTTATATTTAATTAATTTAGATGCTAAGTTACCACTGCTAACGCTTGAAAAAGTATGTCATTTTAAGATTCTGATAGGAATAAATCTTTATATATTACTTGTGCTTAACAAATTTTAATTTTCTGAATGTAGCAAAAATGTGACGATATTATAGTGCATAAAATCCAACAATTTAAGTGCAGGAATAGAAACCAAATAGTTTTAAAAATAAAATTAAACGTTTTTAGAAAGCGTAAGTATTGAAAAATTTCTAATTTTATTTAATTTTATTCATTTAAAGATTATTTAAAGACCATTTTGGTGAATAATCTGAATTTTTTCCCAGTGCACTGGTCTCCCACTGCAGGTCTTCTTGGCCTGGACTGGAACTGGGGGCCTGGGTATGCAGATGTGGTTGCCACGCCCACCTGGGCCCATTTCGCTGCCTGGTCGCCTGGTTATTTGTAATTCATAAGCTCGACGGCGGCTTTTTGATGTTTTCGCCCGTTCGTCCGTTTTGGCGCATGCATTTGTCATTTGGCGGCAAAAGTTTTCCTCCAATTACACGTTGCAACGATATAATAATGACATAATGTGTCAGGCCACGAAAGTCGACGGTCGTAGCCATATGCAAATGGTTCCCCAGAAACGCCGGCCCAGCACGAACACAGACATCACATCACTCAAAAGTCCTGCCCAGAGTCGCGGTTCTCGGATTTCAGTTCCAGTTCGCAATCTCCCACTGCAGTGGAGCTGCACTGGAGATGGAGATCCAGCGAGTTGGCCAAGTGCAAGTGGTAAACTGGAAACTGGCCGCTTTGATTGGTCGGCCAGCCGAGCAGGCGGCCATTGCCATCGCCTTGGCTTAAAAGCGCGGCCCGAAAGTCTTAGCTGGAAATTTGTTTATTGCCTCTTGCACTGACCGCCATGTTGGCAGCCCATTGTGATAAAATCTGGACAGCAAAATGCGGCAGTAAATGCAGCAAGGCCTGCATGAAATGTCCAAATACACATGCCAAAATGTTCTGTATTAAAATACTGGATTTGATTTAAAATAATTAGAGCTATACTATGTAACAAACTGTTTTGCCAGCAAGGTTTCATGGTACAAGATTAACATTGATACTTTATTACAACACACTTTTCAATAAAATAGTATGTATAAAATATTATTCTCAAGAATCTTGTAAATGTTAAACCATATTACTTTTTCACTAACTACTATTTTTAGTTAAGTCCGGAAGAAAACCAATTGATACCTGTCTTTAATCAACTTTATAAGTGTCATTTAGACTCATGCTATAATTAACAGATATCGAGGGTATTTTTAAATCAAAGTTCTTACTTCCTTTGGCGGAATCGGGAATTTAAACCTTCTTATATTTTCGCCCAGTGTATCATTAGACTAACTACGACTGCCCGAGGCTCCGTTCTCGGCTTGATTGTCTTAATTGCATTTCGCTTCGTTCTGCAGCCATGTTAACGTAAAGCGAAACTAAATCAAAGTGCTAATTTGATCATGTGTATGGCTACGTAAATGGGCTTTGGCCCTGTCATAATTATCAAGTGGGTTTGTCATGTGCCGGGGTCCAGTTTTTTGAGTTTTCAGCTTTCTGTTCCCAACTTCCAGATCCTAAAGCACGTCGTAATGCTCGTGATCGTCTAGAGATTAGAGATATGGGACTGGAGATCGGAGATTGGAAGGGGGAACCGAAAGTTGAGTCAGCTGCCCGATTTGGGGAGAAACGACCATTTTGTTGGGAAAGACAAACACGAAAATAAATCAATTAGATCGACTTTGTTTGGACCTGGCCAGTCCATTCCGATCCATTCCATTCCATTGATTTGCTTTTGGTGTTAGCCTAATGGCTGGCTGGCTAATTAGTTGCCGACTATTTTTGTGGCGACGACTGCGTAAATTAATTTGTTTAAAGTTTCACCAATTAGCACATTTTGTTTATGGTAATTTCGGCATATATTGATATCGTATTTGCCTTAGTATTAATAGTCGACCGAAACCACACCGTATATGACTTCAATTCGCACATTTCAAAAATATCACGTTGCCGCGGCCACAAAAAGCCGCTAATCAAAATTAGTTAAAACCCACTTGAACCCATTTTAGCGTTGCGCAAATCACGCCCCAATCAGGCCCAGTCTCCGATCTTGGATATTATATATGGTATACTATATAGCCGACCGGGGCCTGAGACAGCATTCCTCGGAGACTCAATTAGAGGGCCCCCCAAACTCCGAGTCACTTGTTTTTATGCTCTCATATGAGTTTCATTAGCGGCCCGGCCATAATCAAGCTAAACAATTAAGCCGAAACAATAGTCATACTTGAGCCATGGCAACAGACGGAAAAAAGCCAGCGAAACGGACTGTCAACGGCTGCCAATTAGCATTAATATTCGTCAAACAATATTTGAGGTAACTAGAAATCATAACCCACTGACTGGCGGCTGTCTGTCGGCGCCAACTGTACCCAGAAGTCGGCGAAGGGGTTATTTATTTGAGTTTTATTCAAAATAATTGATGACCGCCTAATAAAAGCCAACGTCTCGTATAATTCCTAAGAATTCGGCAGTGGTGCGTGCAATGAGCAGACTTTTCCGCAGACGGGGGCGTGACTTCCACAGGCTTTCTGCTTGGCTGGGGGCCTGGGAATCGGATGAGGAATCGTATTCGGAATCGGAATCGGACTCGGAATCGCCCTGGATCGGAACACATCTGTGATCCGCGATCTCACTTAAAATTCATGAATAAATGCTCGCTCCTCCGCTGCTTTGGGCTGCAATTTGTGACATCCGGCCCAGATATGGAAATGGATACATATATTATACACCATATTCCATATTCCGTATTCCATATGGCCGATGGCGATACAGGCCCAAATATGGGGTCTCTGCTAATTGGACTGTCAGTGTGGAGCTGCTTTTGTTTGCCGCATTTAACTGGCATAAATTTCACTTTGGTTAGCGCTGACCAAATACGGGGAAAAGCCGATCGAGATTACACTGCCAGAAACTGGGAGCCCAGCTAGAAGATTCCAGTTAGCCAGGGCTGTTAATTTGTGAGCCCCAAGTTCAAAGCCGAAAGCTGTAAGACTTTATGGGTACGTGTTTTTTTATGAATCAGAAAATACGATAGTAGTATAGTAATAATTAAATCCATAAAATATTATAATTATACTATTATATTAAATAAAATATGTAATTAACTAAGATGACATAATCTTCGTTTCCTTAGCTTCTATATTATGTAAAATTAATCAGACACCATTTTATTGCCTCTCGAATTCCGATCTCTTTCATCTGCCTAGCAATGAGTTCAGTTTGATCTTCACTGCATTAATTCGAGGTAATTTCGTAGTTTCCTTTGGCCAAATATCTAGTGTGCATAGTTTTGCTGTGTGCTCACATCCGAAAGAGCGTTTTGGCCCACGCCTCAGTGACGCGGCACAGTTGTTAATTAAGTGCCATTAACTGAAGGATATAAACGCAATTAGCGCCGAATGGATCTCAAGCAAATTGCTTGGCTGTATTCATATATATCTTTGGGATCTGCAGCTCTTCGGATACTCTTGAGATACTTGCGCACCCCCGAAAACACGGGCGGCGCTGCTGCTGATGTGGCATGGCCGCCGTTTTCCGAGTGCCGTCTGCTTAATTAGTCTGCAGCCCCAAGACATCCCCCGCAACCCCCTGGAAGTGCCACCCCCTCCCCTTCCTGGGGTCCCAACTCATTTAAGTCGCATTTAATAAAATCAAAACCCATTATGCGTAATTTTGATTAAAACATTGCCTTGCCGGGCTGCCAGCGAGTGCTCATTAAATTGTCACGCATGTTGTGCGTTCATCCCGCCGCAGGACGATGGAGGGGGCGGCAGGGGCGGGGGGCGTGGCCGGGGCGGTGGCACTTTGAAGTGACACTTGCCTGACATGCCGGTTGACAGTTTGCATGGCGGCATGACACTCTTCACACGTTCCCTGATTTTTCATAATATTCCGACGCACCCGAAACAACTCCCCCTTTTCGCCGCCCGCTCGTTCTGATTGGTTTGTATTTTGCTGGCAACGTCACCTCAATCTATTTCCAACATCTGCCAACCGGGGTGGCATTGAGGGGCGGAAGCGGCGGCATGGCAGGGCGCGGGGGGCAGGGCCTTCGGAAAAGCGATTTAATTTAATTTTTATTGTTGACACAAACGTAATTGTCAGACCATTTATCCGCATTAAGTGTTGTGATGCGTAAGGATAACAACAGCGTCCAACAGCAGCAACAACAATGACTGTGGCAATAATCAGAGGGGCAACAACAAAGCCAACATGGCGCCGAAACAATAACAGTGGGACAAATAGTGAAATATTTATTCGAAACTTTCTGCTCAGTTTTTTTTTAAACTTTAGTATGCAATCATCTTTACAGTCTAGAAAATTGAATTTGATTTATTTTGGCGGCCTTGAAACAAGTAACTTTTTAAATAATTTATTTTAATTTTAATTGGAACAGAGCCATTACCTTTTAAAAACATGCTTTATTTTATTTCATTTGAATACAGATTTTGTTCTTATTATATTATATTATTATATTATAATTAATTAGGTTTTCGTTTGAACAATCATTCATCTTGAACAAAAATAATTATTATAAATAAAAATTAAAAATTAATTATTATAATAAAAAACACACTTACATTTTGAAGAATTTTAATGGTATATTTTATGGGCAACTTTTAAGGAAAGCCGCATCTATCATAGGAACATAGGAATGATAAAAGCAGCGTGTAATTTTTAAACACATCTTAAAATGCCATTAATTTTTCCATCGAGTAACACTCAAAAACATCCCTTAGATACCACTGTGTCGATCTGGGCTGCGGGTAGCATCCCTTGATGGCAGCTCAACCACTGGACACGTTAGCAGCGTGAACGTAAATATTTACAATTTCGCACACCGTAAAATGAGTTTAACTTTATCTGTCTTTGTGGTTGTTTACCAGATGCGGGATCCGAAAATATTTTCGTTTGCTTTCGTTGGTTATTTATATGCAAGTCAGGTCCTGGGCGGGCGTAATGGCGTCAGGAGCGATTCGAGGACCCATCATCGCATCATCGCATCAGTCGCCTGGCTGGTCACTAATGGAAAATCCAGCGACCATCCCTTTGGGCTCGGTGGCCTGGTGGATGATTTAACAGTCGGCTGGAAAATGGCTTAAAGAGGCTTAAAGCGACCGTCACACATGCCCCGAAATGTTCGACTTGCGCCATATTGATTATTGCGGATCGAATACAATCCAATCGAATCATTAAATTGGTATAATTTTTTGCGCCGCTGACTTATTTGTTTTAATTTGCAATTTGCGGGCTGCCACATGCTGGGTTTTGAATTTCCGCTGGGTGCGGCACGTGGCTTTGTTTTCGATCCGGGGGAATGGGAATGGGACTGACTCATGTTACACACGTTCGTACATTCACACATGGGGAGCTATTTGAGGCCCTAAACGATTACTTCGCGTAATTGCTGGTATGCAAAGTTTCCTTGGCCTCTAATGATGATGTAATCGCATAGGCAACTCATTATGTAAAGATCATTTACCAGCGCCTTGCCTATATTAAAATCTAATTAAACGCAAATCGCTTTCGTTTGTCTAAGCACAGCACAATAGGCCCGCAGTTAGCCCTCAATGAAGTAATGAAATAATGGCTTTAATGAAGGGTATTTTTGGGGCTGGAAAAGGGCTCTTGGGGGTGGGGGTGGTTGCCTAGTCGTCTTACCTTCTTGCCAGAAAGGAGTTTAACAGAAATATTATAATAGAGTTAATAATGCGTCGACTTATGAAATACAATCTGTTTCCTTTCGTTTACATTTGTTGGATGATAACAAACTTTTGACTGTATTTTGAAGCAAATGTTTACAGTGAGGTATTTGTCTTGTGTTTAGTTCTGAATAGCCCAATCGACCCAGTTTTGTGCCCTCGAGGGCCATGTAAAACAGCCAGTAAGCACTTAACTGAAACAAAATGGAAGCCAAATGAGCCGTGGACTGAAACTCTTTCTGTGTGGTCGCCCTTTATTTGTAGGGCGTTGCCGCAAGCTCGGCCCAACGTGGCGTATAATTAATAAATTGTACACGCGCTGCGAAGAAATGTTTTTCTCTATAAATCCATATTTCATTTCTTTTGGGTGCTGGGCGTTAATTGCACAAATTCGTTTTTGAACAGTCCATTGGTGGACTTTCTCAGGTCATCAGCCCACCAATTTGTTGGTTTTTTTGGCTTTTCTGGTGTTTTTTTCGGGGAGAGCGCGCGCGTCAAAAGCGGAAATTTGTTTATAATCGTTGTTGGCGTGTGGTAGGGCCCAGAAACGAGAACGGCTATATTTAACCAAAGCCATATCAATTTCCTAAATGATTCCGTTGCGAGCCCTAAGCGCACCAATCAAGCCCGAAACCAAATTGATACATTTCCCCCGTCTCCCGACCATCGAGTCCATATTTCAATTTCTGGGGCTGGGTTGGTTTTCTTCGTTGGTTTTTTGTATTTTTTCTGTTTTTTTCTGGGATGGAACTTACTTCTGGGTGTTCCATCGGCCATATGACATGCCACTTTCTTCGCTTCATTGTGCGGCAGTGTTTTTAATTTGTGCGTTTCGTAATTTTCCCTGCCTTTCTTTAATAAATTTTTTATTGTTTGTTTGAGTGCCAGTGTCTGATGGCCATTGAGCACGCTCCGCTGGCATTGTAAAATGTATCTATTAGGCATTGTATCTATTAGTGCGCCCTTTCCATCTTCCTTTCAGTCGATCCACTCCGACTTGTCTACTTTTTGGGCAGCCAGGGAAACCCTTTGTGGCCGGGCCATTGTTTTGATAAAGGATTTCATTGGTCTAATTGCCCGTGGCCGTTGCCGTTGCCGGGTAAATTGCCGCTCGAAAACCGCAACGAAAATGCACGGCCGGCATATGAGCGTCATTAGAAAATTGTTTTGCCAAATGGTTTTTAAATTGTTTATGCTCCTAATGCAGCCGCTTTCTATTTGGCCAACTGTTGTGTCTGTGTCTGCTAACCGCTCCGAATGAGTTAATCTCCGACTTGTGGTTCCCGTTCCCGTTTCCGACAAATTTTTCTCTTTTTTGGGCCAGTCGTCGATCCAACAACTGTCGTATGGGATGAATCGGATGTCGTGGTGTCTTTGATTGGCGTCAATTAAAAGGGGCTGAAGTCCGGCAATTATCTATGTTTAGATCGACTGGTACCAGTTGAAGGATGTGCTAATCCGAAACGATGCGGCCAAACTTAGCCAAAAGCCGGTCCAAAGCGTTCGTCACAGGCGCTAATCAATTTCTGCTTATATTCCGTTGAAATATCTGCCTCCGGGCCATAAATATTTGTGAAATATGGTAAATCGAAAGAGGGGTTTCTTACTCATCAATCGGCCATAAAGACGGACTTTTCAGAAGTAATTCAATTAACCGAAAAAGCCGTCATTAAGGCCTATAAAGTGCCCCCGAACCGACAGCATTTGGGCCCACTGTAAGTAGCCCTTTGGAGACCCATAAAACCGCACAACAAAGTTACAGTCACACCTCAGGGCGGTGAGATAAATCAGACAGAGGGAATCCATCGGTTGGCCTAGAGATGAGTGCGTGATGGTGATCTTTTACGTAGAGAAAATTATCAAAAGTTTTAAGTGAAAAATAAGGGATAAAACATTTTAATAAGTAAAACGCTTCTTAAACATTATATTTTACTGCGGATTTTTAAAACGTTTTTACATGAAAACGGCACCTAAAATGTCGTATAATTTTCTCTGTGTAGAGAATCAACGTGAATCAACGAATTTAAATAAATTTAAATTAGAAACGAATGCATTTATTTATCTAATGGAACTTCCAGATTTTTTTAATATATATTATTTACAACAAGAAAGGAAGCTAGCTTCGGCCAGCCGAAGCTTATATACCCTTGCAGATAATTCCTATTAATGACTAATTTCCCGATCGTTCCTTTGGCAGCTATATGATATAGTTGTTCGATATTGATAAAATTAAAATCGAAATTCGAAAACATTTAAAAAGACTCATATCCCAGAGTAGAAGAGAATACAATAAAATTCAACGAAGCAATAATTTATTTCCTATTATATTTCCATTAATTTTCCGATCGTTCCTATGGCAGCTATATGATATAGTCGTCCGATTTTGAAAAAAAATTTATTCGAAATTCAGGATTAGATAAAAAATGGCATTTCCAAAAGTAGGAGGTTCTAGGTTCAAAAACACCCAAGATATAATATTTTTTACCATTTTTTTTTCATTTTTAATTTCCGATTTAAATTCTGATTCTATTTTGCGTGGACCGCCTATGATGATATCTTAATGGACTTTGTCAATCGAAAAAAGTGGAAAACCGAACTTTAAATCCGCCATAAATCCAGTTTTCCTTATATGGACTACCTGCATGTTTTATTCACAGAAAGAAGACTTTGTTTAGGATTTATTTCGAGTTTTTGTTAGCAGCCGACTACATCGCCCTAAAAACACATTTTTCATCTGAGCAGTCTAGTTTGCTTATGAAACATATGATCAGACAAAGGACTGGACTATGACGAGACAAGACTGGAACAGACGGACATCTGACGAGATACAGGAAGCGGACAGACCGAAATTTGACATTCGAGCTTTAAAAGATCTTTAAAAAAAAACTGTGCATCGAAAAAGATTAATGCTATTTTCGCGATCAAGAGTCAAACACTAATGAATATACCATCAATTACTGGGGAGAATTTTGGCTGTAAACTAGTGTAATCAACGTGAATCAACGAATCTAAATAAATTTAAATTAGAAACGAATGTATTTATTTATCTAATAGAACATCCAGATTTTTTAAATATTTTTAAAACTTTTTTTTTTGATACAAATATATTATTTACAGAAATATGTATATATTTAGTTTAACGAGGGTCTTTCAAAACTATTTAAATACTTAGGGACTCACGCCCACATTCCTAATTCTTTCTGTGTCAGTATTCATCGGTCATCGCTTGCCGGGCGGCCAATTTTAATTACCAAAATTATGACAAAGTTGTTTATGACATTTTAACGTGAGTTTTTGGGCACTCTCCGAAAAAGTTTGACTGTAAATTTATTGATTTTTAAGAGTCTCTGACAGAGTTGAGGCAATTTATGCGCATGCAGATCCGCTTAGTCGTTGTGCCCATCAATAAACAGCGTTTGGTGGCCATAAACGCGGAGCGGAAAACAAAAAGCGCTAAACTGTTGAGGCTGCCGTGGGTTTCGGTTTCGATTGGTTTTCGGTGGTTCCTCGGTGGTCGCCGATGGCTTGTGGCCGGCGGCTACCGTTTGGTGGGGCTCTAGGCCCCTAGCATTCGTAATTTTCATAATCTGAAGACGTCTTCGAGCCGGGGCTTTTCCCTCAAAAACAACCGATGCAAACACACGAACTCATGATTCGGGAACAAACGAAAAAATCATGATCGAGTTGCGGCTACATAAAATCGATTTAATCCTGGCCTGCCAGCCAGCCGCGCACGCTCACCCAGATTAATTGCCCACAAGCAGATGAAGGATGGTATGGGATGGGATCGGTATGGGTATGCGAATGGGTAGGGAGTTAAGAACCGGGATGGAGGAGAAATGGAGACCTACAGCAGCGCATCGGGGCATGCAGCATGTGAGGCATGCCGAGGTATGCGAGTCTGGGGTATCCAATAAAGCCGAAATTATCAATTTATTTCACGCCTCGAAATCACAACAACCATCAAGGATCAGGGGCGGGGGCCAAAGGGCTGCGCGGTTGGATTGGATTGGATTGGGACGGAGATCGGCGATTGAAGGCAACGGCTTAATTACGGTTGGGGGTGTTTCCTGCGTACCGTGTGGAGTGCGGAGTGGCAAGCTGTGGCATCGGTAGGAAGTCGATAAAGGTAATGAGTAATGCACATGGGAAAGGATTGGGCAGTCGTCTGAGTCGGCTCCAATAGGAGGTTCTCGAGATGGAGAAGTCAAGTTGGCCAATCAGGAATAAATCCCTGTGGTGAGAACAAAAAAGGAAGTAATGAGAATTTTTGAGCTTAAAATATTCGTGTACTTATCAAAAGTAAAATAAACTAACATACAAAATTGGAAAAACCTCTTATAATTACCCACACAGTAAAAAAATCGATATGAAATAGTGTCAATTCTATCTAATTTCATATCAATGAAAACCCGATATGATTTATTTTAAATTTATGGTTCTAACATGTCAACTTGATATTTTATCCTATCATATAAAACACCAAATGTAGTATTTTTGGAAGAAATAATGTTGAATAAGATAAATATACCTAATCTTTATTCTTATCAACTCATATCAATATGATCTTTTTTCAATTTATTTTCTGTGCATACATATTTATTTCATTAAATAATCCTTTACTCAATACTTCGACAATGTTTTTCTTTCATTCTTTTATTAATTTTCTCATCTTCGCTTATTCCATTGATTCATTCAAGCAAACATTAGCTAGGCAACTGTTTGATGAAGACATAGAGAAATAAAAGGAAACCCTAATTCCCATTCAATTCCCTTTGATCAGTTTTCCGTAAATTTATCCAATTCACCGGTGCGGCCCAACGCTTTCCATCAATGACTTCGGAATGCTTTTTTGGCACAGTTCAGTTCGGTTTCCTTTCAATTCACCGCAGCCCAAGACAAACAATTTGGCTGGTAGGTGTTAAGAAGGTGTTATCCTTTAGCGCCTTCGCTTTATCACTGACAAAGGCCACAAAGGCCCAGGATCGCCTCTTCCTTTTGCGGACCTACACACACACACACACACATAATTGCAATCCGCAAATACAAAGGGGAATTTACAATGCCCGCAAGGATACAAAACGGCAAGAACGAGGGCCTCCAGGGCCATTGTTGGCTGGGCCAAAGTGCCTCTTTGTGGCCCCATAATGAATGAATTCCATTAAAGATTTATGCCAGTTTGATGATGCCGCACAAGGATCGGCGAACAACGCCCCGACTTTGGCTTTGGATCGGTGTGCGGTTGTCTTGATTGAAGGTTGATTTGTTGCATTTAGTGGCTCGGACTGGACCTGGTCCCTTTTGTTACCTGGTCGGTTGTTTTGATGAGATTAGCACACGTGTTGAACACGCACGCCATTGTCCAACGAGCAGATTGCCTTCGGATCGATCCCATCCAATGGGAGATCCTGGGTGCGGATTCAGTTTTTGTTGGCCCTCGGGGGCGTTTCGGCGGCGGCTTGAAAGGCCGTTAAATTTATTTTGACAAATGACATTTCAATCGCCGTTGTGCGCCCAGCATGTGGCCAGAGATCCATTGCCATCGTATCGTAATTCAAAATTGAAACGGCGCAATTCATTTGGCCAAATCAAACAAATCGTAAAAGGCAAGCAGTGCGCGAAAAAGCAGCACCAAAACGTGATTGGAGCCACCTCAAGCTGACGCCAGCAGGTCGGCACTCCCCCATTCCCATCCCCATCCCCGCCGGAACCTCCGATCTGCAGCCACCTTGTGGTCTGTTTGTCCGCCAGTGGTGGCAGCTCTCCAGAGATTTCGCAGGGTGAAATAAATTTAAATAAACAGAAATTAGCTCAAGCTAATAAAATTATTATAATCATTAAAAAAATTAACAAAAAATGTCTTTATTTTTAAAATAAACAACATGACTTTTTTTTTTTAAGATTTCCAAACTATTTACTACTTACGGAAATACGAAAGTAAAGCACTTCTTATTCTCAATAATGTTTGCAGATTTCACATACCTATTCTCGTTAAAATGAAATTCCAAAATCTTATAGTACTCACAAAAAAAAGCATGTCGCCGTAAAATCAAAATGGGCATGTAATTTTCTGGTTATGCAATACGCATATCGTTTTAACGTGAAATACTCATTTCGAGCATATCGATTTTACAGGACAGCATGTCAAGTTAAAATTGAAATTACATAATGTAAAATCTATCTTCGTTTCATATCGATTTTTTTTTGGGTGTAGTGTTTCTTTATCTGGAAAATCGATAGACATTAGGAATACAGTGACTACTTAGTTTTATTATTTGTTTTCTTTGTGATTAAAGCTTTAAATTGGCCAAAATACAATACAGTATTATATTAGTTTCGAAATTTGTTTTCTTCCTGATCTTGAGATCAGCAATAAAGTCCCTAAAAAAAGCCAGAAAAAAGCCAACTTGACAGCACTCCTGTCCACCGCCGGCCTACCAGGCTGTGTGGCCACAAAGTGATTTGATCTTTGCACCAAAGTGGTAATCCGCATCTAATAATGTGAAGCGCTGCATTCGGCGCACGATCTCCACCAGGATGGAAACGGAGTGGCTCCGGGGCAGAGAAGAGACCTCCCAGTCTGGCGGATCCCAGGTAACGCCGTGTGCAGCCCGAAAGTTGATTGGAGTCAACGATGGAGTTATTTGTACGATTGCCATGGCCCCGGATCCCAGACCCCAGATCTCTGGACCCGCTCTCAGTGGACTCTGGGCCATCTGCTATCTGCTATCCGCTATCTGCGGCTTTCTTGGCCGCGATCGATGCGCACGTTGATTGTGTGGCGCGAATAACAACAAATTATATGCGTTGCGCATAATTGAGAAATATTGAGACATTATGCCCAAAAGAAAGGACGGTGAGGGGGGATCGTTTAATGGGAGGGAGGTGTGGCAGCAATTACCGACAAATCTTGTCTCTGTTTCTAATTGCAACTGGAGCTGAAAATAAAGTTTGCTGGTTCACCGCAGCATCAACTACGTATGTTCTTTGGCATAGAAAAGAAAAATCATTGATTACACTGGAATAAAATAAGATCGAAAATACATTTAGTTAAGTTTAGTATGTAAGAAGATAATTTGTTTTTCTTTATAATTCCCAACGGGTTCTATAAGAGATAAAAATATTTTCATTACAAACCAAGTAACTGTATTTTTCATTGATTGTACTGGAAAATAAGATCGATCCTTATCTTTCTTTTAAATATTTTAAATTGAAAAGAATTTAACACCTAAAATTTTACAATGCATCAGCATTGTTTTTCCAAGTGTAAGATCGAGAAAGCCGGAGAACGGTGATTTCATTTCATAGATAAATCTCTTAAATTATGGCGCAGCAAGATCAACATCGACTGAATGGCCCAGAGCGACCTACAGCAGCGATTGAACCGATCCACAACGATATCGATGCCAACATCAATCAGCGAGTGAGTGAAAGAGAGTGAGTCAGGGGTAATAAAAGAGCACACTCCACATTAATGTTCTTTTTTGGCTTATAATGAAACTGAGAAAGTCTGTCATGCATATTTTACGTACATATATACACGACAATGCCCGGCCATTTAGTGGAATTAAAAGCTGGGCCACACCCACGCCGATGGCCGCCCATGAAGCTCGAGGGGGGAGGGGGCCAAAAGCGAGATTGACAAATTGAAACGAATGTGTCCATTCACTTGGAAATGTTCATTAAGCGACACTCCCCCCTCAGGGGCGGTGGGCGGCATCATAAAACGGAGCAGGACGCAGGAACATTATGACGCCTCACCTCAAATGACAGGCACATGATTGCCTAACTGGCAGCTCGCACTCTTGACGAGAAACCCATCCACTCCCCGAGCCACCCCAACCCCAGGACCATCCTCTTGAAATTGAAAATTCCTCGTAGTCATCAAAGCCATGACGATGTGACATCGTGGGCCAAGTTAATGCGGTGCCCTCTGCTTCCTCTGCTGGCATAAAAAGCGTGACGTATTTCCGCTTCCCATTTGCACCTGCATTCATTATCCTGCGGTGGTGGGCATGCGTAGCTAAACTTCAGCAGTTGTAAGTTTTTACGTCCTCCGGAGTGGAGGGTTGTCTGCCATATCGCATATTATGAGGGCTGGAGTACGGAGACCGGAATCTGGAATCTCGAATCTGGATTCAGTGTACAAGTGCGCGTGGCCAATGCGATTTAATGCAGTCAAGTGACTTTATTTTTATTAGCACAACTTAATGAACCTGAAACTTTCAACATTTATTACCATGTACGTACATTTTTCCCTTACTGATTCGGTGAAATTAGAAAGTAAAGTGATTTATGAACGTGCCGTGACTGAAAATGAAGTATCGTACTGCCAGCGAATTAGGAAGACCAACTCGCAACAAAAGGTCCTTCAGCTGCGGAGTAAGTAGTTTTACTATTTGAAAGTTTTGTATGTCTTAAAGTTATTTTTTCAATTCATATTTACAAGTAATATTTTTAAATATATAAGTACCCAATGCTGCAAGCATAACTTTGATTTGATTGAACAATTAAAATACAAAGTTGGCTAAATAAAATAATATAATTTTGATTGAGAAAAAAGATTTTAAATACATTAATATAATTTCTATTGAGAAAAAACGATGTCAAACATACTTATATTTATTTTTTATATTCTTAGAAGAACAGAAACTTTAAACATGAAAATATTTTTTAATTCA
Source organism: Drosophila prostipennis (assembly GCA_037075205.1). Lineage (NCBI taxonomy): Eukaryota > Metazoa > Arthropoda > Insecta > Diptera > Drosophilidae > Drosophila > Drosophila prostipennis. The sequence continues at coordinate 304,241 of JBAMCJ010000852.1, forward strand.
CATTCCGATTCTCCCTTAGATCATTTTAATGGCAATAACACTAGTTTACAAAATAATATTCTTGGTGTGCTCCCCAGCAATTGATGGCAAATTCTGTTAGTGTTGGACCCCTAGATCGCGAAAATAGCATTAATTTTTTTTTCGATGGCACAGTTTTTTTTTAAAGATTTTTTTAAGTTCGAAATGTTAAATTTCGGACTTTTTCAATTTCTTCTTATATCTCGGCAGATATCCACCCGATTGGGCCAGTTTTAGTTTTATTTTAAAGTCAATAGATCAAAGCTCAACTTTGCCATACAGATCAATATGATTGGTAAGTGTGACGTATGAAATGATAAAGTTGAAAAATGTGTTTTTGATGTTCTGATCAACATATCTATCAATAAAACTCAAATAAATCAATTTCAACGTCATGTCAATTTCAAACCATTTATACAAGATAAACCTTTTGATTCATATTTAATCAAGGAAAACTAGTTTGTGTTGGATTTTTTAAAGTTCGGATTTTCC
>JBAMCJ010000853.1:0-12886 GCA_037075205.1 Drosophila prostipennis
TGGCGGGCATGTGGAGATTATCGAAAAACTAAACTCAACCACCATACCAGATCGCTACCCAATCGCCCATATACACGACTTCACGGAACAACTGCAAGGAAAGAAGATTTTCTTCAACCCTCGATTTGGCTAAAGCATACTACCAAATCCCAATGGCAGAAATCGATATCCAAAAAAACCACGGTGTGCACTCCTTAAGGACTCATTGAGTTTCAGTACATGCCTTTTGAGCAAAAAAACGCGATTCAAACATTTCAACGCTTTATGGACAACATCTTTCGCGGTATGGACTTTGTTTATTGCTACATAGACGACATACTTATAATGTCGCATTCCATCGCTGAACACGAAGAACATCTTCGGACTGTCTTGCAAGTACTTCAGAAACATGGCCTAAGTATCAATCTGACCAAATGCCAGTTTGCGCAACCTCAAGTAAACTTTCTCAGCTATACGATCAACGAATTTTCGAATTAAACCACCCACCGAACGCATAGATGCTATTCTCAATTATGCTCGTCCTGAAACCATAAGCCACCTTGGTCGTTTCTTGGGCGTTATAAATTACCATCGCAGATGTTTGGCTCGATCATCACACATACAAGCACTGCTCACTGAGTTGCTAAAGGATGTTAAAAAAAATGATCAACGTAAAATTGAATGGACTTCAGAGCTCCATGCAGCTTTTAACGCTTGCAAACAAAGACATAGCAGACGCAGTCCTCTTTTCTTTTCCCCCACCAAAATCTGAACTTCAGCTGGTTTAGCGATGCTTCCGATTTCGCAATCGGAGCAGTTTTGGAGCAGCGTACACACGGAAATTGGCAACCTCTGTGGATTTTTCTCAAAGAAGCTGAGCAACACGGAGAAAAATTAATTGATCAATTATGACCGAGAGCTGCTCGCTATCTTCGAATGCATCAAATATTTCAAGCACCTTGTTGACGGGCGCATTTTTGTCAGTCAGAACGGATCACAAGCCGCTCGTGTACGCATTTCAGCAGCGACCAGAGAAAGCATCACCGAGACAGCTACGACATTTGGCTTACATCTCCCAATTCTGCACGACTATTATGCATGTGAAGGGATCCGAGAATGCAGTCGCAGACGCCTTTTCAAGATTATGCGCTATAACAATGCCGACTGTCATCAAATTATCGCAAATTGAAGAGGAGCAAGCGTCAGATCCTGAACTGGTACACCTTTTAAAAGAAACCTCATCTTTAAAACTTCATTGGGTTCGATTTGATAACAACATCTCACTTTACTGCGATGTTTCTACAGGAAGCGTTCATCCTTATGTACCCAATTCTTTGCGCAATGCTGTGTTTTCGTTCATTCACGGTTTGTCTCATCCCAGTGGTCGGTCAACAGTTCGTCAAGTGCGCCAAAAGTTTGTATGGCCCTCGATGAATAAAAATGTCCTCGAATGGTGCAGAGTTTGTCTACCTTGTCAGCGCTCCAAGATCCACAAACACAACCACCTCTCACCAGAAAAAATCGAAGTTCCAAATGGTAGATTTGACCATGTTCACCTTGACATTGTAGTTATGCCATTACAACAAAACTATCGGTACTGCCTGACGATGATTGATAGATTTACGCGATGGCCAGAAGCTGTACCTCTCTCAAATATTACTGCTGAGACAATAGCTAAGGCGTTCTGGACTCACTGGATATCTCGATTTGGATCTCCAAAAACAATAACCACGGACCAAGGAACACAATTTAAGTCAGCAGTTTTCAAACACCTTGCTAATCTGGTTGGAAGTAAACACATACACACGACGGCCTACCATCCTCAGTCAAACGGACTCATAGAGAGGTGGCACAGATCCTTTAAGTCATCTTTGATGTGCAACAGAGGTACTCCGTGGCCGGAGTTACTGCCAAACAGTTTTGCTTGGACTTCGTACCTGTTTCAAGGAGGACATCAAATCTTCAGCCTCAGAAATGGTGTACGGAACACCTATTCGGCTGCCAAATGAGTTTTTTACCGACTTGGACGACCCGGTTGACCCCACCTCTTTTTTGAGTATCTTTCGAGAGCACATGCAACAAGTGCGACCGACATCAACAGCACATCATACCAAGCAGAAGATGTTCTTATTGAAAGGGATCGATAAATGTACTCATGTATTTCTCCGCACTGACGCCGTAAAGCAGCCTCTGGAAGCCCCTTACACTGGTCCTCATGAGATTGTCAGACGCGAAAACGATCGTGTTTTCACCATTAGACTCAATGGCCATGAGACTGCAGTATCAGTTGATCGCCTCAAACCAGCATTTTTAGTAAAGGACGACCGCCAGTTGGAATCAGAAGAAGTTACCTCTGGACAAACCAGGACATATGAGAGGAGTCATAGAGTTAAATTTTCAAACCAGGATTCGTGACGCATTCACTGGAGGGGGAGTACTGTGGCAACCTAATATGGCAGCAGCGCCAACAGAAGCTTGCCAACTGACTAAAAAGAGAACAACGTGGCAACACACAAGAATCAATCAGCGAGAAGCAGCGAGCGACACACGTGTTCATAATATTAATAATCTTTGTAATCCTTAATCTCAATAAACTTAAATGGCAAATATACTTCGCCATAAATTTGAGCATTAAGCGCCATCAGTTGAACAAATTCCGAACCAATTTCCGTCAATGTCAAATTTATGAATATATTTTCATTCTGTTTGGGACACTTTATGGGACATTGGTCGCTCGCAAAATTTTTTGAAATAATTACACTAGTTTACAGCCAAACTGCTCCAAATCAATTGATGGCAAATTCTGTTAGTGTTGGACCCCCAAATTCACGAAAATTTTTTTGTCGATGGCACAGTTTTTTTTTAAAGATATTTTAAAGTTCAAAATTTTTTCGAGTTTTTTCTTATATCGCGGCAGATATCCACCCGATTGGGCCAGTTTGGGGGTCCAACACTAACAGAATTTGCCATCAATTGCTTTGGAGCTCTCCAAGAATATTATTTTGTAAACTAGTGTTATTTACGGAAGCGAAATTTCATGCCCAACGCGTTTCTCTTACTAAATAGATTGAGGGGATTCCCTAAACTGTTGAATTGCTGAATTTTTGCATTTTGGTCAGCTGTTAATCAGCTGTTCTATACAAAATCAAGTTTCAGAAATTTTAGCAATTCAACAACATCGAGGCGGTTGAAAATTTTGTTGAATCGTTGAAAACCAGAGTTGTCACCTTGGTAGCGCTCATTGTCGAAGCGAGAGCCCAATAAACCAGATTGACAGTGCGAAATTTTTAAGAGGGAGATACATATAGAAAAAAATAACAATTAATTTTTTTTTATTATTTAAATTGGTAGAATAGGTATGGGCCTTCAACGATAGGAAATGAATACAAAATATACCGAAAAATACAAAAAAATACTCAGAAATACCATATACCCTAAAAGTACCTCACTTTTGCCCACATCTAGTTGCCTATACACAACCTATATAAAAACAAGAGAGAACGCTATAGTCGGGTGCCCGACTATCAGATACCCGTTACTCAGCTAAAGGGAGTGCGAGGGAGATGGAGATTTAAAAGTTTGATCACGCATACAAAGAAACGTTTTGGATATATTTAAAATACCCCGATTTTTGACCACCTGTTTTATTAATTTTAATAGTTATCAAAAACCGATGGTCAAAAAAACTTTTAACTGGCACCATTTGGAAGGAATTCGATCACCTTTCCGAAAAGGTATGGCATAAAAGCAACTTTTTTTTAAAATTATTTTCAAAAAAAAAAATATTTTTTGATTTTACATACCTAGTTAGCCAAATACCGCTATCCAAGATTTTTTACTAACAACACTATAGTGTTGATAATCGAACAAAGTCAGCTGTTCGATTGACTTTGTTGTGAGCGTAAATTAGTGAGAAATATTGGTAGACTTTAACTGCTTATTTTGTGGAGCTACAAATTAGTTAATTATTTTTGATAACACCAGTTTACAAAAAAAAATTGATGAAATACGCACTTCATGAAACCTTTATTTTCCGGTAAGGTACATCTTTCTGATTAAGAAAAAGGCACTTAGAATTTTTTGTATGGTACCAATTTTTTTTAAGTGTAAAAAACGTTTTTGACGCTTTTTTAATTTCTAACTCGACCTGTGATTAACCGATTGCGGCTATTAAACCCTCATTTTACAGGTAATAGAATACCCTCTAACTTTCTTATACACGGTATTGAGTTCCATTCATTAGTTTAGAAGCTACACTTTGTCAAAGTTTAAAAAGGTAGAAAAAATGCAAAAATGCTGGTATAAATGGCTTCGTTAAAAATACACGCCTAAAAACCGAAATTAGTTTTATAGTTTTCTCTGGTAGAAGGTTCTTAGACGAAGAAAACAAGATATTGATCATTGCAATCCACCAGCAAATTAATTTAATATGCATTTTTGAAGCTTCCGAAAACGGTGATTATAATGGAAGATCGTAGCGAAGGTATTGATAAATGTATCTTAGAATACATGTTTTGGTTATTATTGATATAAACTTGCGCTGCGTAGGAAGCCCAAGAATATGTGTTGGTAATCCCAATATTCTAGCTTCATTAGTTTAGAAGCTACACTTTGTCAAAGTTTAAAAAGGTAGAAAAAATGCAAAAATGCTGGTATAAATGGCTTCGTTAAAAATACACGCCTAAAAACCGAAATTAGTTTTATAGTTTTCTCTGGTAGAAGGTTCTTAGACGAAGAAAACAAGATATTGATCATTGCAATCCACCAGCAAATTAATTTAATATGCATTTTTTGAAGCTTCCGAAAACGGTGATTATAATGGAAGATCGTAGCGAAGGTATTGATAAATGTATCTTAGAATACATGTTTTGGTTATTATTGATATAAACTTGCGCTGCGTAGGAAGCCCAAGAATATGTGTTGGTAATCCCAATATTCTAGCTTCATTAGTTTAGAAGCTACACTTTGTCAAAGTTTAAAAAGGTAGAAAAAATGCAAAAATGCTGGTATAAATGGCTTCGTTAAAAATACACGCCTAAAAACCGAAATTAGTTTTATAGTTTTCTCTGGTAGAAGGTTCTTAGACGAAGAAAACAAGATATTGATCATTGCAATCCACTAGCAAATTAATTTAATATGCATTTTTGAAGCTTCCGAAAACGGTGATTATAATGGAAGATCGTAGCGAAGGTATTGATAAATGTATCTTAGAATACATGTTTTGGTTATTATTGATATAAACTTGCGCTGCGTAGGAAGCCCAAGAATATGTGTTGGTAATCCCAATATTCTAGCTTTTGTACTTTCAGAGATCTCAGCGTTCATCCGGACGGACAAACGGAGAGACGGACATGGCTAGATCGACTCGGCTAGTGATCCTGATCAAGAATATATATACTTTATGGCGTCGGAAACGTTTTCTTCAATGCGTTGCAAACTTCTGACTGAGATCATAATACCCTCTGCAAGGGTATAAAAAAATTGTTAAAATTATATAAGAACAATGTAATTAACAAGCCAAGTTACGAAATCCCAACACAATCCATTTTTAGTTAAAAACAAGAGAGAACGCTATAGTCGGGTTCCCCGACTATCAGATACCCGTTACTCAGCTGAAAGGAGTGCGAGGGGGATGGAGATATAAAACTTTTATCACGCATAACTTTTTAACGAATGTTCCGATTTTTATAGTTTTCGAGATCTCAGCGTATATACGGACGGACAGACGGACATGGCTAGATCGACTCGGCTAGTGATCCTGATCAAGAATATGTATTCTTTACGGGGTCAGAAATGCTTCCTTCTAGATGTTACATACTTTTGCACGAATACAATACACCCTTTTACTCTACGAGTAACGGGTATAAAAAGCACGAAAAAAATGAACAAAAAATACAGTTTTATATGTATATATGTAAGGAACAATGGAGTTGTAGAAATCAGGGAAGAAAAATAATAAACTTACAAAAATGTGGATCTCCGCGTCAAAGAGATATACCCGCATAATAGCAAAGAAAGGTTAGACAAAAGCAGCAACAAATGCACTCCATTTTAGATCAAAGAATTAGTGTCCAAAGATTCCAATAAAATTTGGATGCAAATGATCTATTTCACCCTGTACCGTTAACAGCGAAAGTAAGTTTCGGACTGTTTTTAGCCTAGTTAAAAAAGTATGTTGACATTTTGCAATGTTCCTCGAAGGCTTTGCAATTAACTTCACAATGATGTAGGAAAAAGTTTTAGCCAAAAGAACAGCCTTTCCGATGGCTCTTTATATAATGCTAATATGTCTAACCATACTTTTCTCACTATTCGTTCCCCCTTCTCTCCTACTACAGATTGCTAACATAGTATACTCCGTATACAAAAGTATTACTAAATAGCATAGCACTTATTCAAAATAGTATTAAAAAAAAGAAAGGAAGTTAACTTCGGCCAGCCGAAGTTTATATACCCTTGCAGGTATGCCCATTTAAAATGTTGTTTTTAAATTGTCAAAAATCAAAAGGCCTACTTTCTACAAAGTTACAATGTTTTTTCTATTATTTTTTTGATTATTTTTATGGGAGCCATAAGATATAGTGGTCCGATCCGGCAAATCCGACATACATATGTACTACCTGCAATAGAAAGAAAACTTTTGGGAAAGTTTCATCGCGATAGCTTTAAAACTGAGGGACTAGTTCGCATAGAAACGGACAGACGGACATGGCTAGATGGACTCGGCCATTGGTGTGGTCGGAAACGTCTCCTTCACTGCGTTGCAAACATCTGACTGAAATTATAATACCCTTGCACGGGTATAACTAGAAGGCTCAATTTCAGTACAAATTTTATACTGGGGGGTCTCACTTCAATACTATCGAAAATGTCAATTTAATACTTTCTAAATTATTTATTTAGAATTCATAATTAATTAAAGAAAAATGAATTCTTGGTTCAAGTACATGTAATATGTTAATACATATGTTGAATTAGTTAGCTAAGTAACTATAGCGATCTCATTTGTTTTTTTCCCGTATCGCATCGTCCAAAGAAACTGGAAACAATTTAATATTTTAAAGATTATTTTTGTAATAAACAAATGTAAATGATTTTTAGTTGGTAAAATATTCCTACGTGTGGCTTCGAAAACGTATCGCCTACGAATGCCTGCATTCTCTTTATTTTAAGGAACTCAATGTAAACAGCTTTTTTTGCAGAAATGCGTAGCAGCTTTCAAAGCGTATATATAGCTGAACCCTTCTTTCAGCTGGAATACCAAGAAGGGTGTTGAAACAGTAACACACTAGTCTTTCATAAAGCTTCTATTTGGCTCTCTTAAAAGCTCCGAAATCATCTCAACTTCTCAGTAAGCATTCAAAGCATGCCGACGAGTGTAGTGTAATGCCGATAGTCAGTACAGCATCTTATGTACCAACAAACAGAGCAAGGATTTGTAAGGCGGACAAATATTCAGTGAGTGACTTCAGGCAGTCGAACATTGCCACAATTGTGTCGAAAAATACAAGCTATTCTCCGAACGAAGTGGAGGAGTAAAGCATTTATCAGTAATCGCGCATACCCTACTGATTATTCAAAACCAATGTAAGAAATGAGTCCTATAAATAAGAAAAGTAAAAGTAATTAAATATAAAGTGAAAGAGCTATAAACTATGTTATCCTCTTGATTAAAAACATAGTATTGGTTTTCAAACTTACTAAAAACCAAGCAAAGTCTTGGAATCTTATTCAAACCTATATAACTTGACAGATAAAGGAATAAACTTAAAGGAGCTGAGAGGTTAAAGTGTTATTGATATCAAAATATATGTAACCCAAAAAACTAAAAATAAATAATTGTGTAATAATTTAGTATACAATATAATAACATTATTGGGAAAAAATCGGGTACTGATACTCAAAACGCCATTAAGTGATTTAAAATTCGTGTTATTTTACCAATTGTGAATAATAAAGAACCGATTTATTACGGAGAGCCGAGTCTGCTTCTAACAATTTAATTGGATTTGGATAATTTACCACATTTGAAAGGTATGTAGTTATTCCCAGCTGCAATAAATATACTTAAAATTCCGTGAAAATCAGCCAATTGTGTTGAAACAGTTTTGGTAATAATATGTAATATTGTGTCTTGGAATATTCTAACTCGATAACAAAAAAATAAACCTTAATTTAAGGTTAGGAGCTTAAAAACTTAAGAGATTTCTGGACATATTTTTATACCAGTTACTCGTAGAGTAAAGGGGTATATTGTATTCGTGCAAAAGTATATAACAGCTAGAAGGACCCTGTAAAGTATATATATTCTTGATAAGGATCACTAACCCAGTCGATCTAGCCATGTCCGTCTGTCTGTCCGTCTATCCGTCCGGATGAACGCGGAGATCTCGGAAACTACAAAAGCTAGACAGCTGCGATTACCCACACATATTCTTCTCCCCTCTAACGCCCACAATAGCCTTAAACGATTCTAAAATGTGTCTGGCGCCCACACCGTTAAAGATTTTGGAAAAGTAACAAGAGAGAACGCTATAGTCGGGTTGGTGTCCCGACTATCTAATACCCGTCACTCGGCTAAAGGGAGTGCGAGGAATATGGAGATATAAACTTTGATCAGCTATAACTTTTTAACGAATGATCCGATTTAAAAAATTTCTTTTAAATTTCGATAGGTATTTATAAGCACAACAAAACTGCATTTTTACTTTTCCGAAATATTTAAATTTTTAAAATCGTATATTAGCTATTGTGGGCGTTAGAGGGGGCGTGGCACCTTCTGGAAACAAACTTGCGCTGCGTAGGAACTCCAAGAATCTTCATGCCAAATACCAATCCTCTAGCTTTTATAGTTTCCGAGATCTCAGCGTTCATACAGACAGACAGAAAGACAAACAGACGGACATGGCTATATCCACTCGGCTAGTGACCCTGATCAAGAATAAATATACTTTATAGGGTCGGAAATGCTTCCTTCTAGCTGTTACATACTTTTGAACGAATACAATATACCCTTTTACTCTACGAGTAACGGGTATAAAAATGCAGTTTTATCTTGCTTATCAATACCTATCGAAATGTTGAAGACATTTTTCAAATCCAAGTCCACAATGGGGTAACAGAGGCCTATTTTGCGAATAAATGTTAACGTCAAATCTCATAATGTAGTGATGGCAGCTTATAGTACATAAAATGACCTTTCATAATCTGAAACTGAAATCGCATTACGTTTTATCAAACCGAAGTTATCCTTTCTCAAAGTTTCAATTTGATTTAAATTTTATAAAGACTAGTCACATTTTACTTGTTGTTCATTTTTAAAAAAATATAAAGTAACAATCTTTATTGTTTCAAAAAAGTGGAAGTGTCATTTTAAATGTTAACTAATTTCCTATTGAAACACATCAATTTAGAATTCATATATTATATTTTTAATAAATATTTCTTATACACCTTAAATTTAACCTGATTCTGAGAGATTTCTCGGAAGAGCCGGGTTTCACCGATTTCATATTTTACTGACAGTTTCTAAATAGAAAAATAATAATATAGTTGTTAAATGTTTTGTGATTTTTTTGAGAAAAGTTAATAACAGGAACCTAACCTCAATAATATAAATTAAATTAAAAAATAATATTTTGGGCTTTAATATCAACCAAAAATGTTGGACAGCAAAAGAAATGTTTTTATTTAATTGTTTGAATATAAATAATTAGTAAAAAAAAATAATAGAAACAAAATTTACTTCAAATGCATTGAGACACGCGAAATGTACAGAGCAACATACTTTTGTTAGTAAATCGGGGTTTTTTTTTTATTTTTTTATTGATTAAACTTGTTACGAATACATTTTTTTCTGGATTTGATTCGCACTTTTGGCCTCTGTTAAAAAGTTCAAAGTTATGCGCGATCAAAGTATTATATATCCATCTCCCTCGCACTCCCTTTAGCTGAGTAACGGGTATCTGATGGTTGGGGCACTCTCTTGCTTACCATATATTTATGATTAAAAGAATTATTTGCATAGAAAAAAAAAATTTTAACTTTACCCAACAATGGCGACATGTCGGCGGAAACTCGTCCTCATGGTGGAATTTCTTGAGTCCGTAATAAAAATATGAAACGCTGAAGACGAATATGTCCTCATTCTGTAGACTTCTTCGTAACCGTGAAACTATAACGAAAAAAAATACAACCAATTATGAGCTTTTGCATAAAAAAAATTGTATTTTTCCTCATTTTTTCGTTACTCATTATTTTTTAAATACAAAATTGTGAATATTTTTCAAGATCCTAGTTACACGGATGCACATACTTCTGAAGAACATGTGTAAAAAATTTCGTGAAGATTGCTCAATTGCGACATGTAGGACTTACACCTAGCGTTCATACAGGCAGGCAGACAGACGGACATGGCTAGATCGACTCGGCTTTCAAGAACGATTTTTCTTAATTATAGACTGTCAGAAAAACAATAAAAAAAAACAAGAGAGAACGCATAGTCGAGTACCTCGACTATCAGACACCCGTTACTCAGCTAACAGAGTTGTCCCAAAGCGTGTGCCATGCCTTGGTATCGCAACTGAGCACCATCTTGTTATCTTATGCCCAATGCATAAACGTCATGGGTGGTTTTACCATAGCAATTTCGATGTATTATATATATTACATACATATATAACGGGTGTTTTTTTTAGAGGTATAGAACTTTAAGTTGCAATAAAACAACGATGAATTTTTCGATTCACATGAATTTTTTTTATTCGAAAGATAATCTTGTGGCATTACATTTTATATATGATTTCTGGCATATGACCGCCACGGCTGGCTCGGATGTAGTCCAATCTGGACGTCCAATTTTCGATGACTTTTCCCAACATTTGCGGTCGAATATCGGCAATAACACGGCGAATGTTGTCTTCCAAATGGTCAACCGTTTGTGGCTTATCCGCATAGACCAATGACTTTACATAGCCCCACAGAAAGTAGTCTGGCGGTGTTAAATCACAAGATCTTGGAGGCCAATTTACAGGTCCAAAACGTGAAATTAGGCGGTCACCAAACGTGTCTTTCAATAAATCGATTGTGGCACGAGCTGTGTGACATGTTGCGCCGTCTTGTTGGAACCAGAGCTCCTGGACATCATGGCTGTTCAATTCAGGAATGGACACAGATCCAATTCCTGTGCTCGATGGCGGATGGACTCATTCGGGTCTTCCTCAATGCTACGCTCTACATTAGCAATAGCTTCTTCTGTACGCACCGTACGGAGTCTCTGGGGATGCGAGTTATCAATAAGAGTAAACGTGGTGCGAAAACGTTCCATGGTTAATCGAATTAACTGCTCTGATGGACGATTTTGTCGACGATAAAATGGACGTAGTGCGCGATACATATTCCGCACTGAACCATTACTTTCGAAATAAAATTGCACTATTTGCAGGCGTTGTTCAGGCGTGAGTCCATTCATGATGAATTGCCAAACCAAACTGAGAATAAATCACTTGACAGCTGTTAAATCGGTCGCCATCTTGAACAGTGATGCCAACTTAAAGTTCTATGCCTCTAAAAGAAACACCTTTTATTACGTATATGCATGCCGAGGCCAAGAGAATTCCAGTCCCGTCAGCACCTTCGAGTTTTTCCACTGCTAGAACGGATGATCTGAGTTTTGAAGAAAGAATGTTATTTTTATTGTTTTATATGCCCTCGGCCTACCTGTCGCGTGTGCCCTTCCCCAGCCCACGGTGGTTGAAACAGACCGCTACGAATCCGAATAATCTGAAAGACTCTCTGCATTTCTGGTTGTTCCGCGGACTGGAACTTCTCCGAATGTTTATTTTTAAACAGACTAACATAGGGAGAAACATTATAAAGTTGTTTAAAGCGATTGTGGGCGTTAGAGGGCGCGTGGTCCTCGGCTAAAATAAACTTGCGCTTCGTAGGAAGCCCTAGAATATATGTGCTTAATCCCAACTTTGTAGCTTTTGTAGTTTCCGAGGACTCAGCGTTTATACAGACGAACAGACAGACATACGGACAGAAGGACATGGCCAGATCGACTCGGCTAGTGATCCTGATCAACAATATATATATATTATAGGGTCGGAAACGCTTCCTTCTACCTGTTACATACTTTTGCACGAATACAATATACCCTTTTACTCTACGGGTAACGGGTATAAAAATGTTAATATTTTTTTATGAAAAGCTAATACAATTCTTGATCGATTAGTGAAAACATCATAAAGATATCTCATACCGTTCTGAAGATATACAATAATTACTGAGTGCAACTTTTTCGAAAATGTGTCAAAAATGCAATATTGTAGCCGCTATAACTCCGGTAGAACTTAAAATTTCGCTAAACCGTTCAAATGAAGTTCTTATTTGGTCGTTGTGAACAGGAAAAACCAACAAGTTCGTTGAAAATCGGACCTTCGGATCAGGGGTGGCTCACTTGGCAGATTTTGACTAATTTTTAAAATAAAAATCTGAAATCACGTTTATTTACGGTCCCTGATTGTTACATATACGCAATTAAATCTAATTTTTATATTTTTGTAAGTTTTTATATTATTATTTTTTTTTGTTCGAATCAGAAAGTTGGGGAGAAGGGGGCATTAATTGGGGAAAAATTTTGGTTAGACATAGCAGCTATAAATAAAGAGCCATTGGAATGAGACTGGTATCATCGGAAAGGCTGTTCTTTTGGCTATAACTTTTTCCTACATCATTTTGAAGTAAATTGCAAAGCCTTCGAGGAACGTTGCAAAGTGTCAATATACTTTTTAAACTGGTCTAGCCACAATACTGGGGTAATAACAGTCCGAAACTTGCTTTCGTTGTTAACGGTATAGGGTAAAAGAGATGATTTTCATAAAATTTTATTGGACTCCTTGGACAC
>JBAMCJ010000857.1:0-76249 GCA_037075205.1 Drosophila prostipennis
TCACTGTTTAGTGTGACATAGCGCCCCCGGGCGCTATGTCACCGGGCGTTATGACATGCACCCTTTAGAGGTTTTACAATAGGAATTGATGTGCCCAAGGCCTAGGGCAAATCCTTAATTGGTTTCGGTGGCAGTGGCTCTACCCCCAATCTTCATAAACAAACTCAAAAAGGGCTAAGTGAACCCTAAAACGAAAGTTTCAACGGACATGAGATCGTAATATTTGCCACTTAATTGAGATTAATTGAAGTTATGTGCCCGATATGAATAAACAACTTTGCAGCCATTTTGTTTATGGCTGCGTTTTATGTGCACACAACCCATCGCTTGAGGAGTCGTATAGGCAGACCGAAAATATTATTAATAATTACAAGAGCAAGGCAATGGCAATGGCACCCCGAAAATAGTTATAGAGTCGAACCCTCCGGCGGACGAAAATTTGATTAAATTAAATTGAGTGCGACGGAGTTTGTGGAGCAGCGGAAGCCAAACATCAGTTGGAATATGTGTATTTCTCTTGCCGGGCGATGCAAATCAAACGCTATTGAGCCAGCCAGTCTACCCCCGAACATGAAAGATCTTTGGAGATCCCGAGGTGAATGCACTCGCATTCTAATAATGCTCTTGTTGATGGTGATTCCAGAGTTACGGATCGCATTGCTCCTGAAAGCCCCTTAATTGGTGGCTTGCTTCGGATACGACGCAGTGCGTGTTAATAGCCATCGTTTCGTTGTAAGTCACAACTAGCAATTTAGGCTAATTGACATTCAAATGCAGTTGAATAAACTTTTTGGGCAATGGCTGCACTGCTAAATGATTGGACATGATAGCTCAGGTCGTTGGCTTCTCGGCTAGAAATTGTGTAAAATTGATTTTCGGATTTATAGCACCACAGGATCGTCCATCATCGTCAACCCCATCGATAGATCGCGCCCATCATTTATAAATTGCCGCATCAAATAAAGGCAAACGCTTGAGTAAATCCACTTAATTGCCGTCTGGCTGCGCGAATCACGGGTCCTTGATGTCCGTGAAATACTCCTGGATGGGAGGCCCGGCCCTCGCAATCAGTTGCGATTGCGCTCCTTTATAAAAAAGGATTCCGAATGTGTTCGCACTCGTGTAAACATGCGTTTGTCATTAGACACACCGGAAATATTGACAGCATTCGCCACGCGGCGCACGACCAGCCTGCAAGTCCTGCGAAAGGAACTTGCCACTTTATTTGCCATTTGATTTTTTAAAATTGTTAAATTTTTCAATTCAACTGTTTCACGATTGTTCTCCCAGGTTTCGCTTTTGCGCTTGAGTAAGCAGCGTTAGATCTTCGAGGCTACCCTGGCCAAAGGATCGGGTGGTTTTTTATTTAATTCTTTTGCGAAGAGGGGTGTCCTTGTCCCCTGTCCCTTTCTGCAGCCCCGTACGTGTGTCCTTTGTCCGGGCATCTTTGTTTGGCCTGAAGTGTCGTCGCCATGTCGAATTATCGTGTTTTTTAACTGAAGTACCTGAAATTTTACAGTTTCGGCTTCGGTTTTTTAATTCCACAGAGAGAGAAGGTTTACTAATTAGATTTTATTGCGTATCGCGAATCGCTTTGTCGCCGCTGGCAAGTGTGAAAAATCTTCTCTTTTTTACGGTTTACAATTTTTGCAGGAGCCTTCGATCGCTTTTCTTGGCCGCAATTTATTGGGCCTTTAATTGCACATTCGAGAAACATTCAGCCTGGATTCTAGGAATATTTGTTTTGAAAGAGAACCGCCAAATGCCACGCGCTTCTAAACAATCGAAATAATTCTTGGGCTTGCGGAGTTTCCAGTAAGGACTAGGAATGCGGGTATCTCTCGATGGATTGTGGGAGAATGCCTGCAAATGTGATGTAATCCAATGCCTTAATTTCCACAAACACAAAACAAATGCAAATAAAATGCACGAGAAAGAATTTGGGCAAAATTCGGGAAAAAAATTAAACGTGGGAAAATATGATAAATATTTTTTCGCTTGTAATCCTTCTTGTAAGCATTGAAATAATGGACAATGAGCCGGGGACAATGGAGCAGTGTGAACATAAATATTCCCCAGATGTAAGCCCATTACCCGAACAGCAAAACCCACACCTGACCTCAACTCAGTTGACCCGACCTGCGTTTGTTTGGACAGATTAGTGAGCCAAGCTACTTAGCGATCACTTGTCCGAGCGATCGACCAATGTATTTAGTCCCGAATTTCGGTGAGTGTTTTGAGCCGCCTTTACATTTCAATTTCCCATTTTCCGGACTGTCCGCTATCGAGGGCCTGCGATCTCCCCTGTTTTTCGGGCCCCATGCGGAGTGTGAAAGGTATTATCGCTTTGACTCGATCTCCCATCGACCAGCGAGTCCCTGTAGTTGTTGTCGTTTATGTTTTCAGTTTCATTTATCAGTTGGTGGAAATGCCAGACGGACAATGAGAAATTATGAGACTTGCTTTAAATCATTTACCATTTAACATTGCCATGATCCGATCCTGGGACTCGCAGACTTGCCCAGGGTTGTTCTAAGTTCCTCATTGGCTCATTGGCCATCTTATCGGATCGCCGGGATCTGGCATTAGGATTTCTCGTCGTTAGTTGCCAATTGAATGATTTCCTATATGCGGTTTTAATTGCGGCAGTACCGCGTTGACTTTTCCTATCCTCCAACTTTCCAAGGGAAGTTCCACTTAATTAGCTGCGAATTGTTGTCCGACTGCGAGACCGAGATGTCCGATGGTTGATAAGCTTCCGGACTGAAGGAAAGCGGAAAACTTTCTCTGCTCCCGGCGGGAGAGGGGTTGTATTGAAATAAAACGGCATAATGATCCGACTACCAGTCTTTATGACGGGTATTTGAAAGTTTCCCCTTAGCAGACATACTAATTACAATAGAGAAATGGAGCAAATAACTGAAATATCATAGCATACTATAAAATAGTTGTAAAATGAAAATATGTTTATTTTGTAAGTAAAGATTGTAAAAATTATATAATTTCTTTTTCCAAATTATATGGTCATAAAATTTCGGAATTAAAAAGACAAGACAAAACTTCACTAAATCAAGAAATCTTTTTAACACTCACATATTGTGATTAACCCAGCCATGTGTTTGGAAATCGTTGTAATCCTTGGCCAAATCCCTTCAGACCAGAGCCAGCGATCTAACTGCCAGGGGCGTAACTTCCCACGACACCGCAGACGGATAGGGTAGATGCCGAATTTACGATGACATTTATGCGTGATTTTTGGTTAAATTTTATGGCCACAAACGGACTGAAATTCTGGTGGGGAAGAGAAAAGAGTTCTGCTTTCCAGCGGCCCCCGCGGAGAAAGTGTCAAATAAATTTGATTGGAAAGTGATCTCTCGTAATTGAAACGGAACAGTTAATTCCGGGCATCATTAAAGGGCCACACCCACCTTTTGCGATCGGGGAATCTGGGACCAGGTAGGATGAGGTCCCTTTCCATCTTCAGCCGCTTCACAATATGCAACGTCATGACTTTCTTCTTCCGTGTCAACGCCCCTCGATCCTCAGACGGTCTGGCGCACCCTTTCCCATTGTCCGCCGTAATCCTTTGACTTCCTATCGCGTGCTACGATCCTGATCTTTGGGCGACTCCTTTGACGACTCCTTGGCAGAAAGGCGCCGCGGGTTGCTCGCTCAGTTCGTGTCATAATTGCATGGCTTTCGAATCGACGTGGAAGTGTGAAAATTATGGACTTTCCTCACCCTTTCGGCATCTTAATAATTATGTTTGTTTCGTTTATCTCTGACTCGAGATCGCCGAGGGGCCCAAGGAATTTGTTTGCCAACTTTGCTTCATTCATATGCGTGAGTTATGGCATTTGCTTTTGGGTTTCGGTTTGGGTTTGCTAGGGGTAGGTTTTCCTATTACGGGATTTCTTCTTTTAGATTTCCGTTTTTTGCGTGCTAAATTGTGTTTTACGATCACCGTTTCCCCTGATCTAAGATTGGAGATATCGCAAGGCTCTCGACATTTCGGTTTCTTTTTTGCAATCGTTTAATTTTTTATCGCTTTCGAGATCGTGAGAAGTAGTTCCGTTAGCTATAGTTTGCTGATGTCTATAACCATATCGTGAATTTCTATATACTCGTAGTTTCTTTGGTATCAATTTAACTTAAAACAAGAGAGAACGCTATAGTCGGGTTGGTGTCCCGACTATCTAATACCCGTCACTCGGCTAAAGGGAGTGCGAGGGAGATATAAACTTTGATCAGCAATAACTTTTTAACGAATGGTCCGATTTAAAAAATTTCTTCTACATTTCGATAGGTATTTATAAACACAACAAAACTGCATTTTTACATTTCCGAAAAATTAAAATTTTTAAAATCCTATATAAGCTATTGAGGGCGTTAGAGGGGGCGTGGCACCTTTTTGAAATAAACTTGCGCTGCGTAGGAACTCCAAGAATATTCATGCAAAATGCCAATCCTCTAGCTTTTATAGTTTCCGAGATCTCAGCGTTCATACGGACGGACAGACAGACGGACAGACGGACAGACGGACAGACGGACAGACGGACATGGCTATATCGACTCGGCTAGTGACCCTGACCAAGAATATATATACTTTATAGGGTCGGAAACGCTTCCTTCTCCCTGTTACATACTTTTGCACGAATACAATATACCCTTTTACTCTACGAGTAACGGGTATAACTATAATCTATGATTTTCTTAATACAAGCAACTATAATAAATTTAAAAGTTCTTATTTTATTGCTAAAGTCAAAGAGAAAAAGATACAAGTTCTAAAAATTTAATAAAAATAAAAAATAGAAAAAGTTAAAAATTCCTAAAGAATAATAATTTAGGATAGGAAAGGCATATTTTCCAAATTTAAAATTAAATGTATCACAAAATCTGCAGTATACCCATTTAAAAAAGGCTTTAAAATGAACATTCAGCTAAATGATGTTTAAGGGCTCCTATATTTGTACCGCACGTGTGTTAAAGTCTTTGACTGAGGTACTGTCAATGCTTTTTCGTAACCATCTCCATTTTGTTTCGAGCTCTTGTTTGCCCTCCAACCATTTCACTTTGTTCCCCATTCCGAAGGGCAACTTCAGTGAGAGAGTAAATAGGCCCGACCACTGGCATCTGCCAGCGACTGTCGCCAGGTGTACCCATCAGAACTCATGCCATCCAGCAGATCCCCATCACCATCCTCATCCACATCCCCATTCCCATCCCCATCACCGATGTTGTAAACTTTTTTCTGAACTTAATTAGCTTTGACTGGGGCTCGGGGGCTATGTTCTTTGCCATCGAGTGCCCCAAACCCCTGGCTTTATATCGTACAATTACCCAGTGGAGCGCGTGCTGCAACCGCAGGTGCTAGAGCAGCACAGCACTCGGTTCTCTGCCCATTTTTCAGCTCCCAGTTCCCAGTTCCAGTTCCCTCTATTCCATTTCCATCTCCAGCTGCCGGTACTACCAATCAAACCTGCTGGGGAGCTCTCTTTGCTTCCAATTCCAAACTCGGATAAAGCGGATAAACCGCACACAAAGGCAGCCAGAAACTGGAAGTCGTCGAGCCAATGGGCAGGCCGCACTCAACTCGAGCAACCCTCGTGCGATTCGACCGCTGGCAACTTAACTGTGCTGCGCAGAGCGGGCCCAGTTAGTCAGCCTTGCGCAGTCGATGCGAACGGACGCGTCGCCTCTAGAGGAAAATAGTAGTGGAAAAAGAAAACCCAGAAATAGGAAAAACTATAGGAAGGGAAAACGTGAGCCAAACGTGACCGCGTGTGAATAAAATTAAATAAACAGCAAACTACAAACCAAACATAATAAATCAAAGATGGTCTTGAACGGCATGCCCATCAATATGCCTCTACCAGTTCCCATGCCCGTGCCCAGTCCTCCGGCCACCAAGTCCCGGGTGGCCCTCGACTGGGACATCAACGACTCCAAGATGCCGTCGGTGGGGGAGTTCGACGACTTCAGCGACTGGGCCAACGGACACTGCCGACTCATCTACTCGATCCAGAGCGATGAGGCCAGGAAGCACGCCAGCGGCTGGGCCATGCGCAACACGAACAACCACAACGTGAACATCCTGAAGAAGAGCTGCCTGGGAGTGCTCCTCTGCAGTGCCAAGTGCAAGTTGCCCAACGGAGCCAGTGTTCATCTGAGACCCGCCATTTGCGACAAGGCCAGGAGGAAGCAGCAGGGCAAACAGTGTCCCAATAGGTGGGTTGACAGCTTGAGATCAGATCCGAAGATCATTTTAACTAACTCTATATTCAATTTGTTAAACAGAAATTGCAATGGACGCTTGGAGATCCAGGCCTGCCGCGGCCACTGCGGCTATCCAGTCACACACTTCTGGCGCCGGGACGGCAATGGCATCTACTTCCAGGCCAAGGGAACCCATGATCACCCCAGGCCCGAGGCCAAGGGATCCACGGAGGCCAGACGCCTCTTGGCCGGCGGAAGACGTGTCCGCAGCCTGGCCGTGATGTTGGCCAGGGAATCGGCCCTCAGCGACAAACTGAGCAGCCTTAGGCCCACGAAGCGGCAGGCCAAGAGTCAGCCGACGCAGGAGAGCAAGCGCAGGAGGATGGGTGGTGACCCCGAGGTGACCCCAACCGGCCAGGAGCTAATAGCAGCAGCCGGCTATCTGCCCACATCGACGCCCACGCACAGCAGCCACTTTGCCCAAACGCAGGGTTCATATCCGGGATCTACGGGATCGGTGGCCAGTCAGTGGAACGGCGAGATCTACTACGAACCGGAGGGATCGTCCTATGCCAATGGAATGTACGCCTACGATATGCTCCACTCGCCCCTCTCCGCGCACAGCTCCACGGGCAGTTACTACCAGGAGAACCTCCCGCAGCAACTGCAACAGCAGCAGCAACTGTCGCATCCGCAGCAGCAACTCTCCCCGCAGCAACATGCGCCCAACAACTACGATCAGCCTGCGATCGCCTCGAGCTTCCCCTGCGGAATGCCCCTCTACGAGAGCTGCGATGACACCTCCAGCTTGACCAGCAGTTCGGGCTACAGCTCCGAGGATTACGGCTACTTCAACGGATATCTGCCCAACTCGCTGGACGTGAGCAACGGAAGCCAGGGCCAGAATCCCAGCCAGGACGGAAGTTTCTACACAACCAGCTCGGAGATCTTCAGTGTGTTCGAATCGACCCTGAACGGAGGAGTAGGAGGAGGGGCCAGCAGCGCAGTGGATCTGCTCTATGACGAAGCCGCAGCCTACCAGCAACAAGCTTCGTCCAGCTTCCTGCCCCTCGCCAGTTATCCCCAGGAGCCGCAGGATCAGCTGCAGTCCGCTGATTACTACTACAGCAACTCGGGAGTGGAGAACGGGTGGAACATCCAAATGGACTCGGCCACCAGCACGAATCCCGTCTACTGCTAGAAGGGCTGATAAAGGGATAAAAGATCTCTCACCGCAACTCCTATTACTGAGCCACTCAAGCGTTGTTCTAGTCCCTAGTTGATTTCCATTCATGTTCCCATTGCTTGTTGGTCCTATTATTACGTATGAATTATTGTATTGAACGTTTCTAGTTTGTACTCCTGTACTTGTTTCCCAGCTATTCCAAAGTTTTAGATATAAAACTTTAGTTATAAGAATAATACATGTAACTTTAAACTGTAAGCGCATAGAGTGTTAAGTCACATTTCCCACCTATTTATGAATTTTTGTGTAGTAATAAACATTTTTCAAAAAACAAAAAACTAAATCAAAGCAACCTTTTTTGATTGGTGTCAGACTTTTGAAGGCAGGTCGGAATAGTAGTCAGTATACTTTCTCTAGCGGCAAGAAAAACATCTATAGTTGTTCCGAAAATAAAACACCTACGGTGGCTGTAAAACAAAACGTCTACAGTTGTTCTGAAAAAAATAAAGTAAAAATTTGTTGATAAGCCAACATTGTTAAGATGCCTCCTAGACGAGTTGAAAGCCAGAACCGTATGCCTTCATTGGTAAGTACGAATATTCGGTAATGTGCTTAACGCCACCAAAAACGTTTCAAAATTCTTGATTAGGCTCGTCAAACAGCTGCCATAATCAACAGTCGAGCTATGCTAAACTTTTTGAGCCGGCAGCGCTTTCAGATTATTCCTCCGCGAAGAATGACTCGCCGCGGCAATTCTTCTACTGGAAACCGGGGAAACCGTGGCAATTCTTCTGCTACTGTAAACCGCGGCAATTCTGCTAGTCGGGGAAATTCGAACAGAAGGATTCGTCGTCCTACGGCTGCCCAGGTTCGGGCTCTAAGATCTCATTTACAAGTGGAGCTGCAGCAACTGGAAAGCAATCTAGTCCGTGGAAACGTGGATTTTAATATTTCAATTAATCCCAACGATGTGATCTCGGCTCTGGATTTACTTGTTACATGGTGCAGCTCGTCGCGTTCGCTGTCACTAGAAAGTACATTGGAAAATGGAAACAGTAAGTTCCACTATCTAAATTTTTAAAAATTGAAATAGGGTAATAAACTTCCTATAGTTCATTTTATTTTGAGATCAAGTGAAGTTCCGAACTCGACTGAAAATCCCACTGCTCAAGTTGCCAACGATCAAAATCCGCGTCGGGAGGATCGGGAAAGCAATGAAAATCTAGGTCGTGTAGATCCGAATTCCAATGAAAGTGTCGACGATGGAAATCTTCAAAATCTACGTCGGGAGGTTCAGCATGACCATGGTGAGAATCAACGTGAAGAAGAACAACTTTGAAAATGCCAATGATCAAAGTGAGCACGAAGAAGATCAAGATGAAAATCGCGAAAATATCTAAGAGTATGATAACCAACCAAAAGAAATTACCAAATCAATCTAGGTCTATTAAATCTACAAAGATAACAAATGTATAGTTTGTACTTTGTAAGATTTTGTAAAAATTTGTCTATTGTTAAAATGTGTTAATTTAAAAGAAAGTTTAGTTGTTATTTCAGTTTGCTTGCTTTAAGTTAGTACTAGGATTTACTACGAAATATGTAACGTGAAAAGCGTATCGTAAAAGAGCCAATTTTGGTTTTTAAATCTCTATCAAAGGCTGTTAAAAATTAAATTTAAAATTCAATTTTCCACCGGCAATCAAATCAAGGGTCGATTAAAGGGCTTACCTCCTGTCAGAGGCCACTCAAACATTTGGATATTGTTTCTGCATTTTTTTTAAACCGATTATAAATAATTAAAAATATAAAAAAAGGTCGTTGCAGGGAAGGGGTTGGAATGAAATCCTGCAAGAAGTACTCGACCCTAATGGGGGTTTGCGAGCGACCATAAACAAAACGCCCATTAGTTGTCATGTCGGATGGGAAGTGTGCCGCTTACGCGTGCGACCTTCAAGGATATTCAAGGATATTCGCACAGAGAGCTGAAACAAAAATGAGGAATGACTTTGTTTCAAACGATATTTGCATACATAATTCGAACCCTTGCCTAAATGAAAACATTTAAAATGTTTTGATTTCATTTATGTTAATTTCCAGCCATAAATCACAACAGAGCGTGTGCTTCCTGTCGAGCCAGCCTTCGTCCTGCGACAATATTTGTCCTTGCTGTTTGATTAGCCCCTAACCCGAACCCTCGCATGCAAATGAGAACTCTTTGGAGTCGCTGACTCTGCTGCTCTTTTTCTGTTATCCTTGGGTGCTCTGAGGGGAGGAAGCCGAGATCACAAAGGTATTATGCAAATTTACTGATGCTGATCCCATTGTTGCCGGTGTAATTCAATATTCGCGTGAATTAATGTGCGAATCCTTCGGCTGAGGTTTCGCAAATTCACATTTGCAATTCCAGAAACTAATTTCAAATGCAAATACGATTCGGTGCCAATTTGTTAATGCAGCTTTTCGCGCACTAATGAAGTCAATAGAGGTCTCAATTTAGGATTAGATGCTTTACCTTGCAAAATCCGTTCAGAAGTCGGTTTTTGGAAATGTTTATGTCAAAAAATATCTAATTATAAGAAAAAGTAAATATAAACACTAACTTTTTAAGTTGATTAAATTGATTTTTAGTTCTAAATAATGTGCAATACTTTTATGAAAAGAATTAACAATGTTATGAAAATAGGATATGATTTTATGTTTTCAGAAAAATATAATTCGTCCTTTTGGCTATTCTTCCGCTTTTGATAAGCCCGCTGTTTGGAAAGGTCAGGTCAGACAGTCACTCACTCAGCCGTCTACCAGCATTTGACTGACAGACTTTTGCAGTTGACATTAACCGACGAACTCGAGTGTGACTTTTTTGACTCCTCACACATCAGAGGCGGATCGGCCTAGAAATCAAAACCGCAGCTGCAGATTCGGCGAAAAACGATTAACTATTTACTTTATAATACATGCCACATAAAACGCCTGCGTCAAAGGCCATAAAGGCGTGTTGCCACAATAAAGCGCATGGCAATGTGGCGAAATCTCATCCGAACCTATTTAGGAGTGGCCACTTGAAAGGACAATAGTATCGAAGCAAATGAGGCGCGCTTAATGCGGCTTCAATGAGTCCTGGAAACGAGGAAGCGACCTCAAAAATGCGATTGACATGCGTGTCCCGCAAATTGTGCGGCCTGTTAATGGTCCAAGGTAAGGCGGGGTGGGTCAGCGTGACAAATTCACGAAAACAATGTCGGTGAAAAAATCATAGAAGTCGGCTTCGGGATTTCGATTCTAAGTTCAATTCCATTATTACGATTTCTTTAATAAAAAATCGAATTGAAAATCCAGAGTAAGCGGATTTAATAAAGCCTTTATTAAAACTCAGTTCATTACAGTCTACTCAAAAATTCTCGTATGCCTGTGAAAAACTAGTTAAAATCCTCACGGATGTATTTGCAGTACTCATTTTATTTTAAATCTACGTACATTCTCCTGATGCGCTTCGTCACTACGTGGAGTGCCATCCACAGTCATACACTAGCGCCATCTAGTTTTGAAGGGCCAGTTGCTGGCGACATCTAGTGGGTGTGTGCTATTTTTATGCAGCCCTGGTATTTCTTAGGTCTAACGGTTATACATTTAATAAGATTGAGAAATAAAAGTAAAATAATTTAAATTTACAGAAAAACAAATAAAAATGTTTAATGGACGGATCATTTCGATAATATGGGTATGGTATATTAAAAAAATGGTATTTTTAATTATGGACCGGAATTTTTACAGCTTTTGACGCGGTCACACTGTTAATGTGCAACAAGTCGAATTGCCGCATCGTATTTTATAGCGAATCGCGAACACATAACTAACGGTGCAAGACCAAAGTTCGATTCTGAATATTAAATAGATAATCCGATAGCTAGTAAGCGAAAAGTGAAAAACCCCCTGGAATCGAACTGAGATGTCGGCGACGAGATTTCTGAGTGCCGTTGGCCAAATTTCGCGACAGCAGTTGCTGCAAAATAAGTGCACGAGAGGTGGGTAAACTGATGGTTCTTCTGTGGAAAGGAAAGGGAAAGTAGAGATTGCGGCTAATAATAATACCGGAGTGGAATTTGGCCCCCTGGAAGTGGGTACTACTAGCGGTATCTCTCTCTCTACTTTTTTTGGTGAGCCTCCCCCGATGCCGCATAACTGGACTTTGCACTTTGTACTCACTCTCTCTCTATTGACGTAAAGCTTCTGTCTCTCGCTTTCTGTTTTCTGATTTCCGATTTCGAGTAGGGCCGTGAGATAATGACCACTAATCGCCAAAACCGATCTCTTAACCCCACGCAGCCCTGCCCATTTCGGCCCACCTCCTCCAGAGCCGCCGCCTGATGTCCACGAATCCCGCCCCGGTGGCCAGTGCCAACAAGCACCTCCACACCAAGGTGGTCAACGGGGTGCTGGTGATCAAGATCGACTCCCCCAATGCGAAGGTCAATTCCCTGGGCGCCGAGGTGAGCGACGAGTTCGAGCGCGTCATCAAGGACCTGGAGACGAACCCGGCCGTCAGTTCGGCCGTCCTGATCTCGGGTAAACCCGGTTGCTTTGTGGCCGGAGCCGATATCGGGATGCTGGAGGCCTGCCAAACGGCGGAGGAGGCCACGCTGATCTCGCACGGCGCCCAGGTGATGTTCGACCGCATGGAGCGCAGCAAGAAGCCCATCGTGGCCGCCATCAGTGGCGTCTGCCTGGGCGGAGGACTGGAACTGGCCCTGGCCTGCCACTACCGCATTGCCACCAAGGACAGCAAGACCAAGCTGGGTCTGCCGGAGGTCATGCTGGGCCTCCTGCCCGGCGGCGGTGGCACTGTGCGCCTGCCCAAGCTCACTTCCGTGCCCACGGCTCTGGATCTGGAGCTCACCGGCAAACAGGTGCGTGCCGATCGTGCCAAGCGGCTGGGCATCGTGGATTTGCTGGTGGAGCCCCTGGGTCCTGGACTCCAGCCTGCCGAGCAGAACACCATCGAGTACCTGGAGAAGACCGCCGTGCAGGTGGCCAGCGATCTAGCCAGCGGCAAACTTCGTGTAAGGCATTATACTCATGAAATATTTACACATTGCATCATCGAATTTCAAAGATGTCAATTGTTTGTCCCGAACTCGATATGCACAAACTGATTTTAGAACACATTACATATTTATACTTTATTTGTTTTTCCCTTAGGTAAATCGCGAAAAGAGCGGTCTGGTCAACAAGATCCAGTCCTTCGTCATGGACACCGACTTTGTAAAGAACAAGATCTTCGACACTGCCAGGAAACAGGTGCTGAAGGCCTCCAATGGCCTCTATCCCGCTCCCCTGAAGGTTAGTTATTGGGCAAACTCTTTCTATACCTTTTAGCTAACCATTGTGTCCGAACAGATCCTCGATGTGATCCGCGCTGGCGTGGATAAGGGAATCGATGCTGGTTACGAGGCGGAACGCAAGGGCTTCGGCGAGCTGTCGGCCACGCCCGAGTCCAAGGGTCTGATTGCCCTCTTCCGTGGCCAAACGGAGTGCAAGAAGAACCGATTTGGCAAGCCAGAGCGTCCAGTCAAGACTGTGGGTGTTCTGGGAGCTGGTCTGATGGGCGCCGGCATTGTTCAGGTCTCCGTCGACAAGGGCTACCAGGTGGTGATGAAGGATGCCACCGATGCCGGTTTGGGTCGTGGCATTGGGCAGGTGCAGAAGGGACTGGAAACGGCTGTGAAGCGAAAGCGGATTTCTGGACTCGAGCGCGATCAGACTCTAGCCAATCTGCGACCCACTCTTGATTACAGCGACTTCAAGAACGCCGACATCATCATCGAAGCTGTGTTCGAGGACATCAAGGTGAAGCACCGCGTCATCAAGGAGTTGGAGGCAGTTGTGCCCGAGCACTGCGTCATTGCCACCAACACCAGCGCCATTCCCATCACCAAGATCGCAGCGGGTAGCTCGCGTCCCGAGAAGGTGGTCGGCATGCACTACTTCTCGCCCGTGGACAAGATGCAGCTCCTGGAGATCATCACCCACCCAGGCACCTCCAAGGACACCATCGCTCAGGCTGTGGCCGTCGGCCTCAAGCAAGGCAAGGTCGTCATCACTGTGGGCGACGGACCCGGCTTCTATACCACCCGCATCCTCTCCACCTTGCTGTCGGAGGCTATAAGGTTGGTTCAGTTCAATAACTATATTCGCAATAGTTTCAAAATTAATTGCTCTTCGTTTTCAGACTACTGCAGGAGGGCGTGGACCCCAAGGAGCTGGACCAATACACAAAGAAGTTCGGTTTCCCCGTGGGGGCTGCAACCCTTGCCGATGAAGTTGGCATTGATGTCGGCTCCCACATTGCCGTGGATTTGGCCAAGGCTTTCGGCGAACGCTTCAGCGGTGGCAATTTGGAAGTGATGAACGATCTGGTGCTGGCCGGTTTCCTCGGACGCAAATCCGGAAAGGGTATCTTCCTGTACGATGGCCAGAAGAGGGGCACTCGTCCGGTGAACAACGATGCTGTGGAGATCGTCAAGCAGAAGTACGGTCTGGTATCGAAGGGAGCCAATACGCCCGAGGATCTGACGCTGCGAATGGTGTCGCGTTTCATTAACGAAGCCGTGCTGTGTCTGGAGGAGAAGATCTTGGACAGTCCGCTGGAGGGCGATGTGGGCGCCGTTTTCGGACTGGGCTTCCCGCCATTCTCCGGTGGTCCCTTCCGCTGGGTTGATCAGTACGGAGCTGGCAAGCTGGTCAGCAAGATGCAGTCCTATGCCGAGCTGTACGGAGCTCCCTTCAAGCCCGCCCAGACTCTGCTCGACATGGCCAAGGACCCGGCGAAGAAGTTCTACCCCAAGACTGGCTCCTCGAAGTTGTAGATTCGATCCAATCCGATCCCAGCCTCCGATGTAGCCGCCAACGAAATTTAGCTTTTAGTGCGAAGACAGGGACAAGGTGTGTCCTTGTGCATTTCTCTCAGAAAGGATACCTTTTGTGGAGTACCCGCTCATTTGAAAGTGGGGCAAGGCCCTGCGAAACACCCTCTGTTGAAGTTGTCGAGATTTAAATTAAAGTTTACCATGTAATTTTCCATACTCTCACTTGTTTATTATTTCACACAGCAGTTTGATTTCCATCTATCTCTTTAACTCTCTTAGTTTGACTTAAATGGGAACAGCTTTGTACATCGATTTTGTAGTTTAAGCTTTAGCAGCAGCGTATTTACAGTTTTCTTAAAACTAGATATTTTCGCTCTATACGAAGCTGCCGAGAATACCCACGGATAGCCAGACCGCTTCATATAGAGCTTGATGGCTTATCAGGAGACCTTATGATTTCGGATTCATTGAAATGTGTTTGATTTCAATATAAGCAGTGCCGTATTGTCTATATCGAAATGAAACAAACATCGTGAACGAAATATTAGTCTAGCCCATTTACTTACTCAACTGATTGAGCGTACACAACACATGAACAGTGAGCAGACTGAAGTTGACCACTCCAACTACAGTTCCACCTTAAGCTTCTATCTTAACATATCATATTTCTAGTTAAGGATTAGTGACTTTCCGCTCCTCCTCCTTTGCCCTCATTGTTTTCGCCAATCGCGTCCAGAGCTGCGCCTTTGATGCTTCACAGATCCCCCATTGCTGCTTCCTCCACTGCCATTGACCGCACTCGAGACTCCTCCTCCGTTGCATTGCTCCGGGGCTGGATAACGGGTTACAACGTCGTCGATCAACTCCAGGATGCCAATCTTGAACTTGCGACGCTGCTGGGGAGTGAGGGCCGCAAGATCTGGCAGGATGCTGCGAAAGAACTCCATGTCCGCCAGTTCCGACGAACTCAGTCCGCCGTAGAAACCACCCGAATTTGCCAACGTGCTGGTGGCCTCGCATTCCGTCTTGATTCTTTTGGTGCTGCCCGGTTCGAAGGAAGGATGATGCTCCATCGCCAGGCTCAAAGGATGTGGATGCGAGTGCGGGTGGTAGTGCAGGGGCGGTGGTGTCCCATGTCCGCCGTCATTGTAGATCAGTTGCGAACCGGTCTCGGCTAGCTGCACATCCGGAATGAAGTTCTTCATGCTGTCCGCACTGGCCGTTTCGCTCCTGGCCGGCGAATCACCTCCTCCGCCCCTTTGAAGGGCGGAACTGTGGGTGGGCGTGGACGCAGGACGCTTCAGACCCAGGGTGTTGGTCACTGCCGGATCGAAGGCATCGATGGTCTCCTCATCGTCCTTCTCCGATATCGAGTACTTCAGCTCCAGGACCTCCTCGCCGTTATTGCTGATGTTGTTGTTGTTATTGATGTTGGTGCTGGCGCAGTATTTGTGCTCCTCGTGCGCATGGATGGCTGGGTGGAGGAGATATGGCTGGTGGTGCTGCAGGTGTTGCTGGGACATCTGGTACAGCGTGGCCAGGCTATTGTTGCCCTCTAGGGAATTTCGACTGGACTTGAGGAAGGGCAGCAGGAAGGCCATGTGCTCGGTCAGGTAGTACGGCTTGTGCTGCGGTTCCGATCCGGATTGCTGCTTTATGTAGCGGGACAGGCAGGCGCGTAGGTTCCGCCATCGCTCCTTGCAGTGGATTACTAAAATGGGAAGAAAATGTTTCTTTAATATAAATGGTTAATAATGATAGCGATTTCGGCTTACCACTTTCACGCGTCTCCTTCGATATAAGAACCCAAGCCTTCTCCTGGTTGTCCCTGTAAATACAGAGTTTAAATTAATTTAAAACAATTATTTTATAATATTCTAGGGGTAAGTTAAATTCTTTATAAATCGAAAAGCTTTACTTTAATCTATGGTGAATCTGTAATATCTATTTTTGTAACTGATTAGTGTCACAATCACTACATCTACTTAGACTTTAATCTTAAGGGGTGTGATTCTTTGGAAATTCCTCAATTTATTATCATCTAAAATCACACATTTCTCGTTTTTAAAATGTTTTATTGAGTTTTCTATAATGAGAACTTCTCGAGTAACTATTAAACCCAATGGATGTGAGGTGGTAACTACCTTAATATGTAGGATTTCCCACTCACCTGTTGCGGTATTCCGGCACCTTCTTGTCGTAGAGACATTTGTGGGTGCGCACCAGGTTGACAAAGCGGATGTTGAAGTCCTCGTCCGCCTGCATCACTCGGTTCGTGGATCCAATGGTGGCTCCTGCGGTTCCCGATCCCGATCCTGTCGGGCTGTGCTGGCTGTAGGTGGTGCTGCTGGCGGTGGTTCGCTCCTCGCGTTCGTTGTTGTGGTTATTGTTGCTTGTGGAGCTCCGCGTTGAGGTTGTCATATTCGATGGTGGTTTCGTCCCTCACACAGCCTGTAGGAAATAGATTTTAAAAATAGGTAAATAAGATACCCTATTATTTTCAAGACTTTCAAAAGAGTAACATTTTTATCTGGCTGAGAAATAGAAACTTGAGGTTTTAGCCACTCCAATATTTGATTTTTAGACTTTCCTATCCATATTCCTATTTATTTACGAGCTGGCAAACAAAGAGCATTCTCTTCGACTCTTTTCTGATTTTTTTTCGCTTTTTGTTCTGGGGTTTTGTGTTCGGTTTCTTTTCGTTTTGTCGTGTTATTTGTTTGTGTTGGTTTCGGTGCTGTTCTGTTTCTGTTGCTGTTGCTGCTGTCTCAGCAAACGACGAATAGAGCTTTTCGCTCATATATATTTCGTGAAACTTAATAAAACATTGCGGCCGACTTTGTTGTATTTGTAGTCTTTGTAGTTGTAGTTGCCATTATTTTCAGTACAGTTTTGCGAGCTGGAAAGCAGCGAGAAAACGGGCGACATTGCCATGTTGTTGACAACTGCGAAACGACGACAGCAACTTTGTTTACTTTTCATATTATTATAGCCACAGCAGCAACAATGGCAGCGGCCATAAAAATAACAGGCAATTTGGCTGTTTGTGCTTCATGTTTTTGTTTTTGTTGTCGCCGAAAGCTGAAAGCTTTTGCCTGGCTCACTGATAACAGCAACAACAGGCGAAACAACAGCAGCGGCAACGGCAACAGCAACACATTGCAGCAGCAACAGCAACACATTGCAATGTTGTGTTGCAATATCCGAAAACATGTTGGCCAAATGCATCGAATAGTCACGAATGTGTGTGCGAGTACCCACCGAACTCACTCGCTCACTCACTCATTCGCGAAACGATTCGCTCTCGCACCTGCGACTACCTGTTTCGATTCTAATCAGCCCACTCACCTGTCCACTCACTCTACGGCCACCCCCTCCCCCTCGGCCACCCTCACATCGCGGCGACACTCTTGGGCCGCTCTTAAATCTCTAACAGTTTTCCCGCCACTTTCAGCACCTTGCTAGGCCCACCAGTTTTTTGCACAGCGAAAAACGTGCGCACAGTGGGTTGAAACTAAGCAAAGAAGGTTGTTCTATTAAATAAAGCCACTCATAAAAAGCAAAAAAAATATATGGCACATTTTTTCTAAGTCCTAAACAATGATTAGTAAAAAAATAGGTTTTTAATCACTTGGAAAATGGTTTAAAATTTAGTTTGACATATAATTTAAGTTAATAAGTTGTTTTTAACCTTATTAAAAAAAAAAGTCCGACATTTCAGAGAATTTCTATGAAATTAGGGTTAAAAGTATTGACATACTCAATGACGTCAGTTCGAAAGATCTCAGATTACAGATTATGCATAGTAGATTAACGTAGAGGATGCATTGATGAGGATAGGTAGTAGTGAGGTTTTAATCTTTTAAAGTTTAGGCTAATCCTAATCAGTAACATATTTTCGTTGCACTTGTACAAAGCACATTTTTAAGTGCCTGTTTAAAAACGATACATATTATTATTTTATTTTTTTATTGGCTATTTTTAGACATTTTCGTCCCACTGTTAGCTCGCAGCATTGTTGTGTTGTTTGGACAGTCATCATTATTATCAACGAACATCATTATCAAGGCGAACGTTGTTCGCGTGTTTTGGTTCTACCCGCTGTTGTTTTTGTTAATGTTATTGTTGGATTGTTATGTACAATGTGGGCGGGGAAAGGGGAAGGCGCTGAGACCGAGCAAGCCGAGCAGAAAAACAACAACCTGGCTGTGGCAATATTTATTGTATTACGTCTATTTAACATAAACATTTCAGCATGAGCCTTTCGATGTGTGTTTGTACTTATTCTTGAAGAAATGTTCATGTTTATATATTAGCAACGGGGCACAAAAAAAAGTACAGCTACCGCCCGAGCAACGTACAAAATCGAAAAACACAAAAACAGCAAAACACAAAAACCCAACCAAAAACAACAGCAAAAAAAAAATGAAAAAAAAACGAAATATATTTCTAAAGCTAACAAAACACACAGAAAACTTGCAGAAATCCCCGGCGCGCTCTTTGTTTCCCCTTCCAACAAATATACATATATTGTATATTGCTCCGTGGCCCAATGACAACAACAACAAAAGCAATAACTTTGTTAGATAGAGCAACAGCAACAGCAACAACAATAGACACACTCATACAGAGACAATCACATACAAGGAAACAATATGGCATATAGAATTTTTCTTGCTACTGCTTATCGGGGTATTATTTGTTGCTGTTGCTGTTGTTCTAACTTGTGATGTTGTGCGTAGAAGATTTCTTTACCTTTTCGTTTTATGCTTTTTTGTTGTTTTTAGCAGGGCTGTTGATCTCAAGAACTCCTGGCTCGAAGGCGATTTCAAAACGCAAAAACTCGCCAGCTCCTTGCTAGCAGCGATTTCAAAACGCAACACACACAGCGCACAAATAAAACGGCGCCAAAAATATTTTTGCTGCAACGGACCGACTGACGTAACGTTCAAAAATGTTGAATTCAAAAACTCGTGGTCGGCGGTGCACGGTGCTCGGGAATTGGCGGCGGACTGTTGGATTGTTGGCAATGTCGTATGTTTCGCCTTCCAAGCGACGAAGGCGACTAAACACACAGAGCAACGGGCACAGACACAGGCACAAGTGCGACTGCCAGCCAGCAGATACGAGAGCGAGCGGTGCACTGGGAGAAAAACTAACTGGTAAGCTAATTTCAATAAATTTAATATTACTTAAAACTTGGTAGATTAATTACCTTTAATTTAAATGATGTTAGTAGAAATATTTATTCCCATTTATAACTAATACTTTCTTTTTTACTTACCTGTAACAATTTTATTTGGGACACAACTCACACATTCTTTGGAATGTAGCAAGCAAAGCCTTATCTACACCCAAAATAATTGGTATGAAATAATAATAATTAATAATAATTCTCAAATAAATAAATAATAAACCTCTGAATTACGATCACTAACCTCAAAAATTCGAAATTGTTTTCCTGGCTGTCGAATTGTTGTGGAAATATAGTCAACGAATAAAGAGCATGTCTATAAATTAAAGTAAATGAAAATGTCAGAATTTCTTTCAAATTAAATTCAAAAATTTTTTTTAATTCTCGTCGAATATTTATAAATTGTAAAATATTTTCTACGTACATTTGTTTTAATTTTTCATAAATATTTCTGGCTGCATATTTTATATTTATTCCGCGAATAAATATTCAATTAAATTAAAAAGCCACTTAATGTTCTTTTCAGTGTGCACCCAGTATCTATCGGCTACGTAGAACACTGAAGCAACAACACGACACGAGCGGACGGCGAGCAAACAGAGAACAACGCACAAAACCCCGCTCTCCGCCGAACTCACAGATACCCCCACACGGACACACACCAATGCAACAATACAAACACACACGTACAGCTGGCGTTGAGCAGCAGGCAACTTTTTATTGTTGTTGCTGCCAACGAACAACAAATAAGACAAACAATGCACACACACACGCCGAGTGTTTTTGAGTCAGAGAAACGGCAACTGCGCGGTACGAAATGCAAAGATACAGATGCAAAGGGGGTGGTGTGAGGGGAGGGGGAGGGAAACGACACAGACCAACAAAAATTGTTGCACTGTGAGCCGAATGTTGCTTGTCGACGATAGCCGAAAAGGAAAAGTCACCCCGAAAGGATCACGCTAAGGATTATTTAAGGGTACCTGCCAGACTGAATTCAAAATCGAATTTCTAAAATATGGTTCTTTATAAAACTGTATTAAAATATTTACTTCAGAAATGTTATTTTTCAAAAAGTTTAAAAAAAGTTTCAATATTGTTTTTCAAATTGAACAAATATTTTTGTATCTTTCAAACTATTTTCTTGAACAAGTGACAGTGGCACATCGCAATTCCAATATTGCATTCCGAATATTGTATTTCTGTTTTTCCAACCTGTAATCCCCGCACGGAAAAAAAACAAATCACCAAAAACCCAAAACCGTTTTACCTGGAAATTTACCTGCAAATTAGCAACGATCTTCGTTCCAGTGTGCGACTGCTTCTTCTTCTTTTTCGCTCTAACTCTCAGGAAACATTGAAACAACAACAGTTGCTTACTCAGCCTCACATACACAAGCACCCTCCCGCTCTCGCAACAGCTGCCGCTCTCAAAACCAACAACAAGGCGAGCAAACAAAAATTATTTTGTTGTTGCACAAAAAGCTCAACGAATTTGTTTTTCTGCCCGTGTTTCCAACAAGCTTTCCAACAGCATTTGTTTAAATTTTGTATTTATTAGGCGCGCTTTGACCAAATGTTGAAAACGTTCATTTGAAAAAGCTTCTTTGGCTGAACGCTAGATGGCGCACGCTACTTCCGGTATAGATATTTCAACGCTTTTTCGGTTCTATATGTTTTTAGTATTATTATAATGAATTGTTTTACGAATTAGATAAGATACATTCTATCTAGTCTATGACTTTTTAATTCCTTCGGTTATAGATCCGTTAATAATAATCGAATTATTATTTTAGGTTTGGGGTTCGAAAGACAAAGACAATCCAAGAATCCTTTCCTATAAGTGCAGTTCAAATATATGCCCGAAACATCTGTATTCCAACTTTGAGGTCCTTTTTATCAGAACTTTGTAAGCAGTAATCGAGGTAAATAAAAATAAACGTTTAGTTTTGTAACACAGTGTTGCAAGAACGGCTTTCCGCTATTTAAGTGTTGTCTAAAAAATTATCCTTTGGCTGTAACGGTTATCTAAAATGGGATTATTCAAACCCTCGTTAATACAATTCAGATTGGCAAAAGCTCTTCGAAGCTCAAAGGATCCCACTCTGCAGGACCTGTCTGTTCCGCCTGATAGCCGACAGCCACCCCAGTTTTTCCAGCACTTTAATGATTTGTTTACAACTTTGTTGCCTGCAATTTACCGCTACCATACGGACCTGCCAGCCCAGCTTTTCACCCCTTTCCGCGCGCCTGGAAAAGCTTTTCTCCGCTGGCAGGATGTCGCGTCCTGCGTGTGTGCTCAAAAATTCAATAAAAAGGAGGCTCGTTTCTGTTGTGGCCTACATGCCACTGCCGAGCAATCGGTTCGAAAGCCGAACGCGAGCCGAGGAAAACTTGGTCACCGGGTGGGAAATGGGAAATGGAAAAGCGGCAAGGGGGTGGTGGGTTAGCCAGGGGGAGGGGATGTCGGGCAACGAGAGAGCTTCCAAGTGCAATGGAGCTCAGTTGCCACAGGACAGTCGAGGCGAGTGCTCGTCCTTGGTCGCAACGGGCTCCCGGAAAAGCGGTCCTTCGGCCTTCGAGTGTCAGGATTGTTTTGGTTACGCGACTGCCTCGGTATTGGTGGCGAACCTCTGTGTGCGCGCGTGTGTGTGTTTGTGTGCGCTTAAAAATATATTCGACATGAATTATTTACCCAAAACGAGAGCTGGAAAGTTTTGAAAAGTGCGATGAACGACGGAGTTGAGTCAGCGGAAAGTTTCGACTCGAGCACTTTGACGGGCAATTTGCAGCGGCATCAAGGATGCAGTCTCCTTCTCACTGGGATGTGGAATGCATTTCCCGAAGCGCAGTATGTGACTCTGTCTCTTTCTTTAGTGAAAACCCCCCATTTGCCCGCTCTCTCGCACTATGTCTCTCCCTCTCCCCCTATCTATCTATCGCTCTCTCTCATTCGCTCCCCATTGTTTTCTCTGGCAGAGTGTAGAGTTTCGATTTCGTTAGAAAATCGAAACAAAAGCGGGCCAGGCTCTCGAGAAATTGTGGGTGTCGTTGCTGCGGCTACCTGTAGATGCCACATAAACACACAGATACGCGGCTCGGGGTGAATGTGTGCGAGTCCTTGAACGGGGCTTTCGGTGGTCCGTCACCCCTTGGCCACCCACATCCGTATCCGTGTCCATGGCTGCCTTTCACTGCCCGCTTCCGACTCTAATTAATTTATAATTCAAGGTCCAATGCGCTGCCACTGAAGGTTAAACATGACGAACTAGCGATTTTCGGTGGCGGGGGGTTCTCTATGCTGTATGAAACTTTTAAACTGCTCGCTGGCAGCTGTAATTGCGGGATTTCCGCGGAAGCTGCACAAAAACTTTTACCAAGAATCGACAGGAGTCAAGTTTTTGCCGGGACGTGAAATCCGATAAAGTGGAAACTTAACCAGGGATCATCTTGTAGTTGGGCGCACACAAGCTGTAATTTAATTTGCCCGCCGCCCAGTTACCCCAGAGACTCGTCGGCAATTAAGGCTGGCTAAACAATAAACCTCTGGGCGAAGGAAAACACTTGACGCTCCAGAGTGGAAAACCCGCATTACGCATACGCCACATCGGCAGTCTGGCAACTTCGAGGTGCGACCCTTCGCCGTGGGATCGTCGATGAGGTGGGGAGAAAAGCTCTTCACCGCTGACCACTGGCGGTGCCATCATCCTCTCACCTCTCGGTAAGAGGTACAAAAAAAATACCGCCCCAAAATGCAGCGGAGAGCGGCGATTGTCTGGCTTTTGGTTCCTCTGCCGAAATGAAAAGCATTTTCATTTCTCGCCTGAGCAGAAATTTCAATGATTTCCCTTGCTCAGTGTGAAACGAACCAACAACTCAAACGAAACGAACGCGAACGCGCGCGCGAGAAAAACAAACTAGAATAGAATAGAACAAATTAACCTCTCCCCCCAAAAACAAAAACCCAAAGCGCTGAGGAAGAGGGGCCCTAACCCAATCCTAACAATAAACAATAATCGAATAAACGAAATTTAAATTAACAGCGAATGAGTAATACCTGAGCGATTTATTAAACCGACTGCACGGCCAAGAAATCCACAAGTAGCTGGCACACGGAAAGATAAATAACTGCACAGATAATTGCTAGTCCTCGGTACTGGGCTCTAAAAATAACCCAACAATATAAGCGGCGACAATTGCAGGGCGCTGTTGCAAGAAGTGGAGGCGGAGCTGCCGGGCGAAACCCCGAGGATCTGTGAGTAGAAATAATACACACCGAACGCCCCACCATCGAGCTCCCAATCCGATCGGCTGGGTGGAAAATCGAAATAACAAACTTCAGTCACCTCGCGGTCTGCGTCACACACTCGCTTACTTGGACTCGCGGAATGGGAGTCGTGTGGCATGTGTCCTTGCCTTCTCTATACTCGCACTTACAGTCAAGCCTCTATAGAATTTATAGTATAAATCAGACAACTAGAAAACCAACTTATCTACTGTTTGAATACCTTTTTAAATACTCACCTTACAGGCATTTAGAAAAGTTACATAAACACGTTGATCTTTTCTTATACATATGTATATAGGCCCCAATAAGAGTTGAGCCCTAGAGTTGGAAGAATATATTTTCAGAAATGAACAAAAATACGGAAATCTTGAATGGGTTTTTCGTTTTCCAAAAAGTCTTTTGACGGGCCCCACTTATTTGTATTAAATCAATCTTACTTTTTTTACTCATTGCAAATGCCTTTGAACTCTGTAGCTGGTGAAGAACACTTAGAAAAGTACACTTAACAAAATAATTGTTTTAATTGAAAAAAATTATTATTTTTTATTTACAGTGAATAGTGAAAAAAGTATAAAGGTATCGGCTATCAATCCGAAGTTATGAAGTAAATAATGACTGCAACTTTTATAAAAAGTATAAAAAATTCCATATTTTTCAAATTGTTTAAAACCGTTTCAATTACGTTTTTTTTATTGTCGCTGTGAACCAAATATCGACGAAATTGAGACCTTCGGAATTTAAGTTCCCACTTGGGAGATTTTACTCATAATCAGTTAGCTTTTGCAGAATTCAAAATAATATTTTTAACAGATCCCAAAAAAAACTCCTTTTGAAAAATTCTATCTAGAAGCTGCACTGTATTTTTCATATGCCGTGTTATTACCGCTGGTACTGGTACCACACGGCGTATGGGGAATGGAATGGCGACCAGCGGATGGATGAGTGGTGCACACTTTTTATAGCCAGCAACAGTCACACAAGCCGCACAATCAAGCGCTCGTCTCGGTGTTTATGTCAATTTGAATTTTGCATGTGGCCACTAAACTTGAATGAGCTGATGTGTCCTTTGTGCTTGTTGTCTTCATCCTGAGTGGGCGGGGTGGTTGGTGGTTGGTGGGGTTGTTGATACCGGAAGCTAGCTCAAACTGCGCTTCATTGCAACTTTGTGTGCGACCCCTTGGTTTTTGGGCGGGGAAAGTGGGCCGTGGGCGGTGGGCGGAGCACTTCTCTGGCGGAAACGGATATCCCGTGTGCTCTTTGCCTAGTTCGCCTTCGCCGCCAAGCGCGTCTCCTGTTTGTCATTTCATCAGCCTCGTCCCGGCTCCTTTCGGCTCTCCTTCCTTGGTGTCCTTGCATTTGCAGCACAGGAAATTTTAAATTGAATGTGCGCCCACTGGTTGTCTGTTGGATGCCTCTGCGGGTTTGGTGTCTTTCTTTGCTCTGCCTTCAGACTGTGTCCTGCTTTTTTCCTCCGATTTCCCATCCCGTTGGGCCAGATTTGTTGGTTCAGAAAAGTACAAGAACCGGAATGGAGAAGAAAATATAACAACATGGGCATGGAAACTGTATTGTGCATGGATACTCGTATTTATTTACCCGGAAACTCATACATTTTGATTAGCTATGTACTTTAAGAAGCCAAAATTGATCACCAATCAAACTGTTTACTTTATAGATTTGTGGATTGTAAGCTACACTGAAACTCACAGATTATACCAAATAAATGAAATTTCAAAAATAATTAAACAATAAACTAAATCAGATAAGACAGAAATTCTTTCAAAATCCAAGTCTTAAAAAGAAAATATATTTGTAGTTTATAAAAATTTGTTATTATTACGTTTAATAATAATTAAATTTATTAAATGTGTAAATGGTTAACAAGCAAATGAAAAATGCTTAAAACAAAGGTTGAAAATATTTATCATAATAAATACTATTAAAAGGGTTAATTATTTTTGATTTTTTAGTTCTTAAAAATCCATTGAAATGTGGGTTTAGATATTGTCCAAGAATACCCTCTAGGTATAGTCTCTACCAATTTGAAATTCAGGTAGCTAAGTTGCCATGTTGCGCGTTAGTTCGCAATGTATTCTGTTAGACGACATCAAGAAAAGCCATAGGGAGTCTCTCGGGGGAAACAGGTCCAGAATGTAGCAAAGTAGGGGGGTTGGGGAATTGTTTCTCCGGTGGCTGGACCACTCCTGTTGCATATCTTGTCTCGTGGCTCAACTTGCCACTCGGTGGCCCTCCTCCCCTGTTGGGCTTAGCTGCTCTTTCCGGGCGGCACAACTTGCATATTTGCCAAGATTTATGTCTGCTGTCAGCCACACGCACACTCGGTCACTCAGGCCTTATGTAACAGCTCCCGGGAGCAACCTAATTTCCGCTGCTGTTGCTGGCTAAACAAATTTCAGCCTCTCATTGCACATCCGCTGGCCCCTCGTGAGTTTTCCAATCGGTGTCGTCTCGCAGCAGGACTCCGAACCTCCTCGGATTCCGGACTCCGTTTTCCGGATTTCAAATTCCAGATTCCCGATGTGATGCACGGCCAGCCAAGAAAAGATTCTCTGAGTGCGCGTATCTGTGCCAAATGGCTGGCCTAACTGGCATTACCCGGTAGTTCAGTCCTTGCCTCCTTGCTTTAGTGTTACTGTTATGCCTGGATGCTGTTGTAATCCTTCGGCCCTCACACCCACAAACATACTATTAGGGGCTGCTACATCCCATAAACACTTAACGTCTATGCTGATGTCGATGGCTGTTGTCTCCCTCGGCTTTCTGGCTTATCGCGGCAATCCAGAAGCACCGGGATGTAGGATAGCCATAGCCCTAGCCCAAGCCCCACTAAATACACACTTGAGGTCAAAATAATAATGGTTATTGCAGGTGGTCTTGAAAAAATGTTCCATATTTTTGTATAGACAATATAATCGGTTAAAAGTACCTTTTCAGATGTAAAATTCTAAAGGAGAGAGAAATGTTTTATAGGATCTTACATTTACTTTGCTATTTTTGTGAAATTTTAAATCGGGTTGTAGTGTTAAAGTATATATTTTTGAAAGTGTTGAAAGTATATATTTCTTTAACAAACTAATTTGGTGAAGATTCGCTATGAATCAATAAATTACAGATAATGAAGGTTAATAAATTTGCATTGATGTTACTGACAATTTCGAAGACCTTTTTATCGCTCCTTTCGAGTTCTGATCGGATTCTGATAGTTCTCGACAGCTTAATTTAAAATATTACATTATTTTTTAGGTCCCATCACTATTATTTTCACCGAAGCTGTAGATGTTTCCAAGTGTGAGAGCGGGAGGGCAGTTTCCTTTCGCCAGAGTGTTGGTTGACTTCAAGCAGCCTCAAGTTGCTGTCGCTCGTTGTTCTCGTTATTCTTATTATGTCAGCCACCCACCCACCACCGCCCCCTCATAACTGCCATTTGCGTAAGTGTAAGTGCATATTCGTGTATGAGTGTGTAAGTGCATGTGTGTTGATTCTCAATCCTTTTGTATTGGGCCCAACAATGAAAGTTGAACACACAGAGAAAGGGGGTGGGGTAAAGGGGGGTGGGAGACTCGCCACATGTGTATGAATATTTCATTATATATATCGGATTTCTAGGAGCCCCTGCCTCCTTTGATCCGGTTCCGCCATCAGCCAGCTGCGAGAACCCGTCAAGTCCTTCCCAAGTGCCTGTCGTTTGGCCTGATTTGAAGTGGAATCGCTATTGAAACGTATCAGTCCACTTTCTCTAATTACTAAAGGGGAATTAAAATGTAATAAAAATTACAAGATATAATACAATCTATTATTAAGAATGCTTAGGATTTTTTTTTTTAATTTTATATATTAGTTTATTCCATAAGAATGATTACAGAGCCTTCTTTCAAAGACCTTAAAAGTCTAGAATAGACTATTAGAACTTAAAATTGTTATAACGATGGCTAATATACAAATATAAGCATAAAGGACTTTTTCAAATCTAACATTCATTTGATTCGCCTTATCTCAACCATCAAAGCATTGTACTTACGCTTCCCATTAGCATGCCAGTATCCGCTCCATTGACAGGCTCCTTCGGTGGGGGAAATGTAATCAATCAAAGCCGGTCGTGATGTGCATCATTTGCCTATCAGTGTCCGAGTTTCCCAACAATTTGCCACCCACCTCCCGA
This sequence comes from Drosophila prostipennis, assembly GCA_037075205.1. Taxonomy (NCBI): domain Eukaryota; kingdom Metazoa; phylum Arthropoda; class Insecta; order Diptera; family Drosophilidae; genus Drosophila; species Drosophila prostipennis. Next base: position 27,928 of record JBAMCJ010000857.1, read on the forward strand.
CGACCGCAGGATTCCATCTTTCCATCTTGGATTTGGACTGCCTGTGGATTGTTTTCGGCTCGGGGAAATGTTTTCATGTTTCGATTTCCGTCATTCGTCAAACTTCCAGCGGAGGTCAAGGAGAGTCTGTGAGTCACACAAGTATTTCTGATGCCGATTTCCGCCATCGTTCCATCTCCGATCTCTGGCCAGAACGGAGGAGCAATGGCTGTCCGTAAAACACGCAAGATGAAAACAAATTAAATGTCTACGAAATGGAGGAGATATCGTAAATAATGGAATTCGAAAAACAAAAGCACAAATATGCTTGGCAATCAAAAGCAAATTAAAAAGAGCATTTTAAATTCATAATCTGCCAGCCAGGAAATTGAGATTTCTCTGGATCGGACAGCTGCCGAGGGGGTGGGGGGTAGGGCAGGGTTTTGGGGATGATGGAATTGAATTGCTTTTAGTTGGGAATTTCACTAAGATTCAATGGCCACCGTTTAGGACAAATGAATCAGATTTCTCTGTATTTACTGCCACTTAGAAAATAATATTTTTGCGGTGGGCCAGGCATCTAAATATTTTGCCATATTTGCCTACGAGTACATCTGTATTTTTCCTATTAAAACACGTCTGTATTGTATGAAAAACCACCACCTCACAGGGTGTGTTAAGGCTGAAAAGAAAATGTAAATCCGCCAACCAAAAATTAAGATACCCTATCACCTTTCCCTTAAATAAGAAAAATTTGAGCTTTAAAATATTTTTAATTTTAAAAGACTAAAATAAGGAATATGAATCCTTATACCTTTCTCTTAAATACACACAAAAAAAAACTTGGTAAAATCAACTGTAATAATTGTCAAACAGGCCCCAACCAGCAAAATTGTCAATTCTACTAAGTAAATAGTTATTCCACAACAACAAAATACACACAATTAGCAAAGACACACACCCAAAGCAAAAACAAAATACACGTAACTATTTTAATAGTTGCGTAACTATCTTTGTTGGTCAATTTTACCAAGCAAGCTTTTTTGTGTGTAGGTAAAATTTTATCTTTGAAATATTTTTAATTTTGAAAGAAGAATGTATATATAAATTTAATCAAAATCGAATAATGATAGGTATTTGACAAAACATTCCCGTCTTCATTCTTTACCTAGTAAGTAAGTAAGAAAGGAGAGCGTGTTTCCCAGATTTTAAGGTTATGGTCATTATGTTCTGCGCCTAAAATATAATCATAATTAATGAAATTCCTATGTTTCCTGGTTTGCATAGAGTATGCTAACTGCTGCTTGCGGGTGACATGATGTTCCCTCCACTTGTTTGTTTTTTAATTTAGAAATTGTTTAACCTGTTTACTTTGGAGCAGCACCATCCACTCCCTTTGAAGGAGGGTGCGTGTGTCTGTGTCTGTGTACTCCAGTTAATGGCCTGTGACGTGTACTGCAAATAGGGGAATGGAGTGGGGAGGGGTTCAAAAGGAGCTACTTTTGCGGCTGCGTTTTCCACATCCCCCCGGGTCAGGGGAGGATTTCCCTAAGCTCCTTTCCGAAGGGTAAAAGGGAAAGGCGCCAGATGTGGGGTAATTGCATTCACAGGAAAGTGGGGCACATGTGACGGTCGACTGCATATTAAGTGGCCACTGGCCAGGGCACTTCAGCTAGTTGGTCAGTGGACATAAAGTGCAAGCCCTGCTATTAGCCAGTCTGGAATAGCCCCGATATTATCCGCAAACCGTTGTCAATTATCACCTATAAATACGGAACGCCCACTGAGATCTTCATGGGGGGAGGTCGTGAGTCACTCAGCCAATTACCTGGCCCAAGGCAAACAAAGCAGCATGAATACCCTATTTATTATTGCGATGGATGGATGGATGCATGGCAACGATCACGATCCCGTCCGTTCATTCATATTTCTTTATGCCCAAATGTTGCTCATACTTTGTCTATAAGTAGCCGGGTGTTTTTGAGTGTGGTATGCAACAGCTGTTTCGGCCAGAGAGGGAGAAAAACTGCAGAAGCGACAGATTCAGATTCAGAATCCGATTCTGTGGCAACTTGGTTCTCGCTCTCTGTGTCTCTTGGCAACTTGTCGCTTTCCAGTCTCTCGAATCTCGAATGAATTCAGCGAGGGATCCCTGAAATGAATTCCCCACAAATTCCGCCAGAGAGAACCCAGAAAAGAGCGAGTAAATTGGCTTGAATATGCCGTGGATGGTGGCGGGGATTTCTTTTCGCTTTGCAAGCGTTTGGCGTTTGGACGTGTCGCTCGAATGTCGCGTCGGACCCGCACAATAAAGTTAGTTTAACTGGGCGTATACGCAACGGGGCACCACATCCACATCCCAAACTCGCAGAGGTTTCTCATCCGCCCTGTGGTGCGGGGAAATTCATCTTTCGCCCGTCGTCGCCGTCGCTTGGGTTGTCGTTACTACGCGATCCCCACATACCGATACCGATCTCGAACGACCGCCAGTCGCTGCCCGCCGCTCGTGCGTTCCGTTCCGAGCCGATCCGTTCCGTTCGCTCTTCATATCCGCACATCCGCTTTCGCATCCGCATCCGGAACGGAATCCGCTGCTCTTCCTCCAAAAAGAAAATAGATAATCAGCTGACCGGACGACCGTTCTTTTGGAATTAGCTGCATTTTCAAGGCACGGGACTTTCAACTCAAAATCCAAACTCTCGAACCTCAGTATTTTCAACGCGCTTTGACTTTCTGCTATTTTTAACACGTGTGTTTGTGCGGCCAAACACACACACACTCTTTCCCCATTTCACATATTTTTTTCTTAACAAATTTGCCCGAGTTTCGCTGCTTCTGTGCGTGTGTGAGTGGAAAATTTCGTTGCGTTAAATAAGTTATAAAACAATATGGATTAACGAGAAAAATTCAATGGAGAAATGAATAAATTTCAGCAGTTAATACAATAAATTCTACCATTTAAAGTGGGTGAATCAACGGAAATCCATGGCGATCAATAGGCCAAGGAGTCAGGCGAGTGTGCGGATTTTAGGCCTGCCACTTGCAGTCTTCAGAGAAAATGCAGTGACCACAAGACAAAATTCGTGTCAAGGGAAAAACCAAAACCCCAAAGTGCAGAAAGGGGTGGACTAACTACAGTAGTCGGCTGCCCGTTGGGTGTTAATACTTAATTTATGTGAACCTATAAATAATTTCAATTTAGAGAATGTGCTGCTGTTGACTGGCTCGGCCATCTTCTATATAATATAGTGCGAGTTGTACGAAAAATATGCTAAAAATACCGAAAACTGAACGCTGCGTGTTCGCTTTCAGTGTGTGAGTGTGTTTCTGTGGCTGCTTCTGTGTGTGTGTGCCAGAGTGTGTGAGAGAGTGAGAGCGAGAATGCAGTGCGAATTGATTAAAATGCAGGCTATCTAAACTAAACTGAGACGAAGGCACAATGCAAGTTGCTAAACGCATCCAACAAACAAACACTCATCTCATCAACAACATCGACAACGTCAGTCAGTGGACTATTATTTAATTTTCTATCCATCTAGCCCAAGGCAGGAATAAAGAAGAAAAACACAAAATAAATGAAATGAAAATAAAGTAAAATAAAATAAAATAGGATAAAACCCAAAGCAAAAGGCGGGCGGGGACAGTTTTGGCAGAAAATGAAAAGAAAAAGAAAAACAGGCAGCAAGCCGAATGAAAATGAAATAGACTTTGGCAAGCACTAAAATACGGTTGAACAATATTACGAATATTTTCGTTGCTCGAAATTCAGCGAGCGAATTTCAGTTCAGTTCTGTTGTTCTCGGCTGTATCCCATTTTGTTTGCCTTTGGTTTTGGTTTTGCTTTCGCTTTAGCTTTAGCTTTGTTCGAAAATCTTTTAAAATAACAATGATACATGCCGCCCCGTCTTCTGCAATGTGTTTTCTGGCCGCTGGCCTGGGTATAAATAAATGCTCATACGTAAATGTTCTTTATCAGAGAGTGATAATATGGCCTGGGAAATATTTACTGAGGCTGCTCGGGATCGGTTGCTCTGTTTGTTGACTAACTTAAATTTATGGCTAGACCAGCATCGCTGTTCAACTCATTAACTTCTGATTACCATGTGGTGGTTTGGAATCTTAGAATCATTCCTGAAATCATTGTAGTTCTAATGGGGAATATTTTGTATCATTTTCTATTAATTTTTTCTTTGGCTACACAGGAATAGTTTTAAAATATTGAAAACACTAAGATTAATTAATCCAAAATATAAAAATATTTTATGCATCAAAAGATATTGTATCATGTCTTCCATAAAATGTGACGATTCTAACAATTATAGTTTATAAATATTTTATTTTATATTTTTATAAGAAAGTTAAGCAAATTTTTGAATTTCTATGTGTTTTATTTCACTAATTTAACTTTTTTAGATTTGTCAATTTTTTTAATTTGTATACCACACATTTTGGTTAAAATAAATTTATCATACATTGGATTGTATGTGGGAATGATACTGAACTTATCAGAAAGTGATGTTAAATTAGGCTGCCTTATAATCAAAAAAGAGTGAATATCTTATTAGGGAGTTCATAAACCCAGGCAGAAGTATTTATGTACGAAACATAAATTATTTAAGGGTTTCCCATTAACAAAACATAGGCGTTAGGGGTTTTAAAATGCCTAAAAAAATCTATTTCTATTTAATATATTATTATGTGTAGATACTCTATTCTAAAACAATATTATAAACATTTTTCTTGTAAGGCATTTTAAGTAAATGATTGTTACTAGGTAGTGCCACTTTCCAGCAGGTGTGCAAACATAACTCACCTGGCCATAAACACACTCCGCCTGTTGCTGCAATCCTCTGGCCAAATCTCTCCAGCTCGGCATCAATTTTGTTTAAAACGAAGCACGGGAAGAGGGGAGAATGGTGCCCTGGTTGCGTGTGTTTTCATCATCATTAATGTTTAAACAAAACAACATTGCCAGACTCTGGGAGGGAGAAAGAGAGACACTCTTCTTTGTTCGTACCCCCGTCCTTCCCGAACTTTTCTCGATTTCGCTCGGTGTGTGTACGCCGTCTATTAATAACAAAGCTTCTGAAGAATTCGCCTCTCCTGGCGTCTTGTCTCGACTCATCTCGTTTCGAAAAACCCAAATCGTTTTGGCGTCGACCGCAAAAGAACAATAAAAGCGAGAAGCAGTCAGACTAAAGCCAAACTGGAGCTGAATGTTTGCCGAGTTCGTTGTGTTGCAAGATGATTAAAGTAAACAAGAGTCCGCAGAGTCCAATAGTTCAAACAGCAGTGATGTAGCACTCTTCATTCCAGTAAATTGCAATTCATCTGAACGCACGATTGAGTGGATATTTCAAGTTCTTGGCATAATTATTCTTTATATGGCCCTTTGACCCTTTGCCTTTAGTAGTGGAATGCTGCAACATGGCGTATACGCGATTTACCCCTTCTATTATTTTTATTTAACTCGTTTGTACAAAACATGCTGAAATTTAAATGAATGGCCAGGGAAATCACCGATTCTCGAAAATTAATACATAAATCATTATTTTCATTCGTTTAGTTAAAGCAGAAATTCCTGAAAAAGAACTAAAGCACTGAAAAATCATAATAAACTCTGTAGTTTACAGAATCTGAGATTACTCATCACAGAAAATTCCTCGGGCTCCAGTTGAAAAACACATGGCCCTGCCTGAAAATGGGAAAAACCCCAAAATCGTAATCCAAGTGACAACTGCAAGGGAAGCAAAACCATGAAGACACTGAAAGTGCTCTTCGTGGCATTCGCCTGCTACTATGCACTTTTCGTAATTTTCTACTACTGCTATCGGGCGTACCTGTGAACGTATATATACATTTAAAGAAAGATATATACCTACATATACGTATATGTGTGCCAGGGAAACAGCTGAGCGGAGCAGAGCAAAACCACCACCCACTCGAGAGGTGGTCTGCCATTGAGAATTTCGGCCTTTGACGTGGCTCGTGCACACACCAAAATCCACATACTCGAGTACAGATGTATGTAAAATCCGCTGTATATATGCGATGATAAATTCGGGTGCCGCCAGTGCCAGGCAAAATCAAGAAAAAAACGAAACTCGCTGAGAGCGGCCGTTGAAACCGCAATCGAATGCAATTACACCGAATCCATATTGCATCGTCACCTCACATCATCGTCATCCTCTCGCCCTCGTTTCTCTCCAAGGTATTTTCCAACCCCATCCCCCCAAACACAGCCCCCTGTACTCATCCCATAAAATTGTTAGGTACGAGGAATCTTTGAAGACTTTCGGCAGATAAAAGTCAATTAAACGCCCCCTATAAATCACCATTTCCCCACTCCCATAGTTCCGTTTCGCTGATTTATTCACCAAAGTCCAGCAAATGTTTATGCATTTCACTTACAACCCAGCGAGATTTTTATGTGCTCAATTTCCACGTAAATGAGATTGCATAATGCAATAAATTTCCTGGAAATCCTCTAGAATTCATCTAATCTAATTTATTGATTTGCCATTACAGATCACTCGCCGACTTATTTTTGGTAAATGACCAAGAATGGCCTACGACATTAGCATAGAGAAACATAACCGCAACTGTCAGAGGACATTGACATCGGACGCTCGGTTTGTGCAACTTTGAAGTCGTGCCGGGAGAATCGAATAATAAGGCAACAAATTGCAACTTTCGCGTTTCAGTGAAAAGCCCAACAATTTAACCACACCACACACACACAAGATATATTAACTAGCCCTAAAGCACCACTAGATATAAGCAGAGCAAACGAAACCAAGCGAAACGAACTGTAGAAACTAGACCATTGCAACCAGGATCAGATGAGGCAGCAACAACAACGGCCAGTGCAACAATCGAGCGGAAAATCAATGAGCAGCAGGCGGAGGCACAAAAAGCCCAAGGCAAAATCAGCAGTAACCACAACATTAAACCGCCCTGAACTTTAGAACCCGAGGCTCGAGTATGCAACAGGCTGGCCAACTGACGCCGCAGCAGCAACAGCAACAGCAGCAGCAGCAGCAACAGCTCCTGCAGCAGCAGCAACAGCAGCAGAATGGCGGTGACCTGGCCGCCTATGCCGCCTCCCAGGCGGCGGGCGGTAGGCGTGGCCCCATAAGCGGCGGCCGCTTCGACTTCGAGGACGGCGGCACCTACTGCGGCGGCTGGGACGAGGGCAAGGCCCACGGGCACGGCGTCTGCACGGGTCCCAAGCACCAGGGCGCCTACGCCGGAGCCTGGAACTACGGCTTCGAGGTGTCCGGATCGTACATCTGGCCCAGGTGAGTGAGACGAGGGAATCGATTAGATTAAGAGGGATTGAGGGATTGCTCTGTTATTTATTTGATAAAAAAATACTAAAATATTAAATTAATTTGATATTTATGTGCTTCAGAAATTAGAAAGATATTGCCCTTAAAAACATTCAATTTTGTTTGCTTAATTGGATTAAGGTTCAATTTACTTATGATTTTATGAAAAAAAGTGGGGACAAGCGAGAAAACTGCCCAGGGATATTGAGAATTTTTGGAGGTTGGGAAAAAAAATTATTTGTTTGTGTTCAATTAAAAATTACTAAAAATCTTATGTTTTTAATAATTTTAAATGTTTTATTGGCTTTAAAAATCAAAGATTAATACCTAAGATTTATCTAATATATTTATTTTTGAATCCAAACATTTTACTTCACACAAAAAAACATGTCGCCGTAAAATCGATATGCGCATGTAAATTTCCTTTATCCTTTTAACATGAAATACTCATTTCGAGCATATCGAATTAACGGTGTCGCATATCAAGGTAAAATGAATATTACATAATTTAAAATCGATCCACGTTTCAAATCGATTCTTTTTGGGTTTAAGGGACAAGTACAAATTTTCCATAATTTTCGTTTTCCCCCAACAGATAAAAGCAAACTCAGTAACAAGCATTACATAACAAATAATATTTTATTTTATTTTGAAAGGCCACTTAATTTTAATAATTATGTTTGAACATGTAAACCTATTTGAAATTTTATTTATTATCTAATAGTGAGTTGATTAAATTCCTTTGTCATTTTCTTTGACGATTTCTTAATTATTAAAAGGCATCATTTGAGGGTTTGAGAAATTCTATAATTCTTATATCGTTCTGGCTAAGATACTAACGATTTCCCTTACAGCGGCTCACACTACGAGGGTCAGTGGCAGAATGGACGCCGCCATGGGCTGGGCGTGGAGCAGATCGGGCGGCAGATCTACCGCGGCGAGTGGTCGAAGGACGGGCACAAGGGACGCTACGGAGTCCGCGAGAGCACCGTGTCGACGGCCAAGTACGAGGGCACCTGGAACGAGGGCTACCAGGACGGGTCCGGATGCGAGACCTACGCGGATGGCGGTGAGTGATGGACGGCGGGACGTGGGGCGCCATGCGCTGCGTATACGTAATGTGCATGAGATCATTTTGCGTTTGGTTTTTGGCTCACTTTCAAAACGGCGGGGCGAACATGAGTTCGTTCTCTCGCCGTTGTTTTACTTTTTGACGTTTCTGTAATCATTTCTGGGAACCTAGGGACGAGTGTGTGTGTGTTGGGCACACACATCCTTACATATCGACGTCCATCGACCAACCGACCGACCCAGCCTGACGTCATATTTTATTTCCCCGCGCAGTTCAATGATATTCCGCCTTTTTGTACATTTTTTCTGCATGAGTGCGGCTTTTCAGCGGGAAATTCGCAATCGGGGAAAAACACATGGCCAGGCAACCAAGTGCCGCCGGCAGAGCAGGCTAACCGTATTCACAATTAGGGAATTGTTTTCCCTCGGCCAAAGTGCCAATGCAAATGTCGACCTTTCCGAATCGAATTGGCGCATAACTATCAATTAGCATTAACCGAGGGCTAAGTAGCATTTCCTAATCAACTAACGTAACTTCTAATTCCACAATTAAACTGGCGCCCAGGTAAAGAAGCACTGAAAGAAAATTGAAAGAATTCAAAAACGAAACAAAAATTAGTAACATTTAATGAAATTATTATTACCAGGGACAGTAATCATTATAAGTTAAATAATAAAAATTACTTTGTAATGATTAAAATTCAATTTTTATATTTTACTTAGAGCATAATTATTATTTTTGAGCAAAAAAAATAGGACTCAATAATAATGATATGCGCATGGTCAATTTATGGTATTGCCTGGTATTTCCTTTTGTGCGAGTAAAATCAATAGTGGGTTCAATTTTTTCTGTGTATATAAATGTGCCGTATTACTTAAGACCCAATGCCATTGGCCAGAAGGGAAATGGCGCGTGGAGCCATTAATAGAAACCCGTAGGAAAGGGCAAGCATTTCACTTGGGCCAACTCCGGACGGAGAAGGGGAAGAAGGGGAAAGGCTGGCACTGCGGTCTGCGGATGGGAGTTCCATTAGCATAACAATTGGTCGGAGTGGACTGCAGTCGTTCTGATGCACTCCCTTGTATTCCAGGCAAGTACCAGGGCCAGTGGCAGGAGGGCAAGCGACATGGCTACGGCATCCGCACCTCGGCGCCCTTCGGACTGGCCTCGCACCATCGGCGCAAGAACCTCCATGCCTCGCTCAGTTCCCTGCGGAGTGGCGAGAACGGAAACGCGGCCAAGATGGTGGAGAAGGCGGAGGAGATCCGCGGCGGATTCGTCCTGACGGCCAAGTCCGATAAGCTGCCGGTGCGGCGCAACAGTTTGACGGATAAAACCGGCAAGAAGGGATTCCTGATGGTGAGTTGGGAAGGGGATATCATCTCATCCTTTATAACTTAATTTATTTACACTTTTTCCTTATTTTCTTCCCAAAACAGGGCCTCAAGATGCGCAAACAGCGCAGTACGGGCGATCTGGAGAAGCGGGGCACTATTGCGTCCGGCAGCATACGCTCCACCATGTCCTCGGCCTCCTGGATCAGCACCGGATCAGAGCAGTCCAATCTGACCACAAAGTGAGTGTTTCTTATGGCCTTATGACCCTAGCTTGAATTTCCACCAACTGAATGGATTTGTTTCAAAAAGTATCAACATTAAAAATTATTTAATCAAATAAAAATACCTTTTAACGAAGTAAAAAAGTAGTGACGATCGCACCTTAAACATACAAAAGTTATGATATTAACATTTGTGACTTTCTAAAATTTTCTCATAAGAACGATCACAGCAGATTTTCATTTCTTCGCGTATATATAGTGGTTCCTTTGCACTTTCTCCTGGTGCGCATCGTCACTACGTGGACTGCAGTTCACAGTGATTTTAATAAATAAATAAATGATTATTTATTAAATATAACAAAAAATAGAGTTTCTTGCCAACTAAATGTTTACAATTTTATGGTTATATGAAATTTGCATAAAATTTCGACAGACTAGGTTTTTAAAAAATTTATTGAAAGTTAGAGAAAAATGTTATTACAGCGTAATAATTTTTTATGAATGTATATAAAAGAAATGCTAAAGGTCGCCCTTTCGAAATTTAATAAGGTTTATGTTTAAACGAATTTATTTTAATTTTTTTGGTCGATTAAAATGAATTGCGAATGGAAAAAACCTATTGTTCCTAAAATACTAGCATAATAAAATCTAAAAGGACTTTGAATATCCCGAAACTGAACCCCTATTATCTCTCCCCAGGTCCCAACACACAGAGTCCAATGCCAGTTTCACCATGGAGGACGAGCAGCTGGACCCCACGGTGGTGGAGACGTACATGGGCGAGTGGAAGAAGGACAAGCGCTGTGGTCACGGTGTGGCGGAGCGCAGCGATGGACTCAAGTGAGTTTTGCAGTCCCTAATCAATAATTCATTAATAACAAGGAAAAATCTCATGTAAAAAGGTACGAGGGCGAGTGGTACAACAACCGGAAGCACGGCTACGGTGTGACGACCTTTCGCGACGGAACCGTCGAGGAGGGCAAGTACAAGAACAACATCCTGATCACCAGCCAGAAGAAGAAGCATTTGTTCCTGGCGCGTTCGCGCAAGCTCCGCGACCGAATCGCGGCGGCCCTGAGCTCGGCCCAGCGCGCCCTCAAGATGGCCATGCAGCGATCCGACATGGCCATTTCCCGGATGGCCACCGCGGCGGCCAAGGCCCAGAATGCGGACGCATCGGCGGAACAGGCCCGGATGGACTGTGAGAACGCGGTGCGGATGGCGCGGGAATTCGCGCCCGACTTCAAGCCGTCGGTGCTGGAGCGCTTCGAGAAGCTGCGCTTCCGCGAACGGGAGCGATTCCGTCCGGGACCAGCGGCCGCCAGCGATGCCAACGTGAAGATGGGCATGCAGACGCAACAGCAGCAGCAGGGTCAATTCTCGCCCACCAGCAGCAGCGGATCGGATGCCTATGCCACGCAGGCCCAGCGGCAGCAGCAATATCTGAACATGCAGCAGCAACAGCAGCAGCAGCGTCGCATGTCGCAGCAGAAGTCGGACTCGGAATGCCCCGTGCCGCCGTCGATGTACTCGCAACAGCTGCCCGTCTCCCCGCAGACGGACCTCTCGGGCATGGTGAGCCAGGGCCAGCCCAGCCACGCCCAGGTGATCAGCGCCATCAACCAGATGTACCACCAGCAGCAGCACCAGCAGAACCAGCAACAGAGCAACCCGCAAATGAATCCTGCATATCAGTTCCAGCAACAGCAGCCGCCCGGCCAGGCCAAGATCAATCCCAATCTCAACTCGAACCTCAAGCAGAACCAGGCAACGAATCTGAATCTGAATCAGAACCAGAACCAGGCGCAGATGCCCTTTGGCGCTGGCACCAATCAAGCGGGAGTCTCGCCACAGCAGCAGCAACTCCTGCAGCAGCAGCAGCAGCAGCAGCAACTTCTGCAGCAGCAGCAACTGCAACAGCAACAGCTACTCCAGCAGCAACAGCAACTCCAGCAGCAGCAACATCAGCAACTCCAGCAGCAGCCCTCGCTGCACGCCTCGCCCACCCACAATGCCTCGAATCTGCTGCGTCGCGCCTCCCAGATGCAGCAACAGCAAATCCAGGAGACGGCCGCCGCCGCTGCCATGGCCGCCAATGCTGCCGCCATGGCCGCTGCCCAGCAGCAACAGCGCAGCGGCAGACCGCCCATGTTGGGCCAAATGGGCCAGCAGTCGTCCATCGATCACTTCGACCACTACAAGAGGCCGCCCAGTCGCGACTCCTCCATCGATCGCTATGCCCGGGCTGCCAGTCGCCTGAGCGGAGCCTTTGCCGGATCGCGGCAGACGTCCCTCGATCGATCCGGACTCGCCGATCCGGTGACCAACGGCGCTGCAGGCGGAGGCACCAGCACTCCCGATGGACGCCCGCGGGCGGGCTCAGTATTCCGCGGATCCACCCCGCAACCTGGAGCCGGAACATCCTCGATGACTGGCAACGGATCGCTGCCCTCGGGCACGGGCAACGGGGGGCGATTATCGCGGGCCGGAACACCCAGCTTGGGAGCCGGAGGACGAGCACCTAGTCAGGGCAAGGCGGAGCCCCTCTTCTCGTCGCCCAACCAGCCGTTCGAGGACGTGCTGCTGCGCCAGCGGACGCTCGGCCAGGACATCATTCCCTCGCCCCTGCAGCCCAAGCGCACGGAGAGCCTCTACTTGCCGGCCAAGCCAGCCACGCCGGTGGGCATGGCCATGGGCGGAAAGGGGGGCGGCGGAGGTGGAGGCGGCGGTGGGGGAGGCGGCAAGAAAATGAAGGTGAGTGATAAAACCCCCTTAAAATAAAATAGTTACGGTCTTAGAAACCAGTTTTAAAAATTAAAGCAAAGTTCAGATTGACAAAACATAATAATAATTGATATGCTATTTATATGATCATGTTTGAAATTTAAAGCGAAATAATTTATAAACTAAGAAAGCTGAAAAATAATCTTTGATCATTTTTATGAATGTTCTGACAGTCTGAACTTATCTTGAAAGAAATGGTTTATTATTACATCTCACTACAGTTCGATTTAAATCGATATTATTATAAAGTTCTAGGAAAGGTAAAGCAAATTAAAACAAAATTAAACCAATCTTTTTTTTTTTTTTTTTTTTTTTTTTTTTTTTTTTTTTTTTTTTTTTTTTTTTTTTTTTTTTTTTTTTATTTTCGTTTTTCGAAGTGTAAACTAATTTTTTAAAAAATAAACCATTTTCGATGTGTAGGTTATATGGCAAAGTCTTCAGTCAAAGATCTGTTATTAAGATATATTTAATAAAGATATATAAGATACAAACTATAAGATGATCTAAAGCTTAAATATTTTTTATAAAACGAAATAACTAAAAAACCTGATAATATTTTACTAAAGGTGCTTAAGTTGGCTAAAATCCTTGAGGGAATCTAGAACAAACTGTAAGATAACCTAAGGGTTAAATATTTCTATTAGTTAAAGTTAAAACTCGATAATATTTAGCGAATAAAGCTCTCATCTTCAGTTGGTTAAAATCTTTGAGAGACTCTAGAGTCTATCTACAGAGTGTGTGAGAATCAGCTGAATTCCCGGGCCGGCCGTCTGAGATATTTCATAACACAGTTAATCCGAGCAATTAACTTAATTCGTACGCCATCGTTCTTGGGCCTTGAGTGCGGGGGAGAAAGTGATAGTGGGAGTGAGAGCGAGAGCAAAAGCAGAGGCGACTGAGAGCCGGAGACTGGGTGTTCATTTTGAAAGATTTCTCGGCCATCTCGGGGCGAACATGTGCCCATTCTGGACTATTTATAGCCGGGCACGAATGCACGCCAGCCGGATCAGCCAGCCGTCGGCCAGGTTGGAATGCATGCGTGCCGTGCCGCTGAATCTGAATCTCTCGAGAATCTCGAGAATCTCGGAATTTCTCTCGGCAACGACTCTCCGGCGGAATGAAAATGAACGCTCCACAAGTGGCCGTTGGAAGGCCGGCGACATGGCAATAAATAAATCCTCTCGGGAAGTGTCGCTCGCCATTGGTTTGGGCTTCTTTTTTTGTGGCCCCCAGTGGCGACGATTTTCCGAACAAATGACGGCTAGTAGCAAACGACGCGTCGGCCCCAACGGATTACCCATTCGAAATAGAGAAATCCCCACACACAAGAAAAAAAAAGAAACTTTGAGTGGCCAATATAATTATATATGTAGATTTGTGCCGCCATTCAAAACAAGAAAAATACATTGAAATTCTGAAAGCAATTTTGTGCGAAGAGTCAGCGACAATATCCGTTGTTGTTTTGGCTCAGTGCCTCAGTGGCGGGTTGTGGGACTATTTTTGGCTCTTCAACGGAGGAGGCGGTGACTCTCGGTGTTCAGTAAAAGGCGGAACGCCATGTCCAACTCGTTTACAAGTTGGAAGCGCCTGTAGAAGAAAGATTACACGAAAGTGTCCAACGTTATGCAAGCAGCTATTTAGCTGCAGAACTTTTTCACCCACAAAACAAATTAAAGTTAAAACCAGAATTTAGACAATGGACTGGTATCCGGAGGAGGATGAGGAGGACCTTATGTTCTCGCCGGCTCTCTTGGCCAGGCGAGCCAGCGAAAGCTGGATCGTTGAGCCGCCCGTGGAGGTGGAGAGTCCCTAGCCTACCCCTATTCAATTATATGTGGAATTCATCTCTACCCTCCCTTTGCAGTCGGTGCCCATCAATGTGACGCTGCAGCGGAAGAAGTCCATGCCCGATTTCCAGGAACTGCCGCGCGCCACCGAGGCCATGAGCCGCGAGGAGGTGTCCGCCCTTGGATCCGCCCGCCGGGAGGCAGTGCGTCGCCAGATCGAGGTCAACGAGCGCCTCAAGGCTAATCCCTTGCTGTATTTGGTCAGTCCACAGGTTAAGGTGAGTGACGGATCGCTAATACGTTTAAGTGCAGTGCAGTTCGCTTGGCCAAGTGCCGCATTTGATTTGTTTTCCCTCAAATGGGTTTACAATCGGTTCACCTACCTAAACCACCTTTTGTGTAGACAAACATATAGTATTGGCCAATATTTTGACGCTAATGGCGCATTCAGAAAATGTTTATGAGGCCTTTAGTTAGCCCTAATTTATGAGGTTTTTCATAATTATAAATACAAATAATATGCACACCTTTATAAAGATTGATAAAAGACTCATGCTTGGCTCTTGGCTATAGAAAATGGCTCATCGAATTAGAAGAAGTTAAAAAAAAACAACTCAATGTAAATAAAAACCAAAATTAAATATTTGAATACTGTATTTAAAAATATTTCTATAAATAATTATTATTAAATTAGCTTAGATTTTTGTATTTGAGAAAAAAATATTTTATTATTTTAATTTAAATATTGGAATAGATTTTTTTATCTTTTTCTTTAAATCTACTTGTTTTTTTGAATGTACGATTTTGAATAGTTATTAGAAGGCCCAACTGTTTTATAATTATTTAATTATCCATAAAATAAAATCTTTCTTTCAAAAAATAAAGTGAGTTTTTTTTGTAAATAATTAAATTGAATAGTAATATAAAATCTAAATAAATTTTTTTTGACCTTATTACCAGAAAATATTATAGAATAACAATATTAACACTGTTAATTTAACATTACATTTAATATTTATTTTAACAAATGAAATTATTAAATTTGTATCAACGATTGCTATAAACTATCCTGACTCATATTATTTTTTTCGTCCAGGACTGGTTTGTGCGCCAGCAGCTGATGCTGCTCGTCCTGATTTTCAATGTCGCGCTGGCGCTGCTCTTTGTCTACATGCTCACCTAGCGCCGGAGGAGGATGCACAGGACGACGCTGGACGGGGGCGGACTTGGGCTGGGCGATGCGGGACTGGCCCTAAGCCACTTTGGTTTTGGCTGCCACCGATAGTCCGAGATTCGCGCAGTTTCGCGGACATTTGGGGGCCCCATGTGGCCCACTATTTGCGTCGGGGGTGAGAGCTAATAAGTTTTTAGCATTTGCAGTAACCAGTTTATAAACCAACTTAAGTATCCAAAGTACCATAAATGTATATCATATGTATAACATGAGGAAACACGCTAAAGATGGGAAAAAGAAATCGAATTACAAGTCTAGACTGCAGCCAAATAATGGATAATTAAATTAACTCATAGCGCAGAACTGCAATGCACAAATCGTAGCAAACTAAATACATACTTAAACCGCGTGGCTGTGCAGCCAATCATTTAATTTGTCGAGCCAATTAAACTTTGTATTTGTGGCTAAACAGCTAAACTGCTAATCAGGAGCTGGAGGGGAGATCGAATAACTATATGCAAATCAATTTAACGAATTTTTCTACACATTTAATGTAAAGATAAAGGCAAAAAACAAACAACACTATAACCTAATCAATGTTTAATCATGATAAATAAACGCGTAACTTACTTAAACTCTGGCTACTTAATATTAATCATAATACGAAAGCAAACCTAGGCAAATGCAAGGCGACCAAAGCCAAAATTAAAATAAATCAACTTTCCTATTTGCAATTGAAAATGCATTAGTCAGCAACTTAATCAAAACAAAAGGCAACCGAATAATACAAGTACTCATATTTATATATATTAAAAGTGTAACGATGTGACACCTATATTTGTATAATTAGCAAAATTTTGTGGGACCGAAAACAGCACCAACAACAAAAAGGAGGAGCAGCCGCAAGATATCAAGTGTCTTGAGCTCTGTTTTTGGTTTACCAGTTGAACATTTTCGAAACTAAATCGAATTCGAGAAGGTCGGAGAAGGGAGATTCGCGTAATCTGATGAAAATTATATACTTTAATGCAACGGATCGCGGTTGCTAATGATCGAAGCTGTATATATACATTTTAAAATATTATCGTATAACTATAATTATTTTCTTCTCGATAATTTACGTTTAAATTCATAGCTGGGACGACGTCATTATTTCAAAGTGTTGCAATTTATCGTTTTTAGTTTCACTTCATTTACAATGTACGAATATGTTCTAAATATTATTATTTAATTTTTTATTTGTTATTTTATATGCATACATTATTGAAAATAAATAAAACCGCACATTCGCATCTTTGCAAGTGTACTCTGCAATTTGTTCTTATTACTCCCGTTACTTTGTTAAATATATACTATCAAGTGCAATTATAGTGAACTATTAAACTTACCGCTTTCCTCGGCTATTTTGTGTGTACCGATAGAGAGCGACTGGCATTATCCCAAAACGATATTCTTTCTGGGCCGTTTATTTCGATAAAATGTGGAAAAGATAAATGTAGAACCCTACGAAATGAAAGACTTGAACTGAAAATCGTTGGCTGGTGCGTTAAATTTGACAAAATACAAAAACTAAATAAAAAAACGATTTGGATTCGCCTGGATCAACGGTTATATAAGCGCTGTTTGAAAACATTCATAATGCATACACATATATATTTGCATACGAAACTCAATGAATCTAATTTGTGTATATATCTGTATGTTTATCAGATTGGCAGGCATAACCAAGGGACAAGCTGGCAAAAATAAACATAAGATAGAATCTTATTCAATGTTACCAACAACAAGAAAGTATATCAAAAATGAATGCATATGAAGAAAACTTTTTAAATACAAATAATAAAATGCATCAAAGCCTAACAATAAAATGTGGTTTACTTATTATTCTAAATGGTATTAAAAGTTATTGTTTGTTTAAAGGAGAGATTGAGTCTTAATAAGTGGATCTCTAAGGTAGGGATTAATTTATTCTTTGTTTTTATACTCCAAATGCTCGTTAAGTCCAAATTGTTACCCAATTTGTATTTCTTACTTAAAAACTGCGACTTAAATCTTGATTAGCTGAGCCTAAAAGTCTGCAATGTTTTACGACATCTAATATAATTTATTTTCCAGTAAAACTACAACATAAAGATCTTCTTTTTAAATAGTTTAATCATCATTAGTTCAACAGGGTAGGAGAAAGAACATAAATAAATAAAAGGACACCTAGAAAACATTTCTAGCCTAGCGATAAGCCTAAACCTAGCAACAACGATCGGAACTCAGTAGTCCGCATAGCCCCTTCCCTGGTTGCCGTAACCAAAGTCCTTCAGATAGTTATCGATGGCCAGGTCGAAGGTGGAGGATGGCTTATCGGGGCCCGACTCGGGTCCTCCGTATGGCTTGACCTCCGGCTGGGGTTCCGGCACGGGATAGGCCTCCGTGCGGGGTTGGTAGGACTCAGTTTGGCTGGGATAGGACTCCGTGATGCTGTTGTACGAATCCTTGTGGCTGGGATACGATTCGGTGGGATATGCGGGTGTGTGGCTGGGATACGATTCCGTTTGACTCTGCACCACGGGATAGAGCTCCGTTTGGGGTGACAAATACTCCTTGGGCGCCTCAACAATGGGATACGAGGTGGTCCTATCGTAAATAGTGGGCGGTGGTGTGGCCACCACAATCTTCTCCTCGTAGGGAGTCTTTATCTTGGCCACCGAAACACCCGATGATGAGGAAACCGCTGCGGCGGCATACTTAATGCTGGAGGAGATTTTGGGTGCTGGAGCCACTTTGCTCAGGAGGGGAACCACCGGCGCAGCCTGCTTCCTGTAAACTGGAACGGGGGAGTAGTAAACGGAGGGTGCAGGAGCTGGCTGAACCTGGATTTGAGGTCGTGGCTGAGCTGGCTGACTGGCTGGATAGCCCTTCTTGGTGCCATAGGCGGTGCTCAGGAGTTGGGCCAGCTCCTCGAGAGTGTAGTTGGGAGCAGCTATGTTGGCCACCGCCGGTGAGGAAGCTGGTGATGCAGCAGAAGCTGCTGCCGCCTGTTCATAGACCAAGGGATAGGGCTTGTAGGCCTTGGGTCCACCCACTGGTCCCACCAATCCTCCATAGCCATCGCCTCCGTACTTGGGGAAGTACTTGCGCTGATGCACATGCGTGAACTCCACCTGGCCACCCGGTGCATACTCCCCGATGGAGGAGATCTGGGTGAGGGGCTGCTTGGGACCGGAGGAGACCACCTTGCGGCAGAACTCCTTGCAGCCCAGCTTGCACTCGCAGTAGCACTTCTTGTACGCCGATGGCTGGGTGGTGTAGTCCGTGGGCGTGGGCGGAGCACTGGTTGTGGTGGTGCTGGGATACTCCGTGGTGCTGTACACCGCGGTGGTTGGTGGACTTGCGGTGGATCCACCGCTCGTTGAAGTCGCCGGGGACACCGTTGTGGGCACCTCGCTGCACGGCACTTGCTCCCACACCTCCTGCTCACATTCCGCACAGTATTCCGGGAAATGGGCTTGGGTCAACAGAGCCGAAGCCATCAGTATGGCCATAAACAATAAACTGCAGCGTTCGAACATCTGAGAGAGATATGGGTTAAAAAGCGTTCCCAATCAATTGACCCAGTTCATTACCTTTCCACTGAATTTCTCCCTCACTTTCGATCACTTTCCCTCTGCAATTGCTGGATTTTCTGTCCCCGGATCGCCGATTGGATGGCACTTGTTGGCTGTTGGTCGGTCGCGTGCGAAACTCTTTCATGCAATTTGCTGAATAGCTCTTAAATACGCTGCGCTGGCCGAGAGCTTCTACCTCTGCTGCTTCTTCTTGCACCATAGCACTTACAACGCCGAACAAATGGGTCGCGGAAGCGTTGACCGCGTCACGTTCCAAATGGATCGCAGCGGATCGGAGCGGGGCGGGGCGGGGCTCGGTGGTCCGGAATGGGCCCGGGTGAACCACAATCGCCAGATGCCGCCGCTTCCGTAATACACATTCAAGCATTTCTACCCGCACTCGTCGATAGCATCAAGCGGGCGTCAACAGTCCAATCATGAACACACATATGGCTAACAAACATATCTTCTTATGACCTCTGGTTCATGGCTACATGACAATAAACTTTAAGATCTAGTTTAAAAAGATCCCATGCTCCTATATAAATTCAGGACAAAGAATAGACATTTATTGAAAAAATTAACATATTAAAAAGAATTTCTTTAAACATTCTCTTCTGCACTGGTTTTATTAGTTGTAGATCCTTAATTCTACTAGGGTACTTCAGTTCTCAGCTGTGCCCATTCCGCACTCGCTGACCTTTTTTTTGGTTCTGCATCATATTCGCCAGCAGTTCGGGGATTTATAATTTCTGGGTCTTGGCCTAGATCTGATATCATCGTCTGAGGTCGATTAAATTATCAATTTTTGGTTGTAATTTCGCGGCACTTTAGGTCTACACGTACGCAATGGATAAATACATTTTTGTAAGAGATTGTGCATTGGTAATATTCTTAAATTTTACGTGTCTTACTTTTATTGATTTCAACAAATAAAAAAAATAAATTTTCGTAAAAACGAAACATTGGCTCTTGATTTGAATGGAAAAAAACTACTCATTTGAATTTAGAAAAGTAATCAATTCAAAGTAACAAAAAGAATATAATCAAGAAAATTTTAAAATATAATACAAATTGCTCAAAGAGCCAAATAATATAAAATTGTAAAAAAAAAGTTTCTAACATCTGGAAAATTTAGTGTTTTCTTTCGTTTTGCATTAATATTTGGAATTAAATTAATGTTTTCGGTTATCGTACCTTAGTAAGTTATTCTCTCAAAGTGTAAATCTCAGAAATACTATGAAACTTTTTTAATGTTTGGGGCAAACATTGTATGTACTTAGGTTATGTACTGGGTTATATTACCCAATGAAAAAGGAAAACAAAACCATTATAAATGAACGCCTGCTCTTTATTCATAGCATAGTACTTCAAATGAAATATCAAAACAATATAATGAATAATGTCGTAATTAACAGCGCGAATTTCGAAAAGCGTGCCCTAACCTTTGGTTAATTAAGATTGGCCACACGGCTTTGAAATGGTGTGGCTCCAGAGTAAACCTGAATATCCGGAAGAAAACTTCGCTCATCCCTTGCATCGGACTCCACGGTTTCCTTGTAATCACCCAGTCTTCCCTGGATGGAGCTGCGCTTCTTAAGTTTCTCCCAGCGATTGAGTTCGCTCTCTGGTTTTGGCTTAACTCTTTCTTGGATTTCCGAAGGTTTCTGGGTTGGACTTTGATTGGTTTCCCTTCGACTTGCCATTTCCACATCGATGGTATCGGTTCCACTTTGAGCACTGGTCAGTCGCTTGAGCATCTCCTGGTAATGCGGTTGATCCGCGGTAATGTACTCCGGTTCGTCCTCGGGATTCAGGATCTGATAGTTGGGGCTGCCCAGCTCGAAGGTGGTGAACTCGCCGTGCTCTACCTTGTTCTTCAGATGCTTGGCAGTGTATCCATACTGCTGCAGCGGAGCCATCCACTTGGCATCTGCATCTGCATCTGCATTCGAATCCTTTGAGCCTCCCAGACAAAAGCCAAGGGCCATCAGCAATATGACCAGTAGTCGCCGTGTCTCCGGGCAGCCAACCATTTTCGCACTGATGCTCCATTGATCTTTGGCCACAAGCGTTAGCCTAAAGCCAATAGAACCGCCATCGACGACGCCGACTGCGCCGGTAATTGGACGCCCCCGATGGACGGCAGCTACGTGAGATTAGAGTCATCTATGGGACCATGTCGCGTCTGGCGGCGATAGCATTAGTTTGTGCTTATCAAAAATTCGGAGCCACCTGAGCCATGACACATCTTTTTATGAGACATCAATTGGCCAGTTAAACCAAGAAGCCAGACTCACACATTCGAGTTTAACTAAGTTAAGCATGATTTTCCATTCAAGTTTCATTCAGCAATTTTTTTTGTACTTTTTTGTGATGTTCTTGTGGTTTTACTCAATGTGATTAATCTGTAGAAAGCGTATTTTTTTCTTCTATAATATGATCTTTACCCAAAAAACTGTAAAATCGGTAAAAGTAGAAGCCCAACACCTTTTCCCCCACTATTGTAAAGAGAACTCCATAGTTTTTGTGTTCCTCTGCGAACAGTTTGAATGTGATGCATCTTTATAGTTAGTTAAATGTATGCTGTCTGTATGTACAATTAATGTTCTAAGCGATATTAAATTACGATGTATGGCAGTGAAATATCCCGGGTTGAGACGGGCATCCTAAAGGGGCTGGTAAAAGTCCGTGGTTAGAATCTTCTCAGTACTCAGTACTTGTACTGAGCTGTGGGTCCGGAAACAGAGACGTAGTTTCCGGAGGACAACTCCTGCTTGATGATAGCCTTGGGGGCAGAGTAGTGGACGAGCGGAGCCACCGGCAGCACAGGAGTCAGGATCTTGGCGGCCAGCAGCTTCTTGGGCGCCTCGGGCAGCGGAATCTTGATGTCCGTCGGCTCTCGCTGGACAATCGCCTCGAAGCCGTTGTGATCATCGGCCTTGTACTGGACAATGCGACGATAGCCATCGGAGTCGATCAGCTCGTAGACACCCTCGACCTTGTCGTCCTTGCGCGTCTCCTTCTGGCTCTTGATGTCGCCGGTGTGGGGATCGTTCACCGACCACTGGAACTCGTAGGCTACTGGTCCGTAGTCCGGCTCCGGCTGCAATTCAATGGCCCACACGGCGCTGGCCAGGCACAGGCACAACAGATAGGTAGCCTAGGTAGAGAGGGGATACCAACATGGATTATAATCCTCGGGAAAATCCCTGTGCGCCACTCACTTTTCCCATCATTTTGGTTCTCAGAACTCTTTGGGTATTGAAATGCACTCGACAAAGATCGAAATCGAAGTAATTAATCTGGGTAGTCCTAGGCTGCTTATATACGAGCACTCAGCGCTACGTTTCGATCCGACTCAGATGTGGCAATCCAGCCAAAGTGTCGTGTCGCCTTTCGGCACGCGCCTCCCAAACAAGATCGCCGGCACAAGTGGAGCGCGCTCATTAACTGAGCCCCGAAAAAATTATAATTAAACAAGAAATATGCAAAGTGTGGTTCGCAATGGTCTGGGCAATATGCACAGTACAAAAAATATTTAAAAATAAGTCTTCAATTCTATAAAGAAATTATTCTTAATAATCTGTGAATTTTAAAATAGATTATTTAACAAACTGCTGATGAAAATAATAATAATACTACATAAAAGTTACTTAAAAAAAAAGTACATCGATGAATGGTTAAGGATGTTATTCAGGATGATGCGCCATTTGGAAAATTGTTTGCTATAGATTTTTCCTAGACAAGCATTTTGAGAAAAAGGAACTCAAAGTTTGAAAAATGTAGTTTTTGACAACGGATTGTTCTTCCTTTGTTAAAAAATAAGTAATTTATAGGATTTATTTTAACGGACCTATACCCGAAATACTGATTTATGAGGTAAATTAATAAAGATTTTATTTTGTAAGATAAAGTGCAAGTTATCTTTTGATGTATATTTCCCATTTTTATTAAAGAATATTCACATAATAATAAAAAATAAAACAAATATTTTATTAGTGCCTACTTATTAATAATACATTACCTATTCAATATTATATTAATAAATTCCACAAGTTCTCATAAATTCTGTATTAAAAGTTTATAATCGGACATTCAAAATTTGCTTTTTTTCTGACTGCAACATTGACATTTTTCGATAAGCACCCAAACGCATATGCTGCAAGTGGGAGAGCTTGGTGATCTTAGAGGTGTCGCGCTAGTTTGTCTGGTCTAACCAACAAATGTGCAGATTAATTTACTTTGTCAATAATTTGCAACATTAGGCATTGGGCAACAAGGCCTCCGACTGCATTAAGTCATAAAAATAATTGTCATGTTTTAATGGATAGCGCGGCAAACGGATTGCAGATGGATTAGCGGCAAGTGTTGGGGGTTGGAATTGGAACCTTCATGGCTCCGAGGCCAGATCCTTTGGCAAGTGATCTGGCCACAATCCGTTCGATGCCATTAACAAACATTTTAATTAATCGCCATTAGACGAGTTTCCTTTGCGCCCGCTGCCCGAGAAACCAGGTTACTCTATCTCAAAAGTTTTGATTTAACGCAGCCGCAAAGCGTGTTTGTGGAACCTTAAAAGCAAGCTCTGGTATGTGCACTTGTTAGGCGTAGTCGGCTCCGAATCTGGGTTAGTCTAGCAGCTCTTTTCTTTTTCTGCGTAAGTTTGGTGATCTGTTTCATCAGCTTATTGGTTGTTATTTTATTTGGGTTTTTCATTGGGACTTAATTTATGGGGTAAGCCGTATTTGTTCTTAATCAGCAGGCTCACTTTCTTTCTCCAACTTGCCACGTATTGTTCTCTGGCAACGGGACCTCAACAGTTCTCGTCGAAGGGCATTGCTCTCCGTTTCGACAGTTTGAATTAGCTGAAAATTAAGAATCGTAAGATATAGAAAACATTTAAACATATAATATAACTTACACTATGGGTCAGAACAGCTCTCTCTATGGTTTCTGCATCGGCATCATCATCTTTGGGGCCAGATTCACTGCTCGAGGAGCAGCGACGAGCTTTGTGGTGGGCCCCGGGATAGTCCTCTTCATATTTTGGTGGAGGATCATCATCGTTTGGTGCTGAAGATGCAAAGCTGCTGGCTCCTGCTTCTGAGTTCAGCTTCAGAGCAGCCAATTCATCTCGTAAACTTTGATTTTGCATTTCCAGTAATTCCACCTTAAAATAGCATATCATTAATTTAGCTCCCTGATTTTTGTTCATCCCGTCTTACGCTATCCAGTTCGAAGTCCATTTCATCGATAATGTCGTATGACTCATCCAGGGCTCTTTGGAGCTTCTCCACTTTGGCCTTCAGCTCTTGCAATTCATTGAGATCGCTTTGGGCCGATTGCCGCTTCTCTAACATCATTCGTTGTTCTAGAAAGTGAGATATAGAGTAGATCCCTCAGAGGAAACCACCGCATAAACCCACCTGCATTTCTCTGGTCCAGAGAGGACTTCATAACCAATCCCGTTAGAGTCTTCTGCCGCTTAAACATCTCCTCCAAGGCACGACAGCGCTTCACCTTCTCTAGGTAGGCGTCATGCAGCTTGTTGTACTTCTTCTTGTGCTGCTGCACCGTCTCCACCAGACGATCGCGCTCCTCCTCCAGTTGAAAGGCCATGATCTTGGCCTCGACATTTATGGCCGCATTTGTGCTGTGGCTGGCAGACGCACGATTTACACGATGGCGCAGTAAAATGTTCTCCTCTTCCAGCTGGGCACTTCGAGACTTGGCTAAAAAGGAGTTCTTCTACATTAAGTATACGCAACGACATTGCTCATACGCACCGGCGGCCAGTTCTGCATAGAGCACCTGCATGGTAGATGTTGATCGCTTCTCCATTAGTTCGCTTTATTCCTAATTTATAGTTCTGTAAGTGATACAATTACTCAGCCACTGAAGGGTCTTTTGTTGCTGAAAACACTAAAGATAAGCTATCAGCGCGTTTGAATGAATGGTTATCGCTGCCAGAGTTACTTGGTTAAAATATTCGATTATTTAACTATGTAAAAACTCGATCTAAATCATAATATAACTACAGTGAAGCTTCCATAACGTGAAATAATCACAAAGACGAACCAAATGGAGTGGTAATTGGTAAAAGGCAAATCAATTTTTAAAATGTTTTATCTGAAAAAAACAATCTTCTGTTTTCATATTAGTTATTTATAATATAAATTACTATATTTTTATTGCATTAATTTTAAATCAATACTGTATTCCTATGTAGAATACATTAGGTTCGAGTCTTGACTACAACAAATGAGAAAATAACATGGTCACACCTTAAAACCGATTGCGATTGGCGCCACGGAGTCAACATTTCAAAAACTGAAAAGAAAACGTTTTTTCTTACAATAGGGTTATAAAATAGAAACAATTATTGTTTTGTCTATTACAATATTGGTTTATTTTGTTTTAGTTTTCAGGAGTCTCATTGTTTTCATTTCATACATGTCCTTATTTAGTTTATTTGCAATATTTTCTCTAAGTAAAAATATGTATTCCTTAAACATACTTTTCGCATATACTTAATTACAGATATATATGATTTTTTGCACCCAAGTCCCACAAATTTTCCAATTTGTGGTCTGTATTAAAATCGCTTTTCAATAATGTATAAGTTATGTTGTACAAACACATATCCCCATACGAATTCTTAGCTACGCATAGGTTCTTATTAACGTACAATTATCTATTTAGTGCTCGGGGAGCACTCTGCCTCCTTTCCTACTGTATGTGGCTGGCTGGTGTAAACATAGAATTAGTTGGTACTAATTAACCTAGATTGCATCACTTAGGACTACTGGGGTCTTGCACTCGGGCAGTGCGTAGGAAAACAACCGGATGAAGCGGTTGAATTCCCATTTCAGTTGAGTTACTGATTTTATCTGCGTGTATATTTAATTGATATTTTTTAAGGCATTATCGCATTTAAAGTACATCATTCGGTTTTTAAAATCTAGGCTATACTTGCTCTTCTCGCTACGATTAAAACAGGGAATTTAGGATTTTTAGTAAAACTAGTCCAGACCAATTCTTCATTCGAACCCTACCTTCTCTTGGATGCACAATGTGTGGGCGTGCTTGTCCACAAAGATTCTCTAAATAATGTATTGCATAAGAATTACATTCAGCGTAGTTCCTTCCTATCCGACGTTTTTTCGTTAATTTGTTGTTTTCTATACTCACACATTGTTTCACAGCACAATTTCCATTGACAATTGTTTACATGTTCGGATTATTAAAACATTGTAATTTGCTATTCGTTTCACTTCCCCCTCGCGAACTGGTTCTCAGTCAATCGTCTCCCTTCGAAACCGAGATTGCACATAGTCGAGCCAAAGCGAAACATTTCGAGCAGTTCGAACGCTAATCGACTTTTCACGGATCTGCGTTCCACTAAAAGTACAATACAAAATATTCCTATCACAACGATCTACTCCTACCCTAAAATATACTAGTTGCTTACTAGGATTCCTATTCTACCGCCTGGTAACATAAATATTATCTGCAAGTATTCGTAATCGTATCGGTATCGGACTCGGATTCGAATTCTGGTTGAATGTTGCATATATCAAAAGATTTCTATTTTCAGATGCCTTCTACTAGGAAAGTAGATTTGAACACTCGGTCGTAAGTACAATGAGCAGCTGAGAGTTGAGTCACTTCGTCGGAAAACTCGAAACCCGATACGTGACTGCCGCCAGGAATGGAGCCGTTGCGGTTACTGCTGCTGCTGCCTCGAACCGATAAACCTAGCTTAAAGCTATGTTATGTGAAATAACACTAAGCACAATTGGAGCGCTCTTCCTCTTCGTCATCATTGTCGTTGATGAGCTCGTTCCGATCGTCATCGATCTGAATCTTGTGGTGCGACGTGTTCCGCGTGTGCTGTGGATGAGGGTGTCCCGCCAAGGAGCTGCTGGGAGCAGACTCCGGCAGCGTTTGGTAATTCAGATCCTTGGAATTGGTACGCCGATGCCGCAGCACACTTAGACCCGTGGCGCTGGTATCCGGAGCCACCTGCCCAGAGGCGTTGTTCGCGGGAGTTCCACTGGAAATTTTGGTGTTCAAGTCCTTCGAGTTGTTGCGGGAATGACCACGAGATCCAGCTCCACCGGTTTCCATTTCATTCGAGTTCTTTAGCTTGCCAATATCCGCAACTACGTTCTTCAGGACATTCACCTTCTTCTTGGGATTATGGTGATTAGGATTAGGGTGTCGCAGGAAGTCAGCATCGAAGCGTATGTTGTTGGGCATGTAGATTTGGTCGTAGCTGTGGTTCCGGGAGTGCTTCTTGACAAAGTGCCCACAGCCGGTGGTCAGCTCGTCGTCATCGTCCTCTTCGGCACAGTCCTGCGGCCTCAGCTGGTTCTGAATATAGCGAATGGGTTGGCTGGGGTTGTTCAGATCGGTCGAGAGATTGCGCGTGTGCGCCTGGAACTTCTTGAGATTCTTGTACTTGCTGCTCGCACCACTGGCATCCTGACCAGCCGCGTCCGCCGGCCCGCTGGAAGAGTTGTGATCCCGAGCAAAGCTTTTGATCATCTTAACGTCACACGAGGCGCTGCGGAAGTGCTTCTTGGACTTGGTCTGCGGCTGGTTGCAGGTGTTTGCAGGCGTCACCACATGACCGCATTTGTCGTAACTGCAGAAAAATCAAACGGGTTAGGAAATAATCATATATTTAAAATGCCATTTAAACCCACCAGTAATCCATCTGCATGGTTCGTGAATCGTTTCGGGAATGACGAAGTATCTCTGTGGGTATGATCAGCTCTCCTCCACCTCCAACAAATGCAGTTGACGGCTCTGCGCCAGAAAGTTTTTCTTCAAATACTGTGATATAAAATGAAATCATAAGAGTTCAGCTATAAGAATTATTGTAATACCAAACTTACATTTGTCCAAGCTAATGATAGAACCGATGATTGGATCGCTTGCGTTCAGGGGCTTCATTTTCTCAAGCTGCTTGCGCCTTCGCACCAGCCACCAATCCACCATAAAGATAAACAAAGCAACCAGCTTCACAGAGGCACAGAGACCAACGTATCTAAAAGACATTAAAATTAAATTAGCAAAATGTGCAATATAAAGTAGAAAGTGTATTCATACTTGTATCGAAACTTTTCAATATCATAAATGAGACAGCGACCGCCCTTCTCGCCGCAGGACGACTTCCACAGGAGGCACGTAGAATCGATGAGGTTTCCAAAGAGAATGGGAGCCGGAATGTAACCAAACAGTCGAAAGATCACAAACTGCATGCCCAGGGCAAAGGAGCGCTCCTCCTCGGACACCGATCGCAGTACGATCATGAGCAGTGGCATTTGCGTGGAGGCCACCACGAAGGTCATGAAGAACAAGAGTATGAGGAACGGGAAGATGGTGCGGCACGGTGTGGCACATGGACCAGCGGTGGCCACCGGCACCACGGTCACCTCGGCGAAGTTCTCGTTGGCACTGAGCGCCTGAGCCTGGCTCCCTCCAGCGCCCCGATAAATGCTGCTCGAGATGTTGGCGTGAACACCTGAAAATATAAATGACACAACAAATAAATTAGGTGTTTTTATTATTATATTAATGCTCATTCCCAAAGCCTACTTACATGCGCAGTTGGTGTAGTTGGTGCTGGATGTGGATGAGAAGGCCGTGCAGCCGGCGTGGCAGGGACTAAAGTAGGTGAGTCCATTGTTGCCGCACACCGGTTCCACCTCGCTGGTCAGGCACTCGCATCCCAAGTTGCAGGATGCCGTGAGGTTCACCTGGAAGGGCTGCTCCAACGTAGATCCATGCTTGTTACTTGTGTAATACGGAATCGTGGTGCCCGCCATCTTGAGGTTGTCGCAACCGAGGAAGAACAGCATCGCATAGCAGGCCAGGCAGATGACGTTAGTGATCAGGACGAATTGGACGGCGCCCTTGGGCTTCAGCTGGAACCTTTTCAGGATGCAGCCTCCGAGGAAGATGCCAATGCAGGCCCCAGGCACGGCGATCGAACCGGTGAAGATGTTGGCCTGGCTCTTGCCCAAGCTGAACTGCGTCTCCAGGTACTTGGGCAGGAAGACCACGAAGCCAGAGACGATCATCAGCTCCATGCAGGCACCCAGGCAGGTCACGATGTAGACGGGATTCTTCACCAGGCGCAGCATCGACTGCGGTATATCCTTGATGTCCTTGCCGTAGCCCGTGTCCACCTTGGGCGGCGGCTGGTCCTCCTTGCTGGTCACGGCCACTATTTCCAGTTTCTTCACCTTGCCCATCTCATCCGTCGCCGCCGTGGCTCCCGAGTTGTTCGGCAGAACTGGCTGCACCACGCTGCTCTTGCGGATTTTCTTCTTTTCGCGGGCCAGAACCTTGGGGAAGGAAAAGAAGGGCACGGCCACCACCAGCAGAATGACTCCACACAGCAGGAAGCCTCCCCACCACATTCCCACCCAACGTCGGTCGCCGGGAGCTGCAAAAAAGCAAGATGTTTAATAAAATTGAACTTTCCTTGCAGTCTTATTCAAAATTGCTTTAAGAATTAGGAAAACATTTAGAAACATCTAAGGGAAAGTTTTAAAATGTTGGTATATTTTCTTTTATTACTTTAAATTAATAATACTAACTTTGTACATGAGTTCTTGGCGAAGAATATGATTTTAATTTAATAAAACAATTTAACAAACTCCTCTAATATTAGAATTTATTGTTTTAAGTTCTATAGAAAAATATTTTAATTTTATTTAACATTTAAAATGGTGGATTATTATTTTATTATTATTATTATTTATTATTAACTGATTTTAATTTAATAAAACATTTTTACAAA
Source organism: Drosophila prostipennis (assembly GCA_037075205.1). Taxonomy (NCBI): domain Eukaryota; kingdom Metazoa; phylum Arthropoda; class Insecta; order Diptera; family Drosophilidae; genus Drosophila; species Drosophila prostipennis. Next base: position 58,031 of record JBAMCJ010000857.1, read on the forward strand.
TTCCTCTAAATTCTGTGCAATTTTTATTGACTTTAATAGATAATATTACTCACTGATCGAGATGGTGGTGGAGGAGAGGGAGTCCATGTGGAAGGATAGCAGGTAGGCGCCGAGCAGGAATCCCACCACCGGTCCAAACGCTCCCATGCTGTACATGCAACCGATATACATCGAGGAGCTCTCCGTCCGCACGTGATCGTCCACGTAGGTGGTGCCCAGGGTGAAGAGCGGACTGCCGCCGCAGCCGAGGAGCAGCTGGGCGAGCACAAAGAGCAGCACGGGCCCCGTGGTGGAGGCCTTGCCCTCCAGGCAGTTGTCCTCGCGCAGCGTGTGCGGCGCCAGCGGCTGGTTGGACAGTCCGCTGGACAGGCGACCCAGGTCCATGTCCTGATTCCTGACCAGGGCACTCTTGCAAATGTTATCGCTGGTTTTGTTGACGATCGCAATGCCGGGATTGGGCTCGCCCGTGAAATGCGGCACCATGAACACCAGCGAGCCGATGCCCATGATCACCGCTCCGATTCCAATCCACACGGGGATGTGCCGCCTGCTGCCCAGGTAGCTAACGAAGATCACGGTGATCACGTTGCCAATCTCGTAGCTGGAGGCTATCAGGCCGGAGTAGCTGGAGGGGATTTCGAAGCGCTTCTCAATCGTGGTGATCACCGAGTTGATGTAGCCCGAGCTGAGGGCCTGCTGCATCATCACCAGCAGCGAGAGCAGCAGCACGAAGATCTTGATGCGGGCGAAGCGCTGGATCCCGTAGGGCCGGCAGTTGAGGATGCCGCAATCGCCCGAGCGGAACTGCTCCTCGTCGAAGTCCTCCTCCGGATCAGCCGGGCACTTGCCCGCCGACGCCTGCCGGCTGTGGCACTTGACCGTCACGCTGTCCACGCCCACTGACGCACCACCTGCGGCCCCACCTGCTCCCGATCCGCCCGCCACCGACGCCAGCTGATCCCCGGCCAGGTAGGAGGTGGCATGGGGCTGATTATCCTGGTCAAGGGCCGCATCTATACTGCTATCGTCGCCGCTGTTCGTCTCCGAGTAGAGGCCGGTCATCTGGTACATCGATTCCTGCCGCCTGCAAGTGAGATTGTTTCTGTGGTCAGATCAACAAGAAGGATTTGACAATAGGCTCTGAATTTGTGCATTTTTTATTGGGTTTTTGCCATACCCCAAGCCAAAACTCGTTGAAAACGTTAAATTTTAGCCTAGTTTCCAAAACATTTTATGACAAGCGACCTATTGGGATATTGTTGGTTGGAAATGACCGATGGGTCCATTAATCTGATCATCCTAGGGTCGCGGAAAGATTGTTGTGATTAGTTGACCACTTGGCTAACTAGCAGTCTATGTTAAAAACGAAACTATTTAATCCCAAACATGCGCGGATCCACGGGGGGTGATATGGGTGATATATCACCCACTCGGCTGAAAATTAAAGAAATTTTGGTACTCAAAAAGTATGCTAAAAAAATGTTCTGATATCACCCCCCCAAAAATCCTTAGATCCCAACTATCAATTATAGATTAAAAACTAATTTAGATTTTAAATTTTGTTTCTTAACTGTTCTCTAAATTGAATACAAAAGTATAAACCTTTTTATTGTTTACCGAAAACTTTTCAACTACTGTCTGTTGGCTTTAAATGTAGACGATTTTTTAAAGAAGATTGTAGAAAGTGAACGATTTTTTTTAAATTGTTGCAAATTGTTCTTGTTGAATATTAATTATAATTATTATTAAATAATAATTAAATAATTATATAACAAAAAATTTATCTGTTTTCTATATTCAAGACAAAAGGATACACTTTTTTTATTGACTTTTTTTGTTGGCTTTTCACTTAGACGATTTTTTAAAGAAGATTGTAAAAAGTGAAGGATTTTTTTTGATTTTTCTTAATATTTTTTTTTTAGTAATAGTTATTATTAAGTTAAATTCAACGTTGCAACTATTTTTATTAGCCAGAAAGATTGTTCGCTTTAAAATATCTAGATTAATCAACTTGCATAATATATTTATACCCGTTACTCGTAGAGTAAAAGGGTATATTGTATTCGTGCAAAAGTATGTAACAGCTAGAAGGAAGCGTTTCCGACCCCATAAAGTATATATATTCTTGATCAGGATCACTAGCCGAGTCGATCTAGCCATGTCCGTCTGTCCGTCTGTCTGTCTGTATGAACGCTGAGATCTCGGGAACTATAAAAGCTAGAAAGTTGGGATTACCAACACATATTCTTGGGCTTCCTACGCAGCGCAAGTTTAATTCAGCTGAGCGCCACGCCCCCTCTAACGCCCACAATCACCCATAATCGCCCACAAACTATACTTAAATGTGTCTGTCGCCCACATTTTTAAAGATTTTGGATAAGTATAAATGCAATTCTATTGTGTTTAGTTATACCTATCGAAATGTAGAAGAAATTTTTTAAATCGGACCATTCGTTAAAAAGTTAGGCCTGATCAAAGTTTATACATATCTCCATCTCCCTCGCACTCCCTTTAGCCGAGTGACGGGTATTAGATAGTCGGGACACCAACCCGACTATAGCGTTCTCTCTTGTTTTTCATCATACGGTTACGTTCAATGTTATATAAAAAATGGATTTAGTTCGCCTTTAGCCAGGGTATTCAGAGTTTCAACCTTGCTTTGGTATTTGGTGTCTTTTTTGTCAGCCTGTCTAAAGGCGGCCTAGAACTTGGCGATGGACGGTCCAAGGACGCCCGAGGGCGAGGACGCCGTGCCCACTCAATGTCAGGCTCTTTGGGCTGTTGGCCAACACACACTGCCCCATCCCATCCTATCCTTCAGCCCGATGCCCACTTTCTATCCTCCTCCTCCTTCTCCTTACTTGTCTTCGCTTAGCAGCTGCAACCACAACTGCTCCAATGGCTCTCCCTCTGGCGTTTTTCCTAGGACTTCGACTACAGGACTTCCCGTTCGACGGCTCTTCCGGAGTTCCTTCGACTGGCAGTGCACGCGGATGACTGCGGTAGCTGTCGGCGAATCGAGCGAGTCGCTAGTCGAGCCTTCAAGCTCACGTGCTCACCCTGGACTTGTTTGTCACGCTTTCCTTTTCCTGCCTTTGTGGGCCTTTGAATATTTCAAACTTGACCGACTCGTCGTAATCGACTGTTATCGATTGGTTTGGGAAGGCGCTGCAGTCTTATGAATTATTAAGCCCACAAATACCACCCACGTGCCACTCTAAACGTGCCCAGAACTTGTGTTATATTCCATCCATCCCGAAGCTAATTATTGATATGGGGGAGGCCAGAGTATCGGCAAATAATATTTTTGTTTGTTTGCCCCAGGCAAGTGTCAATTTAGGTAAATTGTATTTCTCTTTCCTTGAACCAAGAGGGTGGGCTAATGTCTCCAAAAAAAAAAAAAAAAATCTAAACAAGAAACTGGCAACTGCAGCGATTTCCTCACCTGTGACCTTTGCGATTTGCCGTGCCGGCATCGTTGGCATTGTTGCTATTGCCTGCTCCCACATCTGCCACGCCCCCAGGGGGAGGCGGTGGATCGGATTCCAGCTCGAAGGAGGGATTCGTATACTGTTCGATGTGCTTGGCCGACATTATGTAGCATTTAACCCACTGGCAGCGCAATCGTTCACTCGGTCAATCGATCAGCTTTGAGGCATATCCTGAAAAATAGGGAAGCGGGATAGAAAAATACTTTAGCATTGGAGTTGACTTTCCAGAGTTCAGAGAGGTTGTTCCACGAAACTGTCATTAGGGAACACCCACACACACACACACACATCACATAACCCCCCATGGAGTACAAGTCCCCAGTTGATGACGCCGACAATTACTTCCTGAAAAGCTCGCCCCATTGCCACACTAATTGAGCTCAAACAGAAGAGTCGCTGCAACATGCGACCAAGATGGAGCGACAAGAAAAAAAACGAGGAAAAAGATAATTACGGAAGGCGGTAACCCAGCCACCACCCACCTAGTACCGCCCCTTTGCCTTCCCAGACTTCCGCAGGACGAGAAGGATGCTCGCTGACGCCGTCTTCTATTAAAAGCTTGCTCCACACTCACCCACTGGTCCATGTGAGGATGGTGGCTTTATGTGCCCGTCGTTGGCTTGGCTGAGGATATCCTCATTCTAGATGCCATCGTGACACCATCCTGACGTTTTAAAGCTTGAGAAAACTAGCTCATTCAAAAGGAACAGGAATAACATCGTCACACAAAATTGCAGTGCAAAAATATAGTATCTATCTGTACTTTTTTCTAAGGTTTTTGGTTTGGTAAGGTATTTAACCTGCGCAAAAAGTAGTCCAAAACAAAAAACTTTATATGAAAAAAACTTTCTCAACGTTTCTTGACTTAAACGTAGGTTAGTTTAACTTGCGTACGAGAAAACGACCTTTAACGATTAAAATTCTAAAATTCAGTAACCTTAGTATCTGGCATTTCTGATCGAGGTTATCAACAGTTAATGATTTAAAATAAAATTTAAAATGGAAAATAAAACTTAAAATATTTATAAAATAAAAAGACTTAATTCGTGTCAATATCCTGTGTCATTAAAGTGTTTCACATCCTTCCATTTTTTGATCCCCCAAAATTTATGGCCCATCGCCCTCTGAGATAAATGCGTGACAAGACCATACAAACCATTCGTTCAAGGAAGGGCTAATGAAACTGCTATTCCCTCGTCAAGATACAAAAAAGATTCCAATGGCATCGTCATCGTCATTGTCATCGCAATAACCATCAAGGGGTGAGAAAGCTAACAGTTGCTCACTTCGGCGGGCGATTTTGCTTTCATTAATATGCGATACTGCCAAGGACCAGCAGCTATAACAACAATAGAGGCGACGCCACTTGAACACGCATTTCCGAAGGGGTAAGAAAGGAGGGAACTTATCGATCGTCTCGACGACGACGACGCTCAAAAGAAATATGAAAATCAGCAAAAAGCTAATGCTGGTGATTGTGCTACTACCGCTTTCCGGCTCCTCTATAAGCCTATCCCTCCGTCAATCTGAAAGCTGGGAACCCATGCAAATGGCAACTAATTGAGGATTTACTTGGGAGCTTACCCTTATGGTTGGATGGACGCCCGACGACCGCTTAAGTGTGATTTAGGGGCTTCCATTAGTACTACTAGGTGCAAGCTGCACTTCTGGCTGCACCACTTCACCCACTGACCAGTTAATCAATTATCCTCATCCCCCCTCGAATTTTCCGCCCGGTGACCCACAAATGCTGCCGCTTATTGCTTCCAAGTTCCATGTTCCACATTTTGAATTTTTGTTTCTTTTCAGCTTTATGTTTTTTTATTTTGGTATTTCCAGGGGGTTTTGGTGTCACAGATGCTGCAGCTGTCCCTGGATAAAAAAGTATGATGAAAGAGAGCCAACTTTTTCACTTTGCTTCTTTTCTGGCCAATTGCCAAACACCAAGTTTACCCTGTTCTAGTTGAGGTAGTCGCCGAATGTAGCAGGAAATGTGTTTACTCTGGAGATCAGCAAATCGAACAAGCTTTAATGATGCCACTGCTGAATTACAACTCTAATTGGAGCACAATCGGAAATGTTTTCATTAATCAGATGTATCACGGGAAATGAAAACATCGAGTGAAATATATTTCCTCTTTGCACAACAATTTATACGGTAGATGATGATTGTCACATCTCTCATCCAACCATCTCGCATGAGTTGCACAATGCGGGTTAATTAAAGGGCGACATGGCCAGGCAAATGAAGGGTATTACATAAATTGAGTTTGTACCGAATATCGAAAACATTTATGAAATGTTTCATCTGAGGCAGGAGAGGATGTCCAGCGGTGAAAGCGGTCACAGAAACCCAGTTGAGTTGAGTTGAGTTCGCATTTTTCGAATTTTAAACATAAGGCAGGACAACGCGGTGGCAGTGACAGGTGGATTGTTGCATAAGCATCGGCCAGAGGAAAGGGTTAAACGGAGAGTTGGATTATGGAAAAAGCTTTTAAGGCCTCCCTCATCTCCCGTCATTCAATGGAAAAGTTACCAAACCGAATTTCGCAGCAAATTGAATTTCCATTCGCAAGGCAAACAAGTTAATCTTTATTCAGATAGCGTCGGTGATTTAAAATCATTATTTTTATAGTGCACCTTGTGGCCTGATCTTGATCAATTGGCATTAGTTCCGTGCTCACGCCCTTTGCGGGTTATTCCGCCGACTATTCACCGTCCATGAAGATGCCGATCACGCACGGGGTTCTTCCTCTTTCTCTCTAAGTAGTCCCCCAGAATTCTCTATATCTTTGTCTCTGGGCTAGGACATTGAACCCCCACAAGACTTCTGAGAGACGACTGATGTAATTAAATAAGGCAATAAGTAAGTCCGACGACGGAAGATCAAGTGAGCAAGTGCGAACTGGAAGTAAGATTTATTTCGTGCGATTCTTGGCCAAAATGGTAAAGGTCAGACGGGCCGAGTTTTAGCCCGAAACCCTGTCATAGCCAAATAAAGAAACTTGTTCAAGACAAGAGGAGATTTCGGCTTTGGGTGAGTCATTTACCTCCATCTCTTTCCCTCTCTCCCTCTTTTGTTTGCTGTTTTATTGTTCATTCACTCATTTGCCGGGCCGTTGAGTTCATTTTTAGAATCTTAATGGCAGTTTTTGAAGAACAATCAAAAGTAAATGGAAAGTGAACACAATTGCATTGCCATATTCGATTCCCGAACTGCATTTATCCGTATGCACAAGCAACTCACAGATACAGATACGCGGATACATAAGCGATCTTATGCGATTCGCATACAGGAAGTTAAAATTTACAAAACAAGTTTTTTGAGCGCGGTTTCTTCTCTTCTCTTGTTTTGTTTTGTTTCGCTTTGTTTTTATGTTTTTTTGCCGATTTCTGTGTTAGTAGATAAAAAGATACTTTCACGTGGAGTGTCAATTGCCCATAGTACAGAAGGCGCACAAAACACTTCAATCGTTAGTAACTAATTACGGAAAAATTATTTCTTTGCTGATACGAGTGCAAAGAGATGTTGCTTAGTTGTTATACATATATGTGCTCCCTGATAAGAGTCTCTATATACTTACTGTTGAAGATTTTCTTCACAGAAATGGAACAAAGACAAAAGACGAACAGCAGACAAATGGGAATTTTCAGCTTTTTTAGTCTCAAGTAATTATGGAGAAACACTATGAAAACAGTGCGATAAAAGTGCGGACATCTATCTGGGAACAAACAATTAGATTTCCCATGCCACAGAAACTTCTTAAGGTTGATAACTACGCCACAGCGATCTTATAGCGCTCCAGTTTATTTACGCAGCTGTTTGTGGCAGAATTTTAATCAGATTATTTTCAAGGCGAAGCACTTCTAGGTTAATATTACTAATATGGAACTAGAGCCACAAACATAACGTATTTTAAAAGCAAATAAAGTTGATAACAATATTTATTTCCATTTAATTTAAGAAAAAAAGTTCTTCAAACTTGTGGTTTCCAAATTTCATTTAAATACTCTAATAACTCAATTAGAAAACCACTGTCAGGGAGATAACATCCCCTAATACATAACGAAGGCCTGTGCTCAGACCAGAAGCTTTTAGAGATAAGGTGTCTTCCAATTGCAATATGTATAACTCAGAACTTGTGGATGCGAGATTATTCATTCGCTTGACCCTCCGACCTACATTCGTGTACTTTACGTAATATGGTTTGTTTTCAGTTCTCAGTTCATAGTGAGATATTTTGACGTCTTTGCTGAATGGGAAAGTTCGTTGAAAAATAATTCCTTTTTTAATTAATCATTATTTTATCAGTTTATGATCGATATCGCAGGTATTTCTACAGGGCTTCCACCTCTTTCAGCAATGGCTCCAGAACTTTCTCCAGGTTTTTCTTTAGACCCTCCTCAGAACTTCCTCCAGAACCTCCTCCAGAAACTCCACCAGAAACTCCACCAGAATCTCCTCCAGAACATCCTCCAGAACCTCCTTCACTACTGCTTCCAGAACCTCTTCCAGAACTCTCTCCAGGTTTTCCCCCCAGTGTTCTTCTCGCTTTTCCTCCCTGTTTTTCTCCTTCTTTTCCTCCTTTTTTTCCTCTTTATTTTTCTCACTACTTTCCTCCAAGCTTTCCTGTCTCGTTCTCCCGGAATTCCTGGAAGTCCTGGTTTTTTTGGTACACCTGGTAATACCACAGGTTTTATGGGATCGATGCGACCAGTTGGGAGGCAAAGGAGGAAATCAGTGTGCCATTGCAATCCTGGCCCACAAGCTGGTTGTAGACTCATTATACCACTCGTCTTCCCTTGCGACTGATTTAAACTAGCTTTATCATTGTTTTATATGGCGTATTAAGTGGAATAATTCGATTAGTTACCGATATCGAATATAATTGAAAAAGAATTTGCTATAGGTTTAAATAATTTGTAATATTGAACTTATGTACTTGGATATTTACAAATTTTATAAATCACAAAATAATCACTACACACACAACAGAGATCGCTATATTCAGGTGCCTCGACTATCAGATACCTGGTACTTAACTACAGGAAGTGTTTTAAAGATTAGCTGTTTGAATTTAAATATGAAATACTTAAGTTTTTAACCTAAAAACCAAGCTTGTATTCCTTTGATGTATATTTTATAAATACGTGTTCAGTTCTCACTCATAAAGGTTTCCAAGAAAAGGCTTCATTAGAGCATCACATTTCTCCAAATGTTTCTTTGTTCCCGACTCTCCGAAACGTTATAGCAACCATTCAACGGGTTCTTTTGGGCCACTCGAATGCAACTCTCAAGTTTCCTAAGCCCCACAGGCTTAGCTTCGAATGCCCCCACTTTTGAGCACTCGTTGGTGCAACTCGAATGCGTTTTGTGTAATTATTTGGCTTTTGGAATTCGACTGACTCGTTTTAAGCTTTTTGTTTTAAATTACTTAGCATTGGGTTTGGTTCGGATTCGAAACCAAATGAAAGGGGCTTCCGTGAAGCATTTGAGCCACCCACCCAGTTGACTTGCCAAGCACAACAAAACACCCAAATCGGTGTGAGTTAGATGGAGTGGATCGGATTACAGGCCAGCAAAGAGATTCACCAGTAACGGAGTGGAGTGGAGTGGCAAATAATCCTCTTAGTCAGCTCAGTTCAGTTGAGTTTTGGCACGGAGAGTGAGTTTCAATGCATTACCGAACTGGGGCTGAGACTACGACACACTTGCTATTGTTGCTGCAGCTCTTAATTGCACAAGTCGCCAAAAGTCACATGTCACCGAGCGAGATGTACCAAGTGTGGCGCGGGAAATTGTGCATTAATTTATTGCCCAAGATCTCATCTCATCGCGAGTGCCTCATAAGGTGGCCCCCAGCTGAATCATCGCCATCGCCATCGCCGTCCCACTCCATCATATCGCCCGTAAAGTTCGCTGATCTTGCCGCTTTGTCCCCATACAGAAAGTACTGACCTCGATTATCAGCCAGAGTACAGTTTGGCCTCTCTCACAGTAATTGATCGATTCACGATCCGGTCAAGACCCAGACTCAGGCTCCAACAAAGACCGATTCTTTTTTTATAATTACGTTCCGGCCATTTATTGCACAAAGCAAAAAAAAATCAATAAAAATATTAATTTTTGATTTTATTAAAAGTCATTTTTCAGATTTGTCAAAACAATTTTCTTCCCTAATTATTGCTAAGATTTGTTTAAACATTTATATTATTTTTTTTTAAATAAGCTTTAAACAATCAATCATTTTGGGTTAGATTACATATTAAATAATGTTAAGTTCGAGCATAAAATCGTTGATATTTTCTCTATGTGCTTCTTGTCTTGGACATTTCAGCAATGAATGACAGCATTTCAAGTGGGTGTGTTTCTGCAAACCGGTATCCGAATCGTTGGGTACATAAACATATAGATCTGCATCGCATTGGTCATTGGTACCCGTTCGACCGGCTGTGAAGGCCGTATTAAGAGAAGTGGTACCAAGTCGAGCAGAGTGACACAGATAAATCCTAAGAATTAACTAAGCCAGATAAGAATGTTATTTAACCGTTTGTTGACATTACAGTAGCCAAAATGCCTTAACCTTGGGTTCAATCAGGGAACTAAAGAGTTGCCCTGAAGAACAGCTGATATAACAATTACATCATTCTTTTGGTTCCCGCTGCAGTTTGACGTCACAGGCACTTGGATAATAATTCAAATTCGCAACAAAATACAATATTCGAGACAGAAAAAGGTTCACTTGTTTATTCAGCTAAACTTTCTGCAGCTGATAAAACAAAAGACACTTGCCTGGGAAACGGGAAGCGGCGTTGGGAAAAGGGGGGGTGGTTCGGGAGAAAGGAAATGAATATATGGCTCTGGGAAGCCAGAAGCAAACAAAAACAGTTATTAAGCCAACATTTGGCTGAAATCATTTCACGTACCAGTTCCCAAAGCTTGGCCATATTCCTTTATAGTCGTATATCTGCTTGTGTTTGCATCTCGGGGGCATTTGACGCATGTTTGGGAATTATAAAGATGCGGAATAATTAAAATAGAAACAATGGGAGCCACAACAGGAGCCATGCGTCAATATATCTGAGATAAACCAGCTGCATTGCCTGAATAAAATATGCCCATCCATTTTTATGGCTAAACGAGCAGTAAAAGCCGGAAAAATGGCTACAGTGATTTCGGTTATATAAAGATGGTTTTAAAAGAGGTTCTTAAGAATAAAGACTAAAAGTATTAATTATTGTGCATTTGTTGTATTTAAGTGTAATAAAAATTACCAAAAAGATAAAGTAGGTATATAAATTCCATTTGCAAAACTATTTCAATAAAATAAATCGGTCTTTCAACTTAAATAAATGTTTTGTAGGTATAATAAATTCTATGCCCACAAATTTGGCACTCTAGGACTATATTAGTGTGGAACATAATCCAAATAAAACGTATTGATTTTCTGTCTAGGAATTGTTTCGCAATCAGGAACCACAGTGCAGTACGGTCAAAATATAATTTAAAAAAAGTGTGTTTGTGGATCGTAGTTTATTGGAAGCAAAGGAGGCGGCTGTGTGGGGCCGTCAAAAGCATTCATAAAATGTACAAAACGTCCATTCGACTTGAACCCATCGAACAAACGAAAATAACTCATACGCCGTGGTGGTTACCAGAAAATGCCGTGGGAGGAGCGACTTGGCAACGCGCTGTGTGCTCGAAGATTAAAAATAAGTTTTACCACAAAAAAGCAAACACTACAAACAGTCACGGCCACGTCGTCTGCTCTATGTTTACCCGAGAATCAGAAGCAAACAGGCGACGAGCTGATAATGAAGACAAATCAACAGAACACACACCACACAACACCCCACAGATCGGAACCGTTTACAGATTGGATAGATCGGATTAAATTATGCTCGACCTCCGCCCAGCATCTCATCACTTGCCCCAAAAGAGCTTTACATTCGTTTGTTTGTTTGTTTTTCCGCCTGTTTGTTTAGCTTCTTCTCGGCGGAACTTAATCTAGGGGGCGGGATTAGCCGGAGGCAATAGAAAAATCTGGGAAGAGAGAATTCTTTAGAAGAGCCCAAACAAAGAGATGGGAACAGCATAACTTTTGATCTCTGAATGTGTATAGCTTCTATGGTGTATGCCTAATTTCGGCCAAGAAGACATCAAAAAGTCGGTTTTCGAATTTATAAATAAAATAGAAAGTATACAGGGTTCAGCCCAAAATTAAAATTCAACTCGCATGGGCAGAAGCACCATAAATTCATGATAAACAAGAGAGAACGCTATAGCCGGGGGGGTGTCCCGGCTATCAGATACCCGTTACTCAGCTAAAGGGAGTGCGAGGGAGATGGAGCTATAAACTTTGATCAGCCATAACTTTTTAACGAATGGTCCGATTTAAAAAATTTCTTCTACATTTCGATAGGTATTGATAAGCACAACAAAACTGCATTTTTACTTTTCCGAAATGTTTAAATTTTTAAAATCGTATATAGCTATTGTGGGCGTTAGAGGGGGCGTGGCATCCTTTTGAAACAAACTTGCGCTGCGTAGGAACTCCTAGAATCTTCATGCCAAATGCCAATCTTCTAGCTTTTATAGTTTCCAAGATCTCAGCGTTAATACGGACGGACAGACGGAGAGACGGACAGACAGACATGGCTAGATCGACTCGGCTAGTGATCCTGATCAAGAATATATATACTTTATGGGGTCGGAAACGCTTCCTTCTAGCTGTTACATACACTCAAAATAAAATTAACCCTAAATTTTAGAAAATCGCCATGAAAATTTCTTTTTCCTAAATACAAGAAAGGTTTTCCTAAATCTAAGGAAATTTTTCTAAAATGTAGAAAATTTTTCTTAAATCTAGGAAGTTTTTCTTAAATTTAGGAAATGGTTACCATAAACTAAAATCACCCTAAAAACTAGGAAAAATGCCCTTAAAATTTGAAATTATTTTCTAAAAAATAGAAATATTTGTTTTCACATGCTCTGGCGCATCAAAATATTCAATGTCAGAACTTGTCAGCGGCCGAGCGGCTGTACTCGTGGCGCAGACAGTTAAAGCGCTTGATTAGAAATCGTAACGATGCCGGTTCGAGTCCCAGCGCGTACTCTTTTTAATCTTTTTTTAATTTTTTTTTATTCTTGTTTTATTTTTTTATATTTTTTTATTGATGGCACACGGTAAACCGAATATAATTAAACTTATATTCAATTTTTTTGTTAAATTTTGTTTTAAAGATATTTTACTATACGTATACTTCACATAATATAAATTGCGTTAGCATGAATATGTATGTATATATATATACATAAGTAAAACACGAATGATCAGAATTATACAAGTAGAATTCAAATGTGTTGTTCACCCTTCAAATACAATGTTCGGTTTGCCACAGCAAATTTAAGTGCTACAATGGCCCAGTGCGTAGGCCGCTCACTCATCGCGCGGGAGACCCGGGTTCGATTCTCACCGACGGACAAGTAAAAATGTAAGTTTTTTTCATGAAGATAAAATATCAACTAATCACAATTTTCTACATTTTCAATACCCCGCAGTCACGCAGTCTACATTTGCAATGATATTTGGCTTCGTTAAATAAGAAATCATAATTGCTAATGTTACATGTACAAGACACATAACGCATGCATATGATGTATGTATGTATGTATGTATGGAGTACATAAGAGTATCCATAACATGAACGTATATACAAAAAATAAATCATGATTGAACATGTTTTTTTTTTGGTTTTCAATTTCTATTTTTTAGTAAAATTTTCTACTTTTTAGAAATTTTTACCCTAAAATTAAGAAAAATGACCCTAAAATTTAGAAAAATGATTTAAAAAATATAGGAAAATCTTACCCTAAATTTTAGGGCGAGCTTGTCTTGAAGACAAAAATAGGGCGATTTCCTTGACTTTAGGGTTAATTTTGTTTTGAGTGTACTTTTGCACGAATACAATATACCCTTTTACTCTACGAGTAACGGGTATAAAAATACAAACTTTAAAAGCCATTGTTTAGAAGTGAAAAAATGAAAATCAGGAAAAGTGGAGAGGTGTATATTTGGGGTAAACTTTAATTTGCGTGTGCAGGCAGGGCAAAAACACAGATTGGAACTGACCCAAAAACGCCAACATGCGACACAGTCGGACTAATCAAAAAATTACAACAGGAAAAGTTGAAAAATACACACGAAAAATTAAATAAATAGGTGAATGGGTGAACAAGTGAACGAGTGAGTGAGTGAGTGAATGAATGAATGGGTGGCCCTAAACCTCTGTTCAAAGCAATTTGTGTGCAGTCGAGGAAGAGAAAAATACTAAAGCAAACAAAAAACACCCATTTGTTGTAGCCTTTTCTCTTACTGATTTTTGGTGAATTTACTAAAATGGTTATCATTGTTGTTATTGTGTTCGCCGACACACAACAAAAATTTGTATAATTTCTGATCGCCGTGTTGTTGGCTTTGTTTTAAAAACGCGCTTTCTCCGCCTGAGAATGAGAAATGAAAACAAAAGTCAATGACGAATTTGAGAAATTTCGTGCGTTTTATTTTCTTTGTCTAGAAATCCTAAAACCGGAATTAGTTGCCGTGACTCTTTCTTTCAAATAGAGCAGTTCCCAAAAAAAAACCATTATAATACTATATTATTTTAACACATCTGGACACATTTGTTCCTGAAAACAAAATAGCTGGGACGTAAACATTTTGCCAACTTATTTGTTGAGTACTTTGTGTCTTCGTTTTTTATGACTTTTTAATTGCTACTCTGAGATGGAAATTTTAAGTGCTTCCAGTAAACAATAATGGGCACATTGAGGGGAACTTTACACTCTGGAGAAGTCTGCCTAAATAAACATTCTTAATCAATGGAAGCGGGGTAGTTGTGGCTATTAGTAAACTCAAACTTCTTCTGAAAGTTTTCTGCCGACGTTGTGGAAAAAGTTAATTAATATTTACGTTTCCTTTGATTGCAGAAATATGCCCATTCCCTTCCCTTTCGTTCCACACAAAATTAATCAATTTTCAAGTACCTTTATGATGTAACTTAAGCTCAACGCGACTGCCACATTATGAAAACATTTCCGCCGATGACTATTAAATGAAACTATATTCAATGCTCGCTTAAAGGCGTAATTAGACAATATGTGAAAACTCATTCAGCGCTTACACAAAAAGCAAAGCAAAAGCAGACCCAAAGGCGAAAGCATTTCACTGGAGAAGATAAATAAAATATAGACATAAAACCAACTGCATGGTGAATTGAACAGAGGCTATAAACGAATAAAACGATGTAGACGTAAACGAAATGAAAAGTTTTAACGACTGTGGAAAACACCTGAATAAGCTATGTATTTCTTACGGTTGGAAAATCGGCCAGAATTATAATTAATCTTAAAAGTTATATAAAATAAGAAAGAAAGAAAATCCATAATTTGTACTTTTGTAAGAAGGCAATTTGTAATGAAATTTTTACAAATCTCTAATCTTTAAAACAAAATATCGCAAACTCTTTAGATCTTTTAGTGGCGGTTTCAGGATTTTTGTTGTATATTTGTTGAATACCACATTTACCTTATATTTTTCTCCTAGGTAGTCTCGTACAGCATTCGGAAGATCTCAAGCTTCATAAAACTCTTGATATCATGTGATGTTTCTAACCAAAAGTAACTCTTCACAAAAAGAGCATACAAATCGTATCGCAAATCGAATGGAAAGGGATCTAAGGTCCCGATTTTCGGCTAAGGTTGAATGCCCTCGTGGGCAAAGTTTGACTACTAGGAAGTCCTTAAGTCGTACCAATCCCTGACGTAGCAATCGATTTTCCCACATTTTCAGTCAGTCGGAAAAGTTATCCCTTCGCAAGCGCCTCGTGTTCCCTCGAATCGAACTGCAGTTTCAGCTGTTGAAGCTTTGTTTCTGGCGACTTTGATTGATATTGTGTGACACACTCGGCGCGATTTGATTTCAATTTTCGTCACCGTAACGCTTACATTTCAGGGGTTTTCGGTGAAAAAGAAGTCACGTAATATCCCGCCATCTGGCCATCATTGCAATAACACTAACAACTTTATTTCGCAGGCCATGTGTGTGTGGGAAGTTCGCAGAGCAGCTGGCAAAACCCGTTGACATGTTTTCAAAACGATAGCAATAGCAAATTCAAAACATATCGTTTTTTGAGGACTCACCTTCAACTTTCAGCTTTCCTTGCGTTTCCTCCTTGCTTTCAATTTTCACTGCGACTTTTCATTCAATTTTTGACTGTTCATTGAGATTCTTTCGCACATTCATTTGTAAACACACAAATCAAAGAGATTCCTCTAATTATTTGGCAGCATTAAAATTGCACATTTTTGTTTTGCTGAAAATGATTTGATAAATTCTTTTACTTATTGAACAATAACAATCGCGGATTTGTGTCTCCCCCAAAAAGAGAGAAATAGAGAGTAAGTCGAGCGGGACGAATGGAGAGCGGGCTGTTTAACCGGTTTTGGGGCTTATTAATCGAGATAAAAAAGCCAGCAGCACAAACACCGTTAGAAAGAGAGCGCAACGTGATCGCTCGATTATGTTGATTCCCCAATGTTGTTAGTTGTTTTTATCCCACTCTTTTTGTTACGTGCAGAGATTTGGCAAGAAATCCCAGCTAATTGGGGCTACCAACAGCAAAAGGCAAAGAAAGAGAGAGGGCATGGGGAGCAGAGAGGAGAAGAGAGCGCCAGCCAAGCGCAAGAAATGGAACAACTCATACGAATATTGGAATTACACATCAGGTTGAAAATGCAGGGTAAATCGGTTAAAAACAAACAAAACGGAACAAGAAAAAGTATCTTTCCAGTCCATGACTCGAAAATTCCTATCAGGTGTTTCCCAAAATCTCTTACGATTATCAGGACGTTTAATTTCAGTAGACCTTAGGAACAACCTTATCAAATCCAACTTTTTCCAGTGAATAAATCTTACAAATAATGAGCTGCAAGAAATTTGTTGTATAATTTGACACCGTCAAACAAATTTGATAGTAAACATCAGTAATATGAATTTAATGTGTCTACCATATTTGATATTTAACAGGGAGAGTTATTTCAGACTTTTATTTTAAAAAGGCTATAAACAAAGCTATTTAAAAGATTATTTTACTTCGTTAGAAAATATGAATAAACATTAAAGATTAAGTCAACCATATTTTGAATTTAATTATTTTTGTTGTCTTGTTTTTAATAGTATAGTTTCCTAGAAAAATATTAAATATTAAAATTATTCGGTGTTTCGCATAAACACATTTTTTGCAATACCATTTCTTTGAAAAGCCATCAAATAAATTCTCGGTAAATTAATTTAGTTTTAGTTTTTATTAGTTTTCTTTGATTTTAATGGATTTTGAAACTGCAAACTGATATTTACAATACGAGTAATCGAAACTGTTATTCGGATGAAATACTTGTGCAGTTCAAGGGCCTTACGCCATTTCAGCGTATCTTTTGAAATTCCCAATATCGCCGATAGAAAGTTGCATTTGTTTGTTGAACTAATTTTAATTCTAAGCTTGTCACACTCTTTTCTAGAATAGCTCTGAAAAATCCAGAGAAAAACCCGTTTTACTTAATTTTTGGGTATCAACAGTTAATTTCGAACGGGTCTGAATCATTCTCGAGACTCGAAGTTAGGGATGTCGAAAATATATCAAAATATCAATATATCGATATTTTTTGCGAAAAAATAAATATTTTTATCGTGATATTTTTTTTGAATAATTATCAGATATCATCGATTTTTTTTGCACATTTTTTGATAATTTTAATACATATAAGCGCCGCTAAAATTTATTTTTCGCCAAGTGAAAATGGTTTTGGGAAGTGCATCTTTTGTGATAAAAACTTAAAAGAGCGCATATGCATATGTACATTGTACATATGTGTGTAGTACAGTATATCATTTAGAACAGCGGTCGGCAGCGTCATTCGGCACGCTGCAATAGAAAATGCTTGTGAAGGGAAAAAGGCTGGAATAGTTTGCTAGGGCGGGCCGAATGAGAAAATATTAGAAAGTCTATTTAATGACGAGTGTAATAATTTTTCGTCACAAATGTTGATATCAGAACTTTTGTATGTTGAAGGTGCGATCGTCACTAGTTTTTTACCTCGTTAAGAGGTGTTTTTATTTGATTACACACACAAGTATAAAACAAAATGTCATCGTATGTGTGTGCCGACCGCTGATTTAAAATGAAGGAAATGCGTTAAAAAATTCGCGGGAAATAGCGGCATACATACACTAGGCAGAAAAAGTATGCGTACAAAAATTTTCGACAACTTTAATGTTACAAAAAACATGTTAAAAAAAATCTAAAAAATTTCATTATAATTTTAACCATTAGTACACATATTAAGCTTTAATTTGACGTAACTCATTAATTTCTAGCACTTATACTTTTCCTAATATAAACAAAAATGTGCAAAATGGCCGCATTTTGCCTCAGAAAAAGTATGCGTACAAATGCATATAGTATTAGAAAAAGCCATATTTTGGGCAAAGTACGTCGAGTTTAGTACGGAGTTTGATACCCTTCATGTTTTATAACATCAGTGTACATATTTGGCATCGATTGGACCAATGTCCTTGCATCCTTCACCGTTATTTGATTCCACTCCTCAACATTGACTTTTTACACCATATCCTTGGCTGTAAGGGTGTGAAGACGAGTCCTGCCCTCC